>JAOTON010000655.1:117500-270394 GCA_034440635.1 Lepas anatifera | reverse complement strand
GTCAAGTCAAATCCTTGATTTGACCTAGCAAGGTCAAATTATATATCATTTCGATTCGGCTTAAGCTAAGAGGATTCATACAGTTTAAGTCGTTTTACTCTATCTTTACTTCTTCAGATGTAATGGCCGAAAAACTGAATCTACATGTTATCCCTATGACGGGTATGTTTAACCTCTCGTGACCTTTTAAATGTGACCTGACAAAAATGGTTCAAATGTTTTCCGATGGAGAAGTGGATGGGCAGCCCAACGCCGTTTTACCGTTTTTCGCTACACAACCGTGTTCTTGAGGATCTTTGAAAAAGGGAGCGGTGCCCCGCCCCGCCCCGTCAATGCGCGTGTTGAAGGGAATGCTGGCACATTCATAACGTGATTTTAACTGAGATAGCCAAGTTGTAAAGCAAGTCAGAAAACCCGGTACTCCATATATAATTTGTCTTGGAAGTCGATATTTCCGTAGAAAAAAGCTAAAACCTACTCCGAAACCAGCCCCTCATCAGCCCCACCAGCGGCCATTGGTGTGAGCTGTTGGTGTGACCACATATGCTGAGCGTCACGATGAGCATCAGCCAATCGAAGCCCTTGAAGGTTTTCGGTGACGGTAGTGGATGCCAGATCGTGACATCCAGGGGTGTAATTTTCCCAAAATCTTTGGGGGGTGCTCAGGCGGTGGGGAGCGGCACTCCATAGGGGCGGCGGCGTTGGGGGGGCGGCACCCCTTCATTGCACCAAATCTGTTATTCATCGTTGTTTTGCACCTTTTAAAAGCACAGTGAACATTCAATTTTAATGTTGAGCAGGTATTCTACTACAGCTTTTTGCAAACGTGTTTGCTTTTGCAGGTGACACTCCCAAAACCTGCATGCACGTCTTAAAAAATAATGCAATCCTAAGCTTTAAGTCTTTCCACGATCAGGGGCGCAGCCAGAGCTTTGGTATGGGGTGGGATTGGGCACACCACCTTGAGGGGCACCCCGGGAGAGAAAAGGGGGCACTTTAACGTAACCTAAAAACCTGCTATACCTTAGTTAATATCAACTTTTGGGTACACCTTTTGGTCCAAGAAAAAATGCAAATCGAGCATTGCCGGAGAAGGAAAATTGAACTAAAACCAGAAAAAGAAATGTCACCGAGCGAATTTCCTGTGAAAATAGCCAGAATACGACTTTTTGGGATATAGATTTAAGGACAAATCAGCCAACTCATGCAAGTCTGTGATATCTGTCACTATGTGCAAGATAAGACATATCGGAGTCGAAAAAATTCATTTGTTAGTGCCCACTGGTTTTGTCGTGACGAGTGAGCCCTGGTTGAACGCGGATTATCCACTTTGCCCAGGTACGAGCCACCTTGGCCCTGGTGGGGGGCTAAAGAAGACCCCCACGATCTCAAAAACTAAGAGAGCTAGAAAAAGCGCAAAACAGCAATCGAAAGCTTTTCAAAAATTATATCAAAAATACTTAGTCATTTTTCTCTTGTCAGGTCAATATCAAGGTCACCAGAGTGTGAAACTAGGTCAAAATCGCTAATATGAGGTGTACTAAGAAAAACTCTCATATATCTCAGAAACTATGATAGCCAGAAAAATTTTTCTAACACTGTTCAAAGCTCTTGAGTCGCTCTTTCATTAAAATGCCAATGATTTTCGGGTCAGGTCAAAGCCTAGGGAGCTGCAGGTCACTGATCATCGGGAACATTCTCGGGAATGTCCATAGCCACCCATGCATAAGGGCGTTTCCTTCCTTGTTTTGTTGAGTTGGTGGTTGTAGGAAAGATAAAGTCCTAATAAGTCACAAATAATACCAAGTCAGACATATGCTCAGGAGTGGAGCAAAGCAAGGTGGCGGGGATGAGGTGCCTTAGTGTACAGCACCCTTGTCTTCTAAGCCACTGATCCCGGGTTCTGGGGATCCTGGCGGAGCCTCTAAATAAGTTGATCTGATCCCCAAAATCCCTTCCAACAGGGTGAGAGTGGGCGACGCCGTATGACCCTGACATTTGGTGTGTCGTTAAACCCCAAAAATTATTAAAGCAAGGTGGCGATGAAAAGGCTTTACATACAAAAACACATGAGTTTGAATATAGAGATAAACTCAATTGATTCATATTTATTAAGTACACCTCATTTGGAAGTTATAGAATATGTCAACACTGCTGGCAGGTCATAATAGCCAATGTGTCAAATTTCGCATTTAGAAATTCACATACTGTTGTCTTCAATCATTTGTGAATATGCGTGGATTATAGGATGAAGAATAAAATAAATAATGAATCACATTATAGAAAAAAGAGAGTTCATAGTGTATTAGGGACGCTGGGTAAGAGAAGTTCATATGAGGGCTTGTGGTTCGTGAGTCAATCTCACTTCTTCACTTTGTTGAGAGATTTATGAGGCGTGTGCATACTGGGGAGGGAGATTTGTGGCCTTCATCTGACCTGGAAGTCTCATTGTATGTCTATGTGTATATGAGGCAGGGGACGGGAGGGGAGGGGGTAAACAATGGATTGGGGATGCCGAGCGATGCATTTGAGGGAAGGGTTGTGACTAGTGATCCCATCCATCTTCTTATAGTAGGATCTAGGGTTTCCAATTGGGGTGATGGGGGCATCCGGATCAGCGGGCGCCAATTTTGGTCAGCAAAACCTATCAAGTTGGTGCCAAATCCTACCGCAGGGCGCTGATACTCGCATCCGGAACGACCTTTTAGGGAGAGATCCGAAATTTCAAAGGAGAGTCGAAGATCAATTGGATGGGGGCATGTGCTCTTCCCCTGGATCCGCCTATTCCTTGCGAGATTGGCATTCTCTATTTTCTGCCGCTCCCAATTTAGGCAAAGGGTATGACCCCTGCTCTGTCAGACTTCTGGAAGTCCGTTTTCCTGTCACGGGGAGGGGCGGAAATTTCGCCCTTCCTGGGATATATGGTACAATGCAAAAAGTCATCAGAGATGAAAGAAAGAAAGGGAAATAGTGGGGTAAGATTCATTTTGCAAATGTCTGGGAACCATGTACCAGTATATGTGTTTCTCAACTTTTGATATTTGCATCTTGCCTGACCTGTTTCTGCCAACGCCAAACCCGGGTGAACGTAAGTCTTGTCTCTCTGATCCGTCTTTGGGTGAATTTTTGTCTATTCGGTCTTGAAACCGAATGTATACCGAAGATGCTAGTACTATTCATTGGGCTGCGAAAAAACTGCACCTGCGTGAAACCCTTAATTAAACAGTGCCGAAGCACGCTTATGACATCACCCGGTTATAAAATAAAGGATTGAAAGCAGCGGCGGATCCAGGACTTCATTTCGGAGGGGGCTAGGGCCTTTGCCTCAGATCAGCCTCCGCTTATGTATTAACTATAGGCACTCGTAAACTTCGGGGGGGAGGGGTTGAGTCATCGTAGCTCCCTTTATATCTGCCACTGGCTGAGAAAATGCTCCTGTCTCGAAGGGCACTCACACTGACAAGGTCTCGTCGAAAGTGCCATACTTTGCACACTAGGCATGTTGTCTGCAAAATCTATTAGATATGCCAAAAGCTGTGCCAAAAATGAGAAATTCAGTCTCCCAGTTCTTTTTCACTTTTTGCGAATCAAAACCAGTTGGTGGCAGACACTCCTTTTTCGAGCAAATATTCCAACCCTGGGGTTAGTTCCAGCGCCTCTTTACAAAAAAGATGAGAGTAGCTTAGAGTAAGTCGGAGCAGGCGCAAAACCCGGTGTGCGCTGAAACGATTTGGGATGAGATATCAGCTGATTACGCCGGATCAGCGCCAATATGGCGGGCGTGGCAGAGCAAAGAAACTAATCAAATTTGATTAAGGCCTCTGATGCTCATCTAATGTAGTTCAGTCAAAGTGGTATGCAGAAAAACAACGGAAGCAAAACCTTTAGCTGCCCACAAACGTTGTTTCTCTCTGTAAAACAACTTATTTTAGTTTCTCAATTGAAATTCATGCGCCACAATTGAGCCTCCTCCTAACCTGCTCTGAAAAATCACCTTTCGTTTGAGAGGAGGTTGGATTAGATTTGAGATGAGTTTAGACGAGCTTTGAGGAAGTTTAAGGAGGCGCTGTACCGGGCGAGAGGAAGTTGGAGAAGCTTTGATGTTAGATCAGGTTTAAGGAGGCGCTGGAACAGGCCCCTGGTAAAACTACTTTCCACCAGTAGCAGACATCAACATAGGCAGGTGGGATAAGCATAGCAGTCTCTGGCCACAGCCTGTGGTGGCAGTGTTCAGAATCTGTAGTAAGCAGCCACATCAATGACTATACCTACTGTGCAGGGTTGGCAAAATACCGGTAAAACTGGGTTTATGCCAGTCAGTGGCATAAACTGGTAAATACCGGTATTTACCAGGAAAAGTGGCAAAAACTGGCAAAAACCTTCAAACTGACAATGACAGACCAGAAAGACATTTAAAGGGAATGTGGCACCTTCACAACGTGATTTTAACTGAGATAGCCAAGTTGTAAAGCAAGTCGGATCACCCGGTACTCCATATTTCATTTGTCTTGGGACTCGATATTTCCGTAGAAAAAGCTAAAACATACCTGAAACCAGCCCCCCCAACAGCCCGTCGCCCGGCCATTGTTGTGAGCTGTTGGTGTGACTACCTATGCTGACGTCACGATGAGAAATCAGCCAATCGAAGCCCTTGAAGCGTTTCAAGCATGGTAGTGGCTGCCAGATTGTGACATCATCCACAGGCTGATATTTATTCATTTTTCTAGAGGAGTATTTTTAAAAACAAAATATTGAGCTTATTGTACATTTTTTACAGAAATCATGAGTGGTTTCATTATTTTTTTGCCTTAAAGTACGCCTAATTTCACTAAATTCCAGGATTCGACCAAGGTGCCACATTCCCTTTAAAGGTCAAAGAACAGTTGTAAATGTGAAGCAAATGATGGCATCGGCATGGTCTCTGGTCAAGACTGGTGTGTAAGCAGGTATTTCATTCTAGGCATCTACTCAGGCAGGTACTCGATTCTAGGCATCATCTTCTTGGCATCTTATTATAGGCAAGTACTCAGGTTGTAGGCATCATGGTTCAGAATGCTAGGAATAACCAGCTTACGCCCAAAACTCTGGAAAATGTCAAAAGTGATAAATCATAATCCGTAGGTACCAGACGAACGTCACTGAAAACGTGGAAAGGTGAGATTAGAAAATCAGCCTGGTTTCAAACATTGCCAAATCCTGCCTTTCTTCTTCTGTACTGACGGGGACTCAGGTTCCAATGTCTGAATATGCGTCTGCTTTGAGCCTTTGATATATTTTTGTCCAGTATCATGAATGGAAGCTGATTATTCCTCTAATTTCTAAGTAAGCAGTTCGTCGATTTTGCTGACTGAGCAAACAGAACAGTGGCATTTCTGAATGGTACACTTTGAACCTTCCTCAAGTAGTTGGTGTTCAGAAACCGATAATTTAATGACGTTTGATATTCAAGTAAAGCGTTTGACTTCGTCTGTTGTAAAATTAAATTCTAAAGAAGTCAAGGATCTTTAATTGCTTGCTTAACGCGGCATGCCGATTGCTTTCGAGCTCCTATGCTGCTGATTATGCAAATCTGAGGAGATAATTAGGAATGTTTGCATATCATTGAGAATTCTATGGTCAGAATTCCTTGCCAACTATACTGGATTGGGAAAAATTGGTTGACCCCCTACCACCAACCAAGTATTTTTATGTGCTTATCATATTTCATATTATGACATGGGGAGTCCAAAATAAAAATACAGACAAGGGCCATGAAATCATTTCCTAATCATTCGCTGGGTTAAGTTACGGGCAATGTGAGTAATTTCACTGTACTTTTCTCGCCCTAGTGGGGAGATGGTGTTTGAACACCTCTCGGGTTTTTTCCATCGTTGCCGGAAAACAGCGGTGCGAGGCGCCGCCGTACCTGGCATCACTTACCTTTGACCAAATATGCAACTTTCCTGAAAATGATATTTGGGATCATCTCAGGTCAGGTCACCAGGCCAGGTCGTGACCTCAACTCATAATTTAAAAAAATGCAAGTCAGGATCTTTCGATCTGAAACTTATCACATTATAGACCCACCGGGGGATAGAAAAAATATTCCGGGATTTTGTAAACCGCAGATCAAAGGTCAAATACGTGTCATGCATATCCATTGGAAATGCATGTAGAAAACGCAAGTTAGTCGAAAAATGACTCTATTTCTGAAAATACCTACGGCTTAAAAGGACTTCTTTTATTGAAAAGGTAGTATCACTCGGTTTGCTGTAATGAGAGGAATGGAATGGCGCTCGAATATTGGCTCCAAGTTAACCCAGTCAGGCGCCATATTAAAAAAGTATTCTCAAAACTTTCCCTCGCTGGACTTATCATGACCTCAGTATTAACCTGAGCAAAACATGTTACTGACATAGCATCCTCATAACTTTTCGTGGCCTATTCAGCGCTTTTTTCGTTCTTTTTTTGCTTCTTCTTCGAGGAGCCGAGTTCGAGAGGGTATTCAACACGCGCAGTGACGGGGGTAGGTTCCCGCCCCCATGGGTTTTCGGAGATATAACAAAAACGGCGGCGCGCAGCACTGCCATACTTGGTATACCTTGTGTCTGATCACTTTTACAACTTATTCAAAATTTTAAAGTTAGGTCATCTCAGTTCAAGTCTCCAGTACAGGCCAGGTGACCTCACCTAAAAAAGTTTAGGATAGCATAAGTCAGAACCGAGAACAATGTAGACTTATCTCATTGAAAATCGTATCACATAATGGCCCCACCATATTCTTTAAAAATATTCCGGTATTTTCGATATTGATGACCTAAGGTCAGGTACGAGCCATGACCTCTCCATTGGAAATGCACGGGAAAATGTTTTAAACAGAATAACTTAGTAATAAATGGTGACAGCTTGTCTTATCACGGCGTTAGGTTTGTATCATCCTTTCAGTTCAAATAATATGCATGTAACCTAATTTGACCTTGCCCTGACCTCAGGTCACGTCAAATTCTAGATTTGCCCTGATCTGACGTAGCAAGGTGATATTACAAATCATTCGATTCGGCTTGCTGCGAGGATTCCAATAGCCTACATTTTTTGCTCTGACTTTACCAGCTCAGATGTAAGGACTGAAAACCTTTATTTACTTGTTATCTCTATGGTGGCATGTTTGACCTCTAGTGACCTAGAATATGACCTGAAATAAGGTCGATTTGTTCTGTAGAGACTTGAATGTACTATCCAACGCTGTTTACTTTTTCGCTATCAAGCGTGGTTTTTGAGATCTTAGGAGGGCAGCGGGTACCCAACTGTCAATGCGAAAGTGGCTCAGACCTCCGTCAATGCGCGTGTTAAACACCCCCCCCCATCAGTGTGCCAGAAACTGGTTTTGCGACATGATGCCTAGTGTAAAATTCATACTGGGAAATATAGCCACCGAGTGGAATTTT
Organism: Lepas anatifera; assembly: GCA_034440635.1. Taxonomy (NCBI): domain Eukaryota; kingdom Metazoa; phylum Arthropoda; class Thecostraca; family Lepadidae; genus Lepas; species Lepas anatifera. The sequence continues at coordinate 262,970 of JAOTON010000655.1, read as the reverse complement.
CAAGTAATATTTTGAGAGTCATGCAGAAAACAAAAAAAACTTTTACATCTCTTACCTATTTACAGTATAGGAATGCATTCTCCACGAAAATTGTTCTTAGTTCCATACTTTTGATGAGTTCATAAAAACCAGGGCTATTGAACTCGGCTGAAAAAGCACCACTTGAAAATTAAGTGGGGGAAAAAGGAAAAAATACCACAGAATTAAATGGATCATCCAATTTGTTCAGTTGCGGCTCCCCACCCAGCGCCCTGGCATTTGGAAGTGGGCAAAGGTGGATCTGAGGCACAATGGGGCGGTTGTTAATAATGATTGTGGGTAATTGAAACTCCTAACTGCGAAGGGAACGCTTAGAAATCAAATCACAAGATTCAATGTAAATACGTGCTTTCCTTAGCGTCTTCCTACAAATTGTCGAGTTGCAGCTATCATTTTGCTTTCCTCATACGAGAGCCAGGTGATCAGGAGTTTCCTTCACGCGAACGGGAGACACTTTATTAAAAGGACACCTTATTAAGTACTGCTGCTGCTGCTGCCTAACCTAACCTAACCTAACCTAACCTAGCCTAACCTAACCTAACCTAAACTAACCTAACCTATCCTAACCTAACCTAACCTAATCTAACCTAACCTAACCTAACCTAACCTAACCTAACCTAACCCAACCTAACCTAACCTAACCTAACCTAACCTAACCTAACCTAACCTAACCCAACCTAACCCAACCTAACCTAACCTAACCTAACCTAACCTAACCTAACCTAACCTAACCTAACCTGACCTAACTTAACCTATTCTAAGCTAACCTAACCTAACCTAACCTAACCTAACCTAACCTAACCTAACCTAACCTAACCTAACCTAATCCTAACCTAACCTAGCCTAGCCTAGCCTACCCTAGCCTACCCTAATCTAGCCTAACCTAACCTAACCTAACCTAACCTAACCTAAACTAACCTAACCTAACCTATCCTAACATAACCTAACCCCAACCTAACCTAATCTAACCTAACCTAACCTAACCTAACCTAACCTAACCCAACCTAACCTAACCTAACCTAACCTAACCTAACCTAACCTAACCTAACCTAACCTAACCTGACCTAACCTAACCTATTCTAAGCTAACCTAACCTAACCTAACCTAACCTAACCTAACCTAACCTAACCTAACCTAACCTAACCTAACCTAACCTAACCTAACCCAACCTAACCTAACCTAACCTAACCTGACATAACCTAACCCAACCTAACGTAACCTAAACTAACCTAACCTAACCTAACCTAACCTAACCTAACCTAACCTAACCTAACCTAACCTAACCTAACCTAAGCTAAGCTAACCTAACCTAACCTAACCTAACCTAACCTAACCTAACCTAACCTAACCTAACCTAACCGAACCTAACCTAACCTAACCTAACCTAACCTAACCTAACCTAACCTAACCTAACCTAACCTGCTGCTGCTGCTGCTGCTGCTGCTGCTGCTGCTGCTGCTGCCGCCGCCACGCTACTTTCTTCACATAACTTGATTAATGAAATTAGACGATTTTTCTCGCTAGTGAATACCGGCCTGATCGAGCATGGGCAGCAGTATATCGCCACATGACTCTCTCAGACACAGGCTCACGTTAGGAAGATAAGGGATATTTACATTTGTTGACCTTTATTAAAGATTCTTAAACATCTAGATGGCATAAGGCATGCAAACACTTAGCAGTTTGGTATCTCTTGAAAAGAGAGAAACTTGCAATAAGTACGCAAGACACTGATGTTTTTGTAGCAGTCTAATCAACTACAGAATTTCGTACTTTCCGTATTTTGTAGTAGTTGAATAGGAAAATAAAAATATAACAGTATATGTAAATATAAAGAAATCTGGATATAAAAAGCACTGGCGGTTGTATGTTCCAACACAGGTTCTCGTCAGAATCATGTAGTAATTATAAAAAATTAGTCATAGTGTAGCCAGACCTCGAATTGAGCTTTACAAAAATGCTTCTTAGAATGTATTGTTTAAAAAGAGGATGTCGTGACAATGATCTTGAAACTTCTAACCTAATAGTAATGCCGACAATACAGCAAAACTAGACCTCGCTGGAGTATCTCAATCGGTTATTTGTATATTTTTCTTATTATATATTTTATTATTTTACTTGACTGCAGCTAAAATGCTAGCGGCTAGCGATAATAACTTAGTTAGCACTGGTACACGTGTTACTAGATCGATGTAATGACTCCAAAATGTTCTATTTAACTCAGCCCGATGTTATATTACTATAAATGCCTCGCTCGAATTATGTATTGGAGATATATGTACAATAACATAATATAATATAATAATAGTATAAACACACACATACACACACACGTATATATACATATATATATATATATATATATATATATATTTATATATATATATATATATATTTATATGTAAATAAATATATATATTTATATATATTTATATATATATATATATATATATATATATATATTTATATGTATATATATATATGTATATGTATTATATGTATGTATATATATTTATATATATTTATATATATATATATATATATATATATATTTATATGTATATATACGTATGTGTATGTGTGTGTGTTTATACTATTATTATATTATAGTATATTATTGTACATATATCTCCATTACATAATTCGAGCGAGGCATTTATAGTAAGATAACATCGGGCTGAGTTAAATAGAACTTTTTGGAGTCATAACACCGATCTAGTAACACGTTTAACAGTGCTAAATAAGTTATTATCGGTAGCATTTTAGCTGCAGTCAAGAAAAAAAACAAAATAAAAACATAAATATACAAATAAGCGATTAAGATACATCAGCGAATTTTCTGCTTTTAACGAAAAGCTAGTGTTTGGCTATAATAGAAAAGTCTGTTACAGAATTACTGGTCTGGTTTTGTTGCACTGTCGGCATTACTCTTAAGTTAGAGGTAGCAGGATCGTTGTCGTTACGACATCCTTCTTTAATAATTCACTTTAACCCGCGCCCCACCGGGGGTCCGGCGCCACCTTCGCCCCACCGGGGGCCATCGATGGCCCCCCTCTAACTCCGAAAATATGGGCGTTAGCGCAAATCTACAAAGTGCAATAGAAAGCTTGCGTGAATTCAGTAAGAAATTACTTAGCATGTTTTAGTGCTCAGGTCAATGGTTTGACCTCCAGAGGTCAAATTAGGTCAAGATCGGCTATTTTCACTCAAATATGCAATGATTAAGCCAACTGGGCATAACTCTTATGTCATTAGAGCTATTGAGGCCTGGTAAAGTACATTTCATAGCAAATTGCCAGTACTTTTTCCGCTATGTGGAACGTAAAGACCTCCCGCCAGTGGTTTGACCGCCAGAGGTCACCTCGTGACCCAATATGACCTGAGGTCACGAAAGGTCAAAAAGTGACCTTGCCGTATATCAAATGAAAGCCAGTGACAAGACAAACACGATGATGTTTGTTTCACCGCTCTAGCTCAATTAGGTCAAAAGTTATTGTCAAAATACTGTTTTTGACCTCTGGTGACCTTGGATGACCTTGGAAAAGTCAAAAAGCAAATATGACCCCTGGGATCCGTGAAAGGGTGTCCAAAAACGTTTTTCTGAGCAGTCTGAGTATTTTTAATCATTTTTGTGGCTTTTATATCATGAAATAGCTTTTCCCCATGCTTTTCCAAAGGGAGAGGTCGCCTCGTGACCTGACCTCAGGGCACGAAACTGAAAAATCCCGGATATACACCTTGTAGACCCTGGAGGGGTCATGAAGTGTAGGAAGTTTCAAATCGATTGACTTTGAAATGTAGCTCTTACAGAGCTCTAAAGGTGAAGTAAGGTGACCTTGGTTGACCTCGTCTGGTGACCTGACCTTGGGTGACCCGGGGTAAAAAATTTCAGGGATGATGGGAAAATGATGCAGTGAGAGGTAGAGCCCTCAACCACGGTGCTGCGCCTCGTCGTTTTTCTGCTATCCCGGAAAAACCTTAGGGGGGCATCGATGGCCCCGGTGGGGCGAGGGTTAAAAGGCGTTTTTGTGAAGCTCAAATCGAGGTCTGGCTACACAATGACAGATTTTTTTATATTAACTACATGATTCTGATGAAGGGCTGTGCCCGAATATACAATCTTCAGTGCTTGTTACATTTGCTTTGGAGGGGATAGGCCAGTGAACACCTTATCAATTTATCATTATACTCCTCGCCGCAACACTCCAAAACCTATCACCGTTTGAAAAAAGCTGACTGATTAAAACAAACAACCCCCCCGATCGACAATCCTGGATCCGCCTATGACCGGCGGTAACGACGAATGGCGCTCCACCGACAGTAGCGAGGAGTGGCGCTTGGATGGTCCGAGGCACCGTCGGTAACGAAGAATGGTACTCGGAGGGTCCGGAGGCACCGGCAGGGAGAGAGGGGACGAATTGAGACCTTACCTCCAATGTCGAGTCTGGTTGACTGGCTCCACGGTTAGTAGAGACACTACTGGCCCTTCGTCCCCGGCGCAACCCCGACATCGTAGAGAGAAATGTACATACACTGATTTTAGGGAGGAAGGCGCTTCTCCCGAAAATCTTGCACACCGGTCCGAAAATGGAATCTGCTGTCCCTGAGCTGGGAACGGCAGTCGTGAGCCCAGGCGGCACGAATTAGAGCGAAAGTGATAAGCCAGGGGCGGTATTCAATAGCCAAGGCGGTAGCGATGAGTTGGAGGCGTCATGGAACAGGGTGACAGTGATAATTCGAGGATATTACTGGTGGGCCACTGTCAGCGGTGATGAGCCAGGTACTGTTTGAATCAGGACGGCAGTGATAAGTCAGGGCTGGCATGAATTAGGGTGGCAGTGATAGGCAGGAGGCGGCAGTGATTAACCAAGGCGGCATAAATCAGGGTGCTAGTAGTGAACCAAGGGCGGCATGAATCAGGGCAGCAATGCTGGAGCCGGGGGGCGACGCACGTATTAGGGGTAGTCATTATGATTGGGTGTGCTCGCTCACCCCAAAGAGATAGAACATTTTACCTCTGGCTGACACTAAAACAGTAAAAGCACGGAAGCAGCAGTCTACCATTTACTCGGTTTGGAGAATTCCTCCAATAGGCAAACAGACGATTAGACGATATTTGGCTGCTGTTTGCTTTCTGGAATGGTGTTACAGATTCTTGCTGACAAAACTGTGCTGACAGCAGGACTTAAGTTTGGCTGGTTTTGGAGGGCCATGGTCTCCTCGGCAGTGAAAAACCAGGGACCGCAGTGATCAGCAGGGAGGGGGGAGAGAGCAGCGAGGATTCGAGGGAGGGAAGTGTCTAACCAGAGCCGGCTCATAATATATGGGTTGATTAAAAAAAACGGGGACTGTATTGATTAGCCAGGGGCGGCGTAAATCAGGGCAGTAGTGATTAATCAGGGCGGCAGTGATGAACCAGGGGAGACACTGATCAGCCAGTGGGCAGGAGTGATGAACCAGGGGCGGCAGTGATCAGCCGGGAGAAGGTCCACCATCATATTGGTGTTTTAGGGTGCACCGATATCTAGGGTCCTACGGCGCCCATAGCACTAAATCAAATACGTAAATAGGACATTTCCGCACGAGCTTCCACAAGTCAGGTGGTAAAACAGGTCAGGTTGTGAATATTGTATCAGAAGATTATATCAAAAGAAATTAATTAAATACATAAAATACAATATAAATACTGAAAGAATGACTTCAGCACTTTTACAAGACATACTAAGGTCACCGACTAGGTAAAATGAAAATTGACGTGATGTAAAAACTGAAATACTATTAGAATGAATATATGACATTAAAACTAACGCACCTCAGATATGACATGATGCTAGTGATATTCACAGAGGCATGCTCCCCCACAACGCTCACAGTCCAGATATCCCCAGGATGCTCACTGCCCCGGGAGACGGCAGTGACGAACCAGGGGTGACAGTGATTAGCCAAGGGCGGCAGCTATCAGTCAGGGGGCGGCAGTCATCCGTCAGGGGCGGCAGTGATCGGCCAGGGGGTAGTTATCAGTCAGGGGGAAGTTATCCGTCAGGGGGCGGCAGTGATCAGCCAGGGGGCGGCAATATCAGTTAGGTGGCGGCAGTTATCAGCCAGGGGCGGCAGTGCTTAGGCAAGGGCGGCAGTTTTCAGCCAGGGGGAGTATTTATCAGCCAGTGGGCGGCAGTTATCAGTCAGGGGGCGGCACTGATCAGCCAGGAGCGGTAGTGTTCAGCCAGGGGGTCGCAGTTACCAGCTAGGGAGCGGCAGTATCAGTCAGGGGACGGCAGCGATCAGCCAGGGGGCGGCAGTAATCAACCAGGGGGCGGCAGTTATCAGTCAGGGGGCGGAAGCGATCAGCCAGGGGGCGGCCGTGATAAGCTAGGGGCGGCATTTAGCAGTCAGGGGGCGGTACTTATCCGTCAGGGGCGGCAGTGATCAGGCAGGGTCGGCAGTTATCAGCCAGGGGCCGGCAGTTATCAGTCAGGGGGCGGCAGTTATAAGTCAGATGACGGCGGTAATCAGCCAGGGGCGGAATTTAATGAACCACGTGCGACAGCGATTAGCCAAGGGGGCGACTGTGACGAACCATGGGCGGCAGAGATCAGCCGGGGGCGGCAGTGACTAGCAATCTGATCAGTGATGAGCCAAAGGCAGCAGTAATCATCCGGGGGGGCGGCAATGATTAACTGTTGGTGGCAGTGGCGGCACAAATCATGGCAGAAGTGATGAGATAGGGATGGCACTGTTCAGAGCAGCAGTGATAAGCCAGGGGCGGTACATGTATTGGGGGTGCTCAACACATGATTGGGGGTGCTCAAATTAGGATTGGGGGTGCTCAGGCACCCCCAAAGAGATAGAAAATTACACCCCTGGTGACATCACCCACATGCAGATTTTCTAGAGGAGTATTTTACAAATCAAGATATTGAGCTTATTGTACATTTTTGAGAGAAATCATGAGTGGTTTCGTTATTTTCGGCTAAAGGTACGCCTAATTGCACTAAATTCCTGGATTCTACCAAGGTGCCACATTCCCTTTAAAAGCCTCACATCAAAGAGCGTCGCGACCCAAAAAAAAGCTGAGGGGGCTGGTGGATTTTCCACATTGCCGCGCCTGGGGACCCGCCCGGGGACTGCAGCTTCTACTGCCTGTCATGATTAGGAAACGCTGATCCGAAGCGCTAAATATCGTGTCTGGGAAGTCTACAGCTTCGCTCACCCTTCCACGACCACCTGAGTGTCCTGCGTCAGATGTGTCCTGCGTCCTGCGTCTCCTAGTGCCGCGGGCAGATGATTTCAACGATGGTAATGCACGTGCCATTCGGGCTGTAATTGTTAGGCAGTGACGTGACCCATAAGCGGGAACGATGAAGCAACACCAGTGTTTGGGCATTGCTCTTCCTATCCTGTTGCCATTTCATTTTCCTTGCTTTTCTGTGATCTTCCATCAGACGGGGTTCATGAAAATAAGTAAATAATCAGAGGAGCGTGCGGATAAATGCAGCCCATGGCCCGCTGCTGTTTCTTGGTGATATCATTATATCAACAGCTAACATTGGCGGAGACAGGGGAGGCATTCCGGGTATGGCCCCTACAAAAATTGGCGGACGCAAGGGGTGGGGGCATTCCGGCCATACCCCCCAAAGCGCAGGAAGAGGGTCGTGATATCTATTGCCACCCAACAGCTCGGTGAATGGTATATTTTTAGCTCTACGGGTACACTTTTACATACATAACAACAGAATTACAGCAATCGTTTTTGTGGTTTACTGGAATATCTTTATATTGCTTTCGTCAGGGGATTCCAAGGAAGATAGGAGAAAGGAGTACTGTGGAACCCATTTCTGGCTGTCTCGCTCTCATTTTATGTGAAACCGTAGACCTTTTGGTCCGTCCATGGAATTCGGTGAATGTATTACCTAGTGTTGGCACTGCCCGGCAGCAGAAGGCTCTGCACAACCAGTTAAATAACACTAGGTGAGCAGGCTTTTTTGGAAAACTGCTGTAATGAAATTAGTGAAAAACTGCCCTGGTAAAAAATGGTTTCCGAGAAAAAATTATCAAATTCCGAGAAAAATTATTAAACCATTTTACCCATGCATTTCCCACGGAGCGGTCATGGCTCGTACCTGACCTTTCGTCACTGATATCGAAAATCCCGGATAGTCGATAGCTTCAAACCCATTATTTCTTACGAAATCTAAAACTTTTTGCAAGCAAAGTTTCTTACCTGCACTAGTGAGCTGACCTAAAAGAAATGAGCCGACAATCTTGACACAAGTTTCCAAAAATTAGAAATGGTATGTTAAATACGGCGACGCTGCGTGTTGCAGTTTTCAGGCCATTTCTTATGGACCCGACTGGGCGGGTAATTACCCCCCAGCAATGCTTGCGTTAAGAGGCTAAGCGTGAGTTTATTTTCTGACATTTTTTGGCAAATATATGCCATGAAGATAGCTGTTAAAAGCTTAGTTGACTGCTTTTGTATGCTAGAATTCAGATCGCTATTTTTACGGTTTTCCATATATGTGATATAGGTGAACACAGAGAAAGTTATTTAAGTTATATTTAATTTACAAACGTTTCACTGTTGTACAGCTTCATCAGTGCAGGTACATAATTACAAAAATATCAATACAAAATTACAAAGTTCAGCTCACAGCAGGACACAATATTTCAAACTGATTTGACAAGACATGATTTTGATTTTCATTTCTTTTCTTCTCAAGTTCTCGTGCTTAATGTTTTATGTTTTTTCTTTTATAGCTAGTTTTGCCCCCCAAGACGCCCAACTTACAAAACCTGACCGAAGGTTATTTTTCGGAAGAACTGAAATGAAGGCTGCTTCGAGTGTTTTCCTAATCTGCTTGTTTTTCGTTTCGGCTAAGACTTCAGAGCTGTCAAATTTTGGTAGGTGGTCACATTTCACTATGTGAACTACCAACGCATTCGATGTTCAATGAAATCTAACGTCGCGCTTCTGTTCCTGAATCCTTGTTTTCAAACATCTGTCCGTTTCCCCTATATAAGATTTTGAACATGCAGCACATGGAATGCTGTAAACTATATTATTTTCAGAAGTAGCCCTTTCTTTATGTTTTAGAATTTCTCCAGTCTTCGCTCCTGAGACTATCCCTACATTCAAACCTGAACGTGCTAAGAATTTTGAAATGGTAGTAGCTGCTTTCGAGTTCGGAATGGATACGTAGCGGTCTGATTTAGAATCGGGTTTTTTCTTGACGTGTTTTCCTTTATAAGTCTTCTCTGCCTTTTGTTTGAGCATGAATAGCCACCCTCGGGGATATTTAAGTGTTTCAAATCGTTTGAAGATATGATCTATTTCAGCCTGTAGATATTATAGACTGCAAATCCTAAGCGCTCGTAAAAAGAAGCCGATCCAAATTCCGCTTTTTGTTTTTTCACTATGTCCAGAAAAATAATGAATGTAATCCTCTTTGTTTGTTGGTTTGCTGTGAACCTTAAATTTTAGTCCATGATCAGTCCTAATGATTACGGTATCCAGGAATGCTAAAGAATTTCGCTTTCGGTCTCTAAGGTGAATTGTATATTTTGGTCGACATTGTTGAGCCTCGTTAATTTTTCTTCCATATTCATGTTTTTGGGAACTGCTATAAAAACATCGTCGACGTATCGATCCCAGAAACTATCCCGCCCCATGATTTCTTGGTATTTATCCTGCTCTAGACGCTCCATGTATAAACATGCGGCTACCGGGCTCAGGGGGATCCCGTGGCAAGTCCTCTACGTTGTACATACTCATTGCCTTCCTGCCAAAGTGATCTAAAAGCGCAGGTAGGCGCAGCTCTCACGTGTGTGTCAAACGCATAACGGCATCCTCATCTCAGTGTCAATGTTCAAGTATTACTTTACAAAAAGGCTCTTGAAATAATAATTCATGTGTACACCTTCCCTCATATAGCATTCACATTCTCTGTCAGTTTGTGGTTTAGCAGCCTATAGTCACTATACAAAAACCAAAAAGCTTTCAGCTCCGCTGCCCTGAGTCCTCTCTGGCTCTAACAAGCGTGATCATATCACTCCAATCCTGAACTCACTAGGATGGCGCAAGATCGAGTCACCAGCAGCTGAAACGGACGTCATCACAATGTTTAAAACCCCGAATCTTTGTTGAAAAACCTGACGGGTCTCCCGAAGAGATTGAAATCTGTGCCAGCCGCAGCGAGATGCCCGCCCGAGAAACAAACGGCTCGTCAATGATAAGATCCAGCAGCCGGCCCTTCGTCTTGCCGCATCACAACGCTCGCTCTGGCTTACCAAGGTGTAAAGGTTTGGAAGGATTCGCCACCTGCCGCCATAAGCGCCACATCATTAGCTAGCTCTAGGATGGAGATCAGATGATGACGATCTGCCAGTCATTAGTGATCGGACTTGGGTCACTTCAACCTATTGCATATCGAATGTCTTGGTTTCCTGCCTATGTGCTGGTTAGTGTGTTGTGTGCTGACATTTGGATGGAATCTGATAGAAGAAAGAATTTGAATACTTTAAAGGCCATACTGTGGAGTCGATTTTCGTAGGATCTCGTTCGGACTTCCTCCACAAGAAGATATTGGGGGTCGGAGCTTTCGTACTGTATTACAGTGCTTCGTCAGCGATGATCGTTCGGAATATAAGGGGGGATAAAAAGGCACAAGAGAACACACAGTAGAAAAATTGAGCTCAGAAAAAACATGCGACATCAATAATCTACACGTGACAGCAATAAACCATTGACTTCCTAGAGCGACCTAAGAAATTATAAATACATTAAAAGGTAAAGTTTTAAAAAACGCATCTTTAACATGGAAACGCTAGAGTACTAGGGTTAGCAAGAGAGGGAGGGGGTTTAAGACAGCTACAATAAAACACGCAATACTCGCAATACTCACTTATTAATTATATAAAAGATGGGGAAGCTATAAAAGGGGGGGTAGAGAACAGGAGTGGAGAGGGGGCAGGGGGTTAAATGTTACAATAAAAACACACAACATTCACTTATTTATGGTAAAAATCCAAAGCTGTAAAATACCTATTATCGATTCCATATAATGCAAACTTTCGCTTATTTATGATACGAAAAAGGAAACACTATAAAATACATATTATCTAATCAAATATAAAAGACAGTATTATATAAACATTGTCAAAATATAAATCAGTAAAGCCTACGATACATCATGTAAAAATGCAATGAAAACATTAAAAAAACACTATGATCGAACATTCACATTACACAAGATCAAGAGGAGCTTCCATCCTAGGAACAGGCCCGATGAATTATAGGAAGCCATCTATCGTTTAAGAGAGAGCCTGAGTTCCTATTTACACTGGCATCATTAGGAGAGACGAGCAGAGTTTGTCGACGTCCACGAGTTTGGATGTAGGCCGATTCCATAAGCAAACGCATCTGGTGGTGGGCTGCGTGGTTGAGTATCTTGGTTTGCGAGAAGGCTGGAGTGCACTGCCGGTGCTCACTGAAGGCTGATGCCTTCAGTTTGGAGGGCACTTGTCCTCTCCAGCTGTTGCGGTGCTCTTGAATCCGTGACTCCACTTCTCGATCAGTTTCACCGATGTAAATGACGCTCTCCCCTCCTACTTTGCATGAACACTCGATGAGGTATATCACGTTGCTTTTCTGTGAAGTGGGCAGCTGGTGCTTAGCCTTGCTGCACACCAAAGATCCTACGGTTCGCAGCGGTTTGGACACCAGTTCTATGCCGATCTTGTTGGCTTCTCTTTTGAGTTGGCAGAAGTCGTGTCCTGCAAACGGCACAGAGAGGCGGGTGGAAGGCTTGCTGGTGTCGTCAGGGTTGGGAGGCGCGGGAAGAGCACGAGCCTTGAGTTTGAGATCTTTTCTTGTTTTTGTTATCACCGAGTCTATGAATTCCCGGGGGTAGCCATGTTGGCAGAACTTCTTGCTTATAAATTCTAGTTCCTTGTTGCAGTCACTGTTCCTGGAGCAGTATCTTAAGGCTCGAATACAGTCTGATCTGATGGCGGATCTCTGGTATCGCTTTTCCGTGTAGGATTGGAATGCAGGCACTTGGTTTGTGGCACAAGCTTTGCGGTACACTGATGTTACGAATGTCTTGTCTGTTCTCGTTATTAGTATGTCCAAATACGGAATTGTGCGGTTTTCTTCAAATTCTTTAGTCACTTTGATACTAGGATCTTTGCTGTTAAGTAGTTCCACCCAAGTGTTGACTGAGGCATCATCACCTTCGAGAAGTACCAAATAATCATCTGCATACCTGCAGAAGCTGTAGACGTGGACACCGCAGGTGGCAGCTAGGGACTGGAGGCTGTTTTCCCATCGGCCCATGAACAAATCGGCTACTACCGGTGAGTAACTTTACCCATGGCCAGGCCAGAAGTCTGACGGAACCACCTCTCTTTATCGCCGTCTTGAACCACAGCATGACAGTTACGGATCGAAAGGTCGAGGAGGTCAGCAACTGCATCAGGCTTCAGACAGGTGACTTCAGAGAGAGCTTCCTTGTGGGCGTGAAGAAGGACACGGATGAGTGGTATGGCCTGTTCGATCGGTATTGACGGAAACATAGCTTCGACGTCTAAGGAAACGAGGCGGCATTTATTGGCGATGTGTTCCTGTTCTCGTAACATTTCCAACACCTCCATTGGTGACTTAATGGAATGAGTGGGTCTCGGGAGGACCTTGAGGCATGATGTCAAGTGTTTCGTCAGCTCGTAATCTGCGCCCCGGTGAGCTGGACAAATAGGACGTAACTTCAGGCTTGAGGTCCAATAAAGTCTTTCTTCCTCTGTTGTTGGTGGGGCGGCATACTTGTGGGTCTTAACTAGTCCGTAAAATGGGCCGCAGCGGCCGTGTGTTTTGGAGAGTTGGCGGTACAGTTTGTAGCCTTCTTCGTTTGTCTGCTTAAGCATTTGGTCCCGGCGCTTGCCACGGACGGCTGGGCCGGCGAGAAAAGTTAAAAGAATATCGTTAAACTTCGCTGCGAACGCCTCCGCCGGATCCGACGTAACTTCTTCATATGTTGGTGATTGAAGTGTGCGAAGTAGAGCAGCAGTGTAGTCTTGTTGGTCGATAACTACCAAGGCCTTCGCTTTGTCGGCAGGTACAACAACTCTAGAGCCGTCATTGGCTAGTGATGCTAGAGTCCGAGCAATGGATAATGGCGGTTTGGGTCGTGGCTTGTTGATGGCCCGGGTTAGGATGGTCTCTGCTTTGTTCAAGAAAGCAGTGATAGCATCCCTGGTGACGGATGTCTTGTCAGCTTGTTTAGAGGCGATGTCTGAGGCCATTTGACTTCTAAGTGCTAGCTCTAAGACTGGTGGTTTATTTGGGGCTAGCGAATATTTAGGTCCAAGTTTCAGAGCCGTTTTTTCATCAGCTGTCAGGGGTCGACTTGAGAGGTTGATGACGGTCGATGTTTCTGCCACCGATTGTTTGTTTACAACATGCTGTTTGTTGTTAAATACAAGACCACCGGCCTCGGAGATAAGGCGACTAAGCTTTCTTGCTTTGACATCTTCGGTTTTCTGCAGCATGTGATTGTAGATGTTATCACCCATACTTTCTAGACACTTGATGGCAGATTCGGAAGCGCCTTTTCGTCGGAGACTAGCTTTGATTCCTTTCAAACGCCCTCTGATTCTGTACATCTCTGCCCGAGTTTCGTTAAATATTGTGCGCAGTCTGGTTTCCTCTGCTTTTTTCTTCCAGTTGGCTTCCGGTTGGTTCTTAGGTTTTATGTTCAGTCTGAGACCGCGAGGAGTTAGGTGTTGATCCCGGCAGTTACGTAGGAAAGACGCGTGCGAGTGTAGTTTTTGCCAACTTACTGCTGAGATGCGAGTAGAGGTTGGCAAGGGTTTTCGAAGACCGTCCTAGGTCTGAGAATTCTTTAAAGGCCATACTGTGGAGTCGATTTTCGTAGGATCTCGTTCGGACTTCCTCCACAAGAAGATATTGGGGGTCGGAGCTTTCGTACTGTATTACAGTGCTTCGTCAGCGATGATCGTTCGGAATATAAGGGGGATAAAAAGGCACAAGAGAACACACAGTACAAAAATTGAGCTCAGAAAAAACATGCGACATCAATAATCTACACGTGACAGCAATAAACCATTGACTTCCTAGAGCGACCTAAGAAATTATAATTACATTAAAATGTAAAGTTTTAAAAAACGCATCTTTAACATGGAAACGCTAGAGTACTAGGGTTAGCAAGAGAGGGAGGGGGTTTAAGACAGCTACAATAAAACACGCAATACTCGCAATACTCACTTATTAATTATATAAAAGATGGGGAAGCTATAAAAGGGGGGTAGAGAACAGGAGTGGAGAGGGGGCAGGGTTTAAATGTTACAATAAAAACACACAACATTCACTTATTTATGGTAAAAAATCCAAAGCTGTAAAATACCTATTATCGATTCCATATAATGCAAACTTTCGCTTATTTATGATACGAAAAAGGAAACACTATAAAATACATATTATCTAATAAAATATAAAAAACAGTATTATATAAACATTGTCAAAATATAAATCAGTAAAGCCTACGATACATCATGTAAAAATGCAATGAAAACATTCAAAAAAACATTTTGATCGAACATTCACATTACACAAGATCAAGAGGAGCTTCCATCCTAGGAACAGACCTGACGAATTATAGGAAGCCATCTATCGTTTAACCCGCGCCCCACCGGGGGTCCGGCGCCACCTTCGCCCCACCGGGGGCCATCGATGGCCCCCCCTCTAACTCCGAAAATATGGGCGTTAGCGCAAATCTGCAAAGTGCAATAGAAAGCTCGCGTGAATTCAGTAAGAAATTACTTTGCATGTTTTAGTGCTCAGGTCAATAGTTTGACCTCCAGAGGTCCAATTAGGTCAAGATCTGCTATTTTCACTCAAATATGCAATGATTAAGCAAACTGGGCATAACTCTTATGTCATTAGAGCTATTGAGGCCTGGTAAAGTACATTTGATAGCAAATTGCCAGTACTTTTTCTGCTATGTGGAACGTAAAGTCCTCCCGCCAGTGGTTTGACCGCCAGAGGTCACCTCGTGACCTAATATGACCTGAGGTCACGAAAGGTCAAAAAGTGACCTTGCCGTATATCAAATGAAAGCCAGTGACAAGACAAACACGATGGTGTTTGTTTCACTGCTCTAGCTCAATTAGGTCAAAAGTTATTGTCAAAATACTGTTTTTGACCTCTGGTGACCTTGGATGACCTTGGAAAAGTCAAAGGGCAAATATGACCCCTGGGATCCGTGAAAGGGTGTCCAAAAACGTTGTTCTGAGCAGTCTGAGTATTTGCAATCATTTTTGTGGCTTTTATATTATGAAATAGCTTTTCCCCATGCTTTTCCAATGGGAGAGGTCGCCTCGTGACCTGACCTCAGGGCACGAAATCGAAAAATCCCGGATATACACCTTGTAGACCCTGGAAGGGTCATGAAGTGTAGGAAGTTTCAAATTGATCGACTTTGAAATGTAGCTCTTACAGAGCTCTAAAGGTGAAGTGAGGTGACCTTGGTTGACCTCGTCTGGTGACCTGACCTTGGGTGACCCGGGGTAAAAAATTTCAGGGATGATGGGAAAATGATGCAGTGAGTGGTAGAGCCCTCAACCCCGGTGCTGCGCCTCGTCGTTTTTCTGCTATCCCGGAAAACCTTAGGGGGGCCATCGATGGCCCCCTTCGGTGGGGCGAGGGTTAAGAGATAGATGTTTTTTCTGAGCTCAATTTTTGTACTGTGTGTTCTCTTGTGCCTTTTATCCCCCCTTATATTCCGAACGATCATCGCTGACGAAGCACTGTAATACAGTACGAAAGCTCCGACCCCCAATATCTTCTTGTGGAGGAAGTCCGAACGAGATCCTACGAAAATCGACTCCACAGTATGGCCTTTAAAGAATTCTCAGACCTAGAACGGTCTTCGAAAACCCTTGCCAACCTCTACTCGCATCTCAGCAGTAAGTTGGCAAAACTACACTCGCACGCGTCTTTCCTACGTAACTGCCGGGATCAACATCTAACTCCTCGCGGTCTCAGACTGAACATAAAACCTAAGAACCAACCGGAAGCCAACTGGAAGAAAAAAGCAGAGGAAACCAGACTGCGCACAATATTTAACGAAACTCGGGCAGAGATGTACAGAATCAGAGGGCGTTTGAAAGGAATCAAAGCTAGTCTCCGACGAAAAGGCGCTTCCGAATCTGCCATCAAGTGTCTAGAAAGTATGGGTGATAACATCTACAATCACATGCTGCGGAAAACCGAAGATGTCAAAGCAAGAAAGCTTAGTCGCCTTATCTCCGAGGCCGGTGGTCTTGTATTTAACAACAATAATTTTTGGGGCTTATCGACGCACCAACTGCCAGGGTCATATGGCGTCGCCAACTCTTTCCCTGTTGGAAGGGTTTCTCGGGAGCCAGCTTGCTCCTTGTTCAGGGAAGCCGCCGGGCCTTGAACCCGGGTCGGCTGCGTGGCAGACAGCTATGCTGACCACTCCACTACCGCGCCCCCTTGTATTTAACAACAAACAGCATGTTGTAAACAAACAATCGGTGGCAGAAACATCGACCGTCATCAACCTCTCAAGTCGACCCCTGACAGC
Organism: Lepas anatifera; assembly: GCA_034440635.1. Classification (NCBI taxonomy): domain Eukaryota; kingdom Metazoa; phylum Arthropoda; class Thecostraca; family Lepadidae; genus Lepas; species Lepas anatifera. Next base: position 246,309 of record JAOTON010000655.1, on the reverse strand, counting down.
TGATGAAAAAACGGCTCTGAAACTTGGACCTAAATATTCGCTAGCCCCAAATAAACCACCAGTCTTAGAGCTAGCACTTAGAAGTCAAATGGCCTCAGACATCGCCTCTAAACAAGCTGACAAGACATCCGTCACCAGGGATGCTATCACTGCTTTCTTGAACAAAGCAGAGACCATCCTAACCCGGGCCATCAACAAGCCACGACCCAAACCGCCATTATCCATTGCTCGGACTCTAGCATCACTAGCCAATGACGGCTCTAGAGTTGTTGTACCTGCCGACAAAGCGAAGGCCTTGGTAGTTATCGACCAACAAGACTACACTGCTGCTCTACTTCGCACACTTCAATCACCAACATATGAAGAAGTTACGTCGGATCCGGCGGAGGCGTTCGCAGCGAAGTTTAACGATATTCTTTTAACTTTTCTCGCCGGCCCAGCCGTCCGTGGCAAGCGCCGGGACCAAATGCTTAAGCAGACAAACGAAGAAGGCTACAAACTGTACCGCCAACTCTCCAAAACACACGGCCGCTGCGGCCCATTTTACGGACTAGTTAAGACCCACAAGTATGCCGCCCCACCAACAACAGAGGAAGAAAGACTTTATTGGACCTCAAGCCTGAAGTTACGTCCTATTTGTCCAGCTCACCGGGGCGCAGATTACGAGCTGACGAAACACTTGACATCATGCCTCAAGGTCCTCCCGAGACCCACTCATTCCATTAAGTCACCAATGGAGGTGTTGGAAATGTTACGAGAACAGGAACACATCGCCAATAAATGCCGCCTCGTTTCCTTAGACGTCGAAGCTATGTTTCCGTCAATACCGATCGAACAGGCCATACCACTCATCCGTGTCCTTCTTCACGCCCACAAGGAAGCTCTCTCTGAAGTCACCTGTCTGAAGCCTGATGCAGTTGCTGACCTCCTCGACCTTTCGATCCGTAACTGTCATGCTGTGGTTCAAGACGGCGATAAAGAGAGGTGGTTCCGTCAGACTTCTGGCCTGGCCATGGGTAAAGTTACTCACCGGTAGTAGCCGATTTGTTCATGGGCCGATGGGAAAACAGCCTCCAGTCCCTAGCTGCCACCTGCGGTGTCCACGTCTACAGCTTCTGCAGGTATGCAGATGATTATTTGGTACTTCTCGAAGGTGATGATGCCTCAGTCAACACTTGGGTGGAACTACTTAACAGCAAAGATCCTAGTATCAAAGTGACTAAAGAATTTGAAGAAAACCGCACAATTCCGTATTTGGACATACTAATAACGAGAACAGACAAGACATTCGTAACATCAGTGTACCGCAAAGCTTGTGCCACAAACCAAGTGCCTGCATTCCAATCCTACACGGAAAAGCGATACCAGAGATCCGCCATCAGATCAGACTGTATTCGAGCCTTAAGATACTGCTCCAGGAACAGTGACTGCAACAAGGAACTAGAATTTATAAGCAAGAAGTTCTGCCAACATGGCTACCCCCGGGAATTCATAGACTCGGTGATAACAAAAACAAGAAAAGATCTCAAACTCAAGGCTCGTGCTCTTCCCGCGCCTCCCAACCCTGACGACACCAGCAAGCCTTCCACCCGCCTCTCTGTGCCGTTTGCAGGACACGACTTCTGCCAACTCAAAAGAGAAGCCAACAAGATCGGCATAGAACTGGTGTCCAAACCGCTGCGAACCGTAGGATCTTTGGTGTGCAGCAAGGCTAAGCACCAGCTGCCCACTTCACAGAAAAGCAACGTGATATACCTCATCGAGTGTTCATGCAAAGTAGGAGGGGAGAGCGTCATTTACATCGGTGAAACTGATCGAGAAGTGGAGTCACGGATTCAAGAGCACCGCAACAGCTGGAGAGGACAAGTGCCCTCCAAACTGAAGGCATCAGCCTTCAGTGAGCACCGGCAGTGCACTCCAGCCTTCTCGCAAACCAAGATACTCAACCACGCAGCCCACCACCAGATGCGTTTGCTTATGGAATCGGCCTACATCCAAACTCGTGGACGTCGACAAACTCTGCTCGTCTCTCCTAATGATGCCAGTGTAAATAGGAACTCAGGCTCTCTCTTAAACGATAGATGGCTTCCTATAATTCATCGGGCCTGTTCCTAGGATGGAAGCTCCTCTTGATCTTGTGTAATGTGAATGTTCGATCATAGTGTTTTTTTAATGTTTTCATTGCATTTTTACATGATGTATCGTAGGCTTTACTGATTTATATTTTGACAATGTTTATATAATACTGTCTTTTATATTTGATTAGATAATATGTATTTTATAGTGTTTCCTTTTTCGTATCATAAATAAGCGAAAGTTTGCATTATATGGAATCGATAATAGGTATTTTACAGCTTTGGATTTTTTACCATAAATAAGTGAATGTTGTGTGTTTTTATTGTAACATTTAACCCCCCTGCCCCCTCTCCACTCCTGTTCTCTACCCCCCCTTTTATAGCTTCCCCATCTTTTATATAATTAATAAGTGAGTATTGCGAGTATTGCGTGTTTTATTGTAGCTGTCTTAAACCCCCTCCCTCTCTTGCTAACCCTAGTACTCTAGCGTTTCCATGTTAAAGATGCGTTTTTTAAAACTTTACCTTTTAATGTATTTATAATTTCTTAGGTCGCTCTAGGAAGTCAATGGTTTATTGCTGTCACGTGTAGATTATTGATGTCGCATGTTTTTTCTGAGCTCAATTTTTCTACTGTGTGTTCTCTTGTGCCTTTTTATCCCCCCTTATATTCCGAACGATCATCGCTGACGAAGCACTGTAATACAGTACGAAAGCTCCGACCCCCAATATCTTCTTGTGGAGGAAGTCCGAACGAGATCCTAAGAATTTGAATAATTGCTCCGTTTTCCCTAGTTCGGCGAGGCAATCAAACTGACTCTTCCCTATACCCTGCCCCCTCCCCGGAGAGCGATGGTGTACTTGGAGAGTTAGTTTATACTAGGTCTGTCGAGCTATGGAATTACCGGTCCCCCCAGGGGAGAGGCTGATATGGGTTTCAGCCCCACCAAAGTTCGGGTCTACGTCCGGCCCTGCCCTCAAAACGGCGGAAGGGGGCATACGTCATACGTTTCGTCCCGCACAAAAAGCAGTCAATGACAGAATCAGCTCTACCGTTACACTTTTACAGACATAGCCACAGGATTAAAAAACACGATTGCAAGGAAGGTAGGGAAGAGGAGTACAGTGGTACTCAGTTCCGCCTGTCCCGCCCTCATCCTAAATGAACCCGTGGACCTGTTATTGGTCCGTCTTTAAAATTCAGTGAATGTCTCACCTCGAGTGTCCATTAATAGCGTTGTGGAAGTGCGACGCATTGTACACCGCACTCACCTGAAAAGTTACGGCGTACTCAGAATCACGTTTCATAAAGAGCGACGACATTCACGCGAAAGCGGCGTAGATATGAAATGTATCGTGAATTACGCCCAATTCCCAGACGGAATTACCACTTCTAAATATAACATGGAGCTGCTTTATTACATAAAAGGCACATATATTTCAATTAATTAGTTCAAAGAAATATCGGATTTATTTGCACATTTTGGATTATTATTAATTTTCATGCACTTTTAAAATATTGCCGAAGGAAGCGCGCCAAAAGCAGAAGCAATAAACATAAGACGAATTTGTTGGCAACACTCTTCTTTAGAGGTTGGCTAAGGTGCCATGCACAGAACGCCTTATAACAATTCCTTGTCTCACTAGATTGGCAACACGCTCTTTTTCCTGCTGTGACCATGCTGCCGTGCAGGTGAACTCTAGTGGAACTCAAGTGTGTTTGCTAACCGTGCGAGAACTGGGAAAGGCTTGCACCCCTGATAAATTCGTGAAACTGGGAAAGGAAGTGAGCCAACATCTTTGAAGAATACCTAGATGTTAGTAGCTAGGTCCCTATATCATCATTTTGGCCAGAGACCTCGGTGGCGATACGGATTTTGTAGGTTACAGCCACCCTAAATTGAATCATGACCCTCCATTGACTCCATATAACCGTGCCAGTGCCTGCCTGTCTAGAGTTCTGTACTCCCTAGACTGCAAAATAAAAATCGCTGCAGAAAGTCAAAGTAAAAAAAAACTGCGTCAGCTTTCCTGTGTATTTGCATCAATAGTTATCATCATTTGTTGCCATTCCAAATGGCGATAGAACTATTTATATCATCTCAGTTTGACATGAGTAACTGTCACTCCAAACTAATGCAAGGAAGAACTTAATCACTTTCAAGTTTATTTTACAATCGTGAATCTTGTTATTCCGTAATTCACTGTAAGTCGCAGGAACAGTTTTACGTGAGATTAAAACATTCCGAAGAAATTATGTATTTGTCATGCTTTGCATCATTGGCTGACAGTCACGCTGCTACTTCTTACGTAGCTTTTCAGGAGTGTTTTACATATTCAGTGTACATACATACTGTCACCACATGAAACAGAATTGCGAACATCTTACGCAGCATACCAGTGCAGCGTAGTTTACACCAGCGTAAGTCTGCGAGTAGTTGTATGTTACGCTGCATTTGTATGAAACAGCATGGTGACGGCGACGGCGACGGCATCAGCGACGGCCGAACGTCCGATTTTAAGGGTGGTGGGGGGGGGGCACCATGTACTTTTCAACCCATCTCCTTCCAGTCAGCGCCATAGGGTTAGTGATAACATTTCCGATTCAAGGTGGGACACCGTGCCCCGATGCCCCCCCCGCAGTTCCGCCACGGAGTGGTGTATTATTCACTTTCTACGCCGTATTATGCTACTTATACGCTATAAGCGTAAGCTACACCTTTTATGAAGGGGGTCCTGGTTTATTTATTTTCAGAGGCACACACAGGGGGCGCAGTGGACACATTCCCCCTATGGTTTTCCCTATAGTTTTCCATGTATATTCATTTATATGACGTCCCTTATACTGTTTGTCGGTGCTGGGTGCTGCAGAATTGTAGTCGGCAGTTCCACAATCGTGCACTGCCCAAAATTGATAGCGGGATTTCATATTCAACATTAAGCCATTCCACGATTACGGTCACGAAATCGTTTCCGTTAGTTCTGCATTTTTTATTCTACAATACAAAATGGTGACTCAAACAACTGCTCTCCGCACAGGGCTGGGTTAGCCAGTTATAGTTAGTTGATTTGTAACCTGAATCGCCTCCGAAATCCTAATACCCTGTGTTCTTATGCCATTTCCGAGGCTGAATTTGAAAACTTGGTACTGTGCAGAGCTGCAAAAAGTCGGGCTCTCGGGTCATAAAGTGCCCGACAGATTTTAGGGCACGGTATGGTCTTGCGACAGATCTTACAATCTGTGAGAAAAAAATCTTGAAAGGAAGCAGAAAATATTTTTTTGTTCTAAAAAAACTCAATATTAGAATTGTCACCTCTTTCACTCAACAAGTTTTTCATGAATTTGCACCTCTCCCATATCAAGCCAGTGTGCGGCAAGAACCGATGGAAAATCGAGGGACTTATGAATCGAGGGACCTTTGAATAGAGGGCCTTATGCACAGAGGGTCTTTTCGAAGGACTTATGAATCGAGGAACCTTTGAATAGAGGGCCTTATGCACAGAGGGCCTTTTAAACGTCACCCAGAAAATCCCCTGCTGGAAAAATTCCTTCACCGGCCTGTCGGGCCCGATTTGTATTCCATAGCACGCGACAGCTTGGCCCGACAGGCCGCCGTAAAGGTAAAGGCGACAGGCAAAACAGTTTTTTCCTTCGTTTCCTTCGTTTGGAAGTACGCTCAACGCTGCCGCAAGGGCGCTGTTTGAACAGCGCCCTTGCGGCAAAGCCGGTGTAAAAAGTATCTTTGGTTTGAAGAAAAGCAGCCCTGCAGTTTGGTGTGTTGCCTTGTGGATATGGCGGAGGCCAAGGCCCTAGAATCCCGTGGTGTGGTGGAGGCAATGCGTTGCAAGGTTGTGTTTTTATCATTTTTCTCTTGCATTACTTTGGTATACATCTTGAGTAAACTGGTTGAGCCTGGATTTCATCGTCCATAGTTGAAGGGCTGATAAATGGCTCCGATTAAGCTGAAGCCCCTTCCACCGTCCCGTGTCAAGCTTAAATGTGGATTTGAGGGATGTGGGTATTTTGGCGAAAAACGTTTTTTTAAGGAGCATCAGCGCATCAAGCATTCTGGGCTGCCCTGCAAGTTCAGGGACAGTGGTTTTGGCCAAGGAGGTCGTTTTGAAGCATGGATCAAACAGCGGGCGGATCAGAACAGTGTGGGGAGAAAACAAAGAAGTAAGTGATGTGGTGTTCGTTGTAATTTCGGCAGCTTACATTTATTTCCACACAGTATGTTATGCTCACTGTTGATCAATAATTTTAAATGATATTAATAAGGGAAAAATGAATTTTACCAGCAGACTGGTCAAATTAGACTAAAACATTTGATTTTCCCTTCCATCTTCTTTTAAATCCAATGCCTGTTTGTCCAGAATTAACCACAAAAGTTGCATACCTTCATCAGTGGATTTGTAGATGCCAAAGAAACAAAACTCTTCACCTTTCCACATTAATTTGAGTTTTAAGTACCAAACTATTTCTCCTATTTCATTTTATTCACTTACCTAAATATGCCTATGATCTATGTCAAGGGGACAAAGATATAACAAAAACACAGCCTAGTGCAACCTTTACTCATTCCTTTTACTCTTAACTTCCTTGGAAACATGATATTTATTTGACATTTACTATCTAACTGACTTAAGGTTATTTATTAGCCTCATGAACTTCAGATCCTAAACCACGTACCCTCATGGAAATGAGCACGGCAATGCATGAAAAACTTTGAGATAGCCAACAGCTTCAAAATTTAGGATTTTTCATGTAAACATGCATTTAAAGTCATGGAAAGCTAATATTACATGTTTGTATTCAACTACAAGTAGCCATGATCCTTAAAAACACTTTCAAATATCAAAAAAGTACCCCTCCAATCTTGTTTGTCTGGCCATCAGAGCAAAATCCATATATAAATTTTGGGGGTTCCTTCCAAATTACCCCCTCCCACCTCCAAAAAACTGAAATCATGAAAATCTGCAGAAGCTGGCATAAGTAACCGCATGGTATGGGAACCAGGTCAGCTTTCTTTCATTGCAAACTATATTTTTAAGTATTCTGGGCTGGACTATGTAACATAATAACAAAATATCACTTATTCTCACTCTAGTGCAGCATTTTTTGTCAATGGCGGCTGCAGAGGACTGAAAAAGGGGGGCTGCTTTTCATGTTATTGTATATTTCCACCTGTGACCTAAATCATCTGAATTCAAGACTGAGTCTTATTCAAGACCCAGTCGAGCTGACTTTGACACACACTATTTGTATGCTGTACGTCCACAAATCTCAAATTACATCCAATAATAAATTTCCTTTACCAATGGTGACTCCAGAAAATGAGAATTGGTGGTTCGGTATTCAATTTGTTATAGGTTTCTGCCGATAACCTTAATTTTCTGAGCGTGTCTGATAATTGAAAACCCGAAGAACAGTCTCAATTCTAGAGTTTTGAAAATTAATAGACTTGTGTCATTCCACTTAGATTTTCCATAGGCGGCTTCAGAGCACGAAAAATAAGGATATCACACATATAAGGATCAGAGCACAAAAATAAGGATAATGATATCCATTGGTGCCAAACTTAAAGTTTTTTATGCTAATTTTAGTATTTTCTATTAAGAATGTGGAAAAAGAGTAGGAACATTTTACCAATTGAATGGGTTTTAGACAATTTTAATAGTCCTATCCTAACCACCCGACAGATTTGGAGGTTTTTTCGAAAGTGCCCGACAGATTTGAGATTTTTTGCAGCTCTGGTACTGTGACCTCTAGGAGGTCATCTGAGGTCGCATAGACAAGGTTTCATTCTTAAGTCAATGGCTTCACAATGATGAAGCTTTAAGTTTGATTTTTTGTCTTTATACTGCCTTGGGGAGTCGTATCATGTGCGTCACTACAATGCTTAAACTTAACCTTGGCCCGACTTAGCACGCACATTGACGGGAGGCGGGTACCCACCCCCTCGGGTTTTTTGAAGATGGCATAAAAACGGCGGCGCGTAGCACCAAACCTGACATAGCTTTTCTCCGAAAATTTTTACAACTTGTCAGTTTTTTTTAGATTTGGTCATCTCAGGCTAGGTCACCAGTACAGGTCAAGTGACCTGACCTAAAAAAGTTTAAGATAGCATACGTCGAAGCATAACTTATCCGATTGAAACTCATACCACATAATGGGCTTACCGAGTTCTCTAAAATATGTTCCGGTATTTCTGATATCAATGACCTAAGGTCAAGTACGAGCCATGACCTCTCCATCGGAAATACATGGGAAAAGTGGTTTTAACTAAGTAACTTGGTAATGGATGGTGATACAGTGTTTATTTTAGTTTCATCAGATTGGCCTTGTCTTTGCAGTTCTAAGGATATGCATTTTGACCTAATTTGACCTGATTTGACTTAGCAAAGTCATATTATACATTATTTGATTCGGCTTGCGGCGAGGATTCCAGCGGTCTAAGTTGTTTTGCTCCATCTTTACTTGTTCAGATGAAATGACCGAAAACCTTCATTTGCATGTTATCCCTATAACGGCATTTTTTTACCTCTAGACGCCGTTTACTGTTTTTCTCTTCATTCAAGCAGGCCACATAATATTTTATGCGATATGAGATGGTCCCATCAGTGATCCTAGCCAAAATTTGGCCAGTCCCTGGATTTGAGGATATTTAATCCAATGTTGAGCGGACCTCAGCGATTCTAGGGCAAGTTCATAGTTTTGAGGGCTACTGGAGTTCTTGGAATCCCCCCCCTAAACGGAGGTTAACTTTTTTTGCTTGCCGACACATTTTCTGTGTACCTACGTGTACCTTCTGACAATCTATACCTTGCACGATCAGGCCTCCAAAGCTATTCTGGGCCCCCCTTCGAGGAAGCCAGGCCCCCTGTCAGGCTTCGCCTCCCGGGAGGCGAACCCTGACAAGTTATCGTCAAAATACTTTTTTGACTCCCGGAGACCTGTTTTGACCTCAGATAAGCCAAAAGGAAAAGATGACTTCCGGAATCCGTAAAAGAAATGGCCACGAATGCTTTCCTGAGGAATTTGAGCATTTAGAATCATTTTTGTGGCTTTTAGATCGCAAGACAGCTTTTCCCCATGCTCTTACAATTGGAGAAGTCACCTCGTGAACTGACCTCACGCTATTTATCAAATCCAAAAATCCCGGACATAAATTTTGTAGACTTTTGTAGACCCTAGATGGGTCATCGCTTGTAGAAAGTTTGAAATCAATCGGGTTAGAAACGTAGCTATGGTAGAGCTCAACACTTTAGGTGAGGTGAACTTGTTTGAACTCGCTTGGTGACCTGACCTAGTGTGGCTCGGAGTAAAAAATTTCAGGGATGATGGGGACAATGATGGGGTGAGAGACAGACTCCTCAATCGCGGTGCTGCGCCTCGTCGTTTCTCTGCTATTCAAAAAACCTTAGGGGGCCATCCATGCCACCTTAAAGGGAATGTGGCACCTTCACAACGTGATTTTAACTGAGATAGCCAAGTTGTAAAGTAGGTCGGAAAACCCGGTACTCCATATTTCATTTGTCTTGGAACTCGATATTTCCGTAGAAAAAAGCTAAAACCTACCTGACACCAGCCCCCTCAGCCCCCCCGTCACCGGCGGCCATTGCTGTGAGCTACTGGTGTGACGACATATGCTGACGTCACGATGAGCATCAGCCAATCGAAGCCCTTGAAGCGTTTCAAGTATGGTAGTGGTTGCCAGATCGTGACATCATCCACAGTCTGATATTTATTTCTTTTCCTAGAGGAGCATTCTTAAAAACCAAAGATTGAGCTTATTGTACATTTTTCAGAGAAATCATGAGTGGTTTCATTATTTTTTACTATAAGTACGCCTAATTACACTAAATTCCAGGATTCGACCAAGGTGCCACATTCCCTTTAAGGCCAAAACCTGGTTTTCACGCAGATCACAGCACGGTAATAGCATTCCTGAATATTGTTCATCGCAGCTGCCTCGCGCTTATCATAAGCTTTCGTTCCGTCTGGTAAAGAAAAATGCGGAAAAATGTTTGGCTTTATGCACCGACCGAGCACTCCTCCATTGAGAGTATTGGTTTGATTTCAGTGTCCCAAATTTGGTGCGCTCTTCGGTGCTGAGTGCTGCCTCTGAAACTATTTGATACATTAGGTAATATACATCCTCGAGCTGGAAATTTGAAATTAAATAAATTTAGTGGCTGTATATTCGGCCATAGCCTCCTTCTGCATTTTGATAGCAGTCGGTTGAAAATTCCAATCTAAGGTTATGACATCCCGCTGGGAGTGCGGCGCCAAATTTACCCCAGCGGCCGCATCGATGGCATCCGCGAACGCCAAAACTCAGTAGGCAAGTACAAATCTAGAAAGTAGGGGAGACCAGGGCAAAGCGGTCACCCTAGTGATATATGCTCGATTTTGAAGAACTTGTAATCCTGATTTCTTGTGTTAGGTACCATGATTTTTTCCATGTTCAATTTTGAAGACAATAGAGGTGACAAAAAGGCAACAAAATACAAGACGTCTGCACAGGAAACCAAAAAGTAAACCAAAGTTATTTTGACCACTGCCCCAAGCACGAGGCAAAGTGGACAGGCTTATTTTACCTCGATTCTTTGTTTGCAAGATATTTGGCATGTATACTTTTCAGTTTGATATAATATTAATCTATGATTTTACATAAACGCTTAGATCCACTTATTCAATATGATAGTTTCTGCGGAGTGGCAAATTTGTTATCCCCTCCCCGCTACTCAGTTTCCAAACGCTCAAGCTTTAAAAGTTCCTATCTGATGGTAAAAATGTTTTGCAACAGGCCTCTGTGGTATGCTGCTGTGCGCAATATGGACAGTTAAGTAGCTTCCAGCACCAGAAGACCGACGACTTTAATAGACAAAGTCGCATGTCGCAATAGTCGTGAGCTGAATAGGAACGCATGTGTTGATCTTATTCGGGTGGAAATATTCTGGTTTGCGTAGATGTAACCGATAGAATAGAACTCAGACCTCAGAACTCGGAATGTATTTGGAAACGTCCACACATTGGTAAAACAAGTAGGTGGTTTTTCACGTTTCCACGTCATATGGTAAGACATGGTAGGTAAAACTAACGATAAAAGTTAAGGATAAAAGCATACCATAAAAATAAGATCAGATCACACACAGGCACACGAACTGCGCACAACATACATAAAACTAGCGCTGACGAAAGCCTCCCCACTGCCTCTCTATTAGGGCCCTCAAAGTGGGTTTGAACGGCATGTCCGGCATGTCCCCTCCGATGTCCAGCTCGTTCAGCAGAGCTGCCCCCCGCTACGCAAGCCGACGTCGGCCTGCCTCCGTGCGGATTCGCGGCAGGGACAGCTCCGCTGACCGGCGCGTTGCGTGGCTGTGTAGAGCATTTTGTGGTGGTCAAAAGATTGCTGTCGTTTGCTTTTGATATCAGTCGTATAAGACATAAGTCACATGCTGGCTGCCACGTCTGCAGATGACGTAATGTCAATTGCTGTGTAAAATTTCGGTCTGGATTATCAAACCCACAAAAAAGCAAAAGAAACACACATGCATTTCTGTATTCACGATGATCGCTAAGGCTTCTCACCATTCACGAACCAAGGCGCCCACTACTGGCACGTGCCACACACGAAAATGATATCCTCTGCAACCAGCCCCCCTCCCACAGCTATCGTGGACCCACTTAGGGCATATTGCGCGGCGTGACCAGCCATCACCTTTTTTGGGTTTAGCGTAAGTCTCTGTACAAACGAAGCTTCCATTTCCATTGCCATCAGTTTGAAAGAACTGGCGTCTCTGTTCGCCTCTGTGGCTCGGACCAACCCTCGCACCGCTGGTGTCCATTCTTGGTCTTTTACTCCTTGCCCTCTGCATCAACCTCTGGTCTTTAGGGTGCCTGCTTTCTCGACCTGTGGCTGCTTCCCCCTCTGGGACTTTTCCGCTTATATACGCCAGTGATTCAACTAGGTTAGGGCCCCAGCTCAATTTAGGGATGCCCAAAGGTCGACGTATATCGGGTCTCAGAACAACCCCAGGGGCCCAAATAAGCTCATGGTCCCCAGCTCAGCTCAGTGGTCCTATAACTGTGCAGGTGGCCCAGACCAGTCCAGAGGCTGCCCAGTTCAGCACATGGAGTTCAAGATTAGCTTAGGGCCCAGCTGAGGTCAGAGGCCCAGGTCGGCTGTTAAAGGGTCAGAACAGCTCAAAGGACTCATTTGAGCCCCACGTCTTCAGCTCAGTGACTCTTAAGTATTTCATGGAGCCCCCAGATCACTTCAGGAGTCCCCATTTCAGCACAGGGGCCCAAGCTACATTAACTCAGATGACCAGATTAGCTTAGGGGCCTGGATCAGCTCAGGGGCCCAGGTCGGCTTATATAGGGTCTAAGAACAGCTCAGGAGGGCCAATTCAAGCTCATGGTCCCCAGCTCAGGGGCCTATTACTGTTCAGAGGGTCCAGACCAGCTAAGCCCCCCCCCAGTTCAGCACAGGGGCCCCAGATTAGCTGAGTGGTCAGATTAGCCTTAGGGGAATACCTCAGCCCAGAGGCCTTAATGTCGGCTGATACAGGGTGTTTGACCAGCTCAAGGGCCCATTCAAGTTCACGGCTCTCAGCTCAGCTTTGATACCCCAGAACGATTTAGAGGTCCCAAACTAGCTCTGGGGCCCTCAGTTCAGCTAATGAGGCCTCAGATTAGCTTATAGGGCATCAGAGGTCAGTTCAGCGGCCCCTCGAGATTGACTTCTAGGACCTTAAATCAGCTCAGGCGCCCAGGTCAGCTTAATAAGTTTCTCAGACAAGAATTCGGGCCCGTTTGGGTTTCTTATTTTCTATTACAGTTTTTTTTCTATTTTGCATCCGTTGCGGGGGGCCACCACAGAGAAATGGGGGACTAGTGGCCCTCCTTGCCCCCCCGTTTCTACGCCTATGCCCCATGGTCACAATCTATTATTTCTCTGAACTACGTCCCTCTTTCCATTCATGGGGCAAAGTGGACGGATTCCACTTTGCCCCGGTTCATCGTGCCCATGCAACACAGTCTAAGAGAATGGGAGACCAGTCATCACAAGAGTGACAAATCGAGGCGAGGTTTTTTTTAAACAATCAAGGGACCCGTACTGGCTTCCAGCAGTTCAATAAAACAAAATCCGTGCTGCTTGGATGGGTTTTTGAAGACCACAAAGTGTAGCGCAAAAGCCAGCAAACAGTCTAAAAAACCCTATCTTTCCCCACCGCGGTGGAAGCGAAATGAGGAGACAGCTGACGAAGATACGCGGGGTGCGTTGCTAAGTAACGCTCAGTATGACATACATTTCCGGCATATGGCAGCACTTTGCAGAGAGTTATTCAGATTTTTCCGCTTTGCCCCGCTGTGCGCTTTGCCCTGGTCTCTCCTACGTTAGAAGGCTGGTCTTAGTTCCGATCAGTTTATTCACCTGTCTAAGCGTTCAGGTTAATCGTTTGACCTCCAGATGTCAAGTAAGGTAAAGTCAAGCGATTTTGGTTAGAACATGTAATGCTTGTAAAACCTGGGCACAGCTCAAATTCTGGGGATGCAGCGGCGTGGGGGAAGAGCACTCGACGTGCACGCCGCCGACCCGGGTTCGAATCCCGGTCGGGTAATCTGCATAAGTATTTCCAATTCCCACAATAACCTCCCAGCAGGGTGAGAGTTGGTAACACCATGTCACTCAGCAGTATCGTAAAACCCCAAAGCTGCATTACAGCCCGAATCTGCATTTCCCATAGGTCACAAATAGAGGCGGATCTACATCTGAACTAGTAAAGATAGAGAAAAACAATATAGATCATTATAATTTCGCAGAAAGCCAAATCAACTGATATATAATATGACCTTGCAAGGCCAAATCAGGTCAAATATAGGATTTGACCAGACCCTTGGTCAGGTCAAGGCCAAATTAGGTCCAAATACGTATCATTAGAACCGCAAGGATGAGGCAAACCAAATTCTGTCAAAATATACGTTCTTCCACCATTCATGACTAAGTTATTTGGTTTCAACCATTATCTCATGTATTTCCAATGGAGAGGTCATCGAAGCTCGTACCCAAGCTTATGCGATCGATATAAAAATTACCGGAATATATATTTTAGAACTTGGTGGGCCCATTATGCGATCTGATTTTCGATCGGACAGGTGCGCGTTGTTTTTACTTCTGCTATCTTAAACATTTTCTGAGGCAAGGTCACTTGACCTGTACCGTTGACCTGACCTGAGATAACCCAGCCTTAAAATTTGGGCTAAAGCTGTAAAATGTGAATGTATACTAATGTATACTGTCTGAGAGAATGTATACTAAGTACGGCGGCGCTGCGATTTTATTCTGTTTCTAAAAAACCCAAGGAAGCGGGTACACACACCTGTCAGAGCGCGTGTTAAAATGAAAAGCACCAAAACTAATCGATATTTTAACAATGTCCCAAAATTTCATGGGGGAGTGCCCAGGCACCCCAAAACAGATATAAATCCACACCCCTGGAAGTAGCCGGTGGTGGCCACGCGACACACTGGGTAAATTTATACAACAAAGAGAATTCAATAATTATGAAATCTGATGAATCCCGTTTATCACTGGCATGAAAACGAAATGTCGTACAATTTCAGGACATGTAGAAGTTTCAGTTGAAAAATTCTGAATCAGGTGCATACTAGCCCTGAATCATCAACAATAGAACTCTCTTTGATAAAAAGTCTCCATAGAAAGGTGATCGGCCAAAGGGGTTTCACATACCCAAGAATCCTCCCAAAGTAAAATTCGAGGGAGGAGGGGAGGGGGATGAAAAGCCCCCCGGGGCCGCTGAGATTTCTCCACAATCTATGCGGCGTCCTATGACGCTGGGCCACGTACCGCTGACCTTGCCCCCCCCAGGGGGGGGTGTCGATCGGGGCTGGCCGTGCTTTGTGTAGAGCGGTTACCCCCGAGACGGTGGCCTAGTCAGGTGCAGCGCGAGCATATCACGGACGCCACGGCTGCGTCACATGGGAGGACTGCGTCAGTGTCACGTGTGACGGCTGTGTCACTGTGATGTGTGACGGCTGCATCACTTCATGTACGGCTGTGTCACTGTCACATGTGACGGCTGCGTCACTGTGATGTGTGACGGATGTGTAACTGTCACATGTGACGGCTGTGTCACTGTCACATGTGACGGCTGCGTCACTGTGATGTGTGACGGATGTGTAACTGTCACATGTGACGGCTGCTCACTGTCACATGTGACGGCTGCGTCTCTATCACGTGTGACGGATGTGTCACTGTCACGTGTGACGGCTGCGTCAGTGTCACGTGTGACGGATGTGTCACTGTGATGTGTGACGTCTATGCCACTGTGATGTGTGACGGATGTTCCACTGTGCTCGTGTGACGGCTTTGTCACAGTCACGTGTGACGGCTGTGTCACTGTCACGTGTGACGGCTGTGTCACTGTCACGTGTGACGGCTACGTCTCTGTCACGTGTGACGGCTGTGTCCGTTTGGCAGTTAACTCGCGCAGCTTGTCACAGCTGGCACGTGACATCGTGTTGCAGGTAACTCGCCATTGTGCGTACACCATGACGTGTGACATGTGACAGGTAACGTGTGTCCGAAGCACAGGGACTCGACAGGTGGAGGCGACACACTCAGAAAAGGCCCAAGCCTTATGCACGGCCGTTCCGCCTCTAATGCGTTATGGTCCAAAACACTTTTAGCCTTAGTGGTTGTTTCTAAAAGATCAACTAAAATCATTACAATAGCTGGGCCCCGAGTCGTTAGCACCAGGACCCTAAATAGCGCTTCACTCTTCTGTGAGATGTCTTTCTGACCTGTCCAGAGCAGCGGCAGCAGGGGCGTGTTCAGCGGCGGCGGGAGGGGAGGTGCGCCGGGCCGCCGTGATAAGCTCGTGCGTTACCCCTGGCGCCGTGCTCTGTTGATACAACGGGGCCCGCGCTGCCCAGCGACATTGACCAGCAGGCAGTGGTGGCCCAGCCCTCAGGCAAGCGACCCCCGGCGCAGAGCCCGCAGCCGACGGCGCCCCCGGAGCGCCCGCAGGTAATCGAGCTTATAGTGTTCCTGACGAGCGCCCGCAGGTAAACGAGCTTATATAGTTCCTGGGGAGCGCCCGCAGGTAACCGAGCTTATATAGTTCTTGGGGAGCGCCCGCAGGTAGCCGAGATTATATAGTTCCTGAAGAGCACCCGCAGGAAACGGAGCTTATATAGCTCCGGACGAACGCCCGCAGGTAACCGAGCTTATATAGTTCCTGCCAGCCCCAAGGTAACCGAGCTTATATAGTTCCTGAAGAGCGCCCACAGGTAACCGAACTTATATAGTTCTTGACGAACGCCCGCAGGTAACCGAGCTTATAAAGTTCCTGGGGAGCGCCCGCAGGTAACCGAGCTTATATAGTTCCTGCCGAGCCCCGCAGGAAACGAGCTTATAAGTTCCTGGGAGCGCCCGCAGGAACCGAGCTATATAGTTCTTGGGGAGCGCCCGCAGGTAGCCGAGCTTATATAGTTCCTGAAGACACCCGCAGAAACGGAGCTATATAGTTCCGGACGACCGCCCGCAGGTAACCGAGCTTATATAGTTCCTGCCGAACGCCCACAGGTAACCGAGCTTATATAGTTCCTGAAGAGCGCCCACAGGTAACCGAGCTTATATAGTTCTTGACGAACGCCCGCAGGTAACCGAGCTTATAAAGTTCCTGGGGAGCGCCCGCAGGTAACCGAGCTTATATAGTTCCTGCCACCCCACAGGTAACCGAGCTTATATAGTTCCTGAAGAGCGCCCACAGGTAACCGAGCTTATTTAGTTCCGGGGAGCGCTCAGAGGTAACCAGGTTTATATAGTTTCTGATGAGCGCCGGCCGGTAACCGAGTTTATAAAGTTCCTGATGAGTGCCCGCAAGTAGTCGAGTTTATCAAGTTCCTGGGGAGTGCCCGCAGGTAACCGAGTTCATAAAGTTTCTCAGCATTTTAACGTCTAGACTTCTTGTGCAGTGTTATTTTCTCTTCTTAGCTTTATTGTGTCCTTTCGCGAAATCAATAAGAATATTTCCAGTGCTAGCGGGTCCGCTGTCCACCTTCACCAAAGTGGAAACATGATCAAACATGATTCAAAACATGATCCGTCAGGGGTCAGGGACGCCACGGACTTTTCTCCGTGTGTGCCTGGATCGAGGGGAGTCTCCTATCCCTGGTCCTGAAGGGGCCTCCTAGTTTTTGGTGGCCTCCATTTTTGGGTCATTCAGGGCTTTCTTTATAAGTAAGGTGCCTCCTATGTAGGCCGTTTAGGGCCTCTTTTTTAAGAAAAAATGTCTCATAGATAGGCTGTTATGAGGTCTCCATTATAGCTAATGGGGCCTCTTGCATAAACCAATTAGGAGGCCTCCTTTATAAGCAGGAGGCTAGGCTCTCAAGAGGCTATTATTCAAGGGGATACTCAAGGGGATATTCCAGACACTAAATATCAAAGACGGCCTCTTGCGTCAGATAGGGGGCCTCCAAAAAATACATGGGGGCTATGGCCCCTATGATGGCGGCGAACCTGATGTCGGTGAAAAATATAATGCAAATTTTCCCATTTCTGTCTCAATGAAGCAAGTGGCTAAAACGTGAGGTTTGTGTTTTCTGCTTTTTCACTTAACAAATTCATTCATAAAGACCCTGTAGAAGACCTCTTAGGCACGGGCCAAAACATTTCACTTGGCCCTTGGAAGCATAAAGTGCATTTTTTCATTGAAACCATGGAAGGGCATGGGCACTTCTTATCACTTAAATGGGCAAGTTTTTACAGTCGAGGAGGCGCTCTTATTTTTATACGTTTCAAGCAGACCAAAACATTTGATTCCGACAGTTGGGTATTTTTACTTATTATGTATTGGTTTATAGTGGGATCCATGTCAATCCCAAATTTCCGGGACGGTTTGGCTCGGTGGTCCTAGGCGTCTGCTGGCTGAGGGTGTTTCCCGCGCTCAAGCCCCAGCGGCTTTTCTGAATAAAGGAGCCCGGTCCCTGCAGTCCCTTCCAACAGAATGTGTGTTCCTGAAGCCATACAACCCTAATAGTAGGTGGTTTGGTAAACACCGACGATTGCAGTTATGTGCATGCTTTTCAAACGTGTTGAGCCCTCACTCTGGTCGAAGTTTTTAAACGCCCTCCCTGTCCTAATTTATAAAATCAGCCAGAAAACGGCGGCGCAGGACGCAGCGTTGCTTTAGGTAGGACTAAAGCGACGATTGAGGAAGGGCAAAGCAGACATGGTGAGGACAGAGTAAAGGAGCAAGGGCATAGGACAAATAGGAGGAGATATCAGGTAAGATTAGTGGCCAGACGGATCCAGGGAGACAAGGGGCCCTTGACATGACTCTCAGATCAATAGCTCAGACGCGCTCTCACTGCTGCTACTTTATTTTCCCAGGAGAGATCACTGGTTCTGGCCAGGTGACGTGCCATGAACCGGGCCTGATTATTTTCTGGGAAAATGTGCAAAAAATGAACCAGGTGAT
Source organism: Lepas anatifera (assembly GCA_034440635.1). NCBI lineage: Eukaryota > Metazoa > Arthropoda > Thecostraca > Lepadidae > Lepas > Lepas anatifera. The sequence continues at coordinate 227,716 of JAOTON010000655.1, read as the reverse complement.
TAATGCTCAATACAACCGTCTCGGGTAAGCCCAGCGGCGTATTTCAACAAAAAGCTTGAGATCCAACCACGACTGCTCCGAACCTTTCCCGACCAATCTAAATCAATAAGCTTGGAAACTCCAACCAATAAAAAACATGGACAATGGGATCAGAACCATTCTATAAACCCTAATTGCCCACAGTATCAGGCCAATTCCCGCAGCGATCGTGACAGTTTCAGGCCAATCCTCCCCATTCCCGCAGCGAACGGGGCCGCTTTCAGATATCCAGCCGATGTTTTGTTTTAAGGGTCGGTACAAAGCACTAAAAACGGCAAAAGCAGTGCTTGCCACTTAACCTGGCATCCCTGAGATGGAAGAATTTTGTTTAGTGACCAAACTGTGGGAAATTGGCTGCAAAAGACAAAAGGTGCCCCCTCAAAACTATTCCGGCCACCTTTCTCCCACAATATGCGCCCCTGATGGTAGCCGACCCCCCCTCCTGTCGAAAATCCTGGATCTGACCCTAAGGGAGACAACCGATTTGGTTGAACCAACACCTAGCGATCCCCACAGTTATTGACCTTAATTACTAAGTCCCTTTAGTTATCACAACTAGAATACGACCCCGATTGCATGCCTGAGTCAAAGTCCCATCCATGCCCATGAATAGGGTAAAATTAGGGGGGGACGGCTGGGATCTAGACTATCTAGACTATGGATTTGGGTCCAAACTTCATTGAATTAGTCGCATTCAACATTGACCGGGTTTTGATAGATAACAGAAATGTGGCAGCGGACCGGCCCGGACTTGGCGAGGAATTTTCGGATATAGACTTAAACACATCACAATTGATTGTATCTGTCATAACGTACTTTAATGACAGTGATTCGGCTGCCATGGTAACCTCCCCTCCGTGCGCAAATGCAGCACGGCATAGCCACGGTCCCGGCGGTCGCTTCAAAGCGGTGGTGATTTCAGCCGGCGCCCGGTCAACTCGGTCAATGTAACCCTGACACTTAACATACACACCGTCAGTTAGCGACAGCGCGTAAAACGGTCCCGACGGAGCTGTGGACAGCTAGAACGGTCCCGGACGTCAGCGCGAGAACGGTCCGGCGGGGCTGGTCAGCGCGTAGAACGGTCCCGGCGGAGCTGTGGTCAGCGCGTAGAACGGTCCCGGCGGTGTTGTGGTTACCGATGCCGGTTTGTGTAGAGTGTTGCAGGGATAGATTCAGGAAGCCTCGCAATGAATACGATGTGAAGCCAGGATAGCCATGCCGCTATTTCGGCAGCATTGACTTTCCTATAAATGCAATTTCCATGATGATATGCGAACTATTGATTACCGAAGACATGCTTTTAAAGCCCTTTGCCTGACAATTCTCGAGCGTGCTTTCTTTGCTATTCCTACAGTTAGTTCAGTAGCAGGAACTAGCGCGCCAAGACCGACCCATCAGAGTAGAGTTTAGTCTATTCTCCCCTGCTTGAGTTACCTAACATTTGTTCAAAACACTGTTTCTTTAATGGCCCTCGATTTCAAGTGCCATGTTTTAAGAGGAACCCTCACTTAGTATCGGAAGATTACAAAAATCTTCATCTAAAACATCTAAACATATTTCATCAAAACATTTGTTCAGAACACTGTTTCTTTAATGTCCTCGATTTCAAGTGCCATGTTTTAAGAGGAACCCTCACTTAATATCTGTGAAAGATTACAAATAATTATACTTTGTCCTAGCTGTTGGTTTTTTGCTTGAGATGCAGCAAAATTTCTCTTGCTTGCTGCCCAAATGGCTGGCCTAGTACCGCAAAGTGACATTTGCATTCCCTCAGAAGTAATATTTTCAGGAAGGTGCAGCATTGGTACATCTAGACACCAGCAAGCCTCATGTACATGAATTTACATGGAAAAATAAATAATATTGCATTCCTCTCTAGAGGTTTTCCCACTTTGGTAGTCATTTCCCCCTCCGGTGACTTTTGCTGTTTTTTTTTTGTTGGAGATGCTTTTCTATTTCGGTGAGAAATTGGTCAAACGTCAACTTGCGTTGCAGGCAGCACGCACCATGTAGACTGCCTACTGCTTCTTTTGTCGGCATAGAACTTTGAAACCAGAATACCACGGCTAAGCAATCGCGTAAGTTCAGCTGCAATGCGGGCCGCTTCAAACTTTCCATGTGCAGTACGTTTGAAAACTTCTACTATCGATTCGAATTCAAATCATAAGCGCAACACACCGCCTGCCGGATAAAAATGAGTAATGCCAACCACATCGAGACCCGAAATTGTTCAAATTCTCTGTCCAATATCCCTTTAGCCGGCCAGCGGCCTGCGGGCCTCCGATCGGCCGCCTCTCGGTCTACAGATGAACGCGCCCGTACCTGAAGTAGCTGCGGCCTGAGAGGTACCAATGGGTGACTGACGCATGTGCTAAGCGTCAATCCGAGACCTTACTCTGAGATCACGGATTAAGGCTCACTCGGAGACATGCTTCGCTCCTTTCTCGCTTTGCTGAAGCCTTGTTCTCTCCTGTCCCAGTCTCCCCTTTCTCGCTTCGCTGCGGCATTGTTCTCTCCTGTCCCAGTCTCCCCTTCCTCGCTTCGCTGAAGCCTTGTTCTCTCCTGTCCCAGTCTCCCCTTCCTCACTTCGCTAAGGCCTTGTTCTCTCCTGTCCCAGTCTGCCCCTTCCTCGCTTCGCTGAAGCCCTGTTCTCTCCTGTCCCAGACTCCCCTTCCCTGCTTCGCTAAAGCCTTGTTCTCTCCTGTCCCAGACTCCCCTTCTTTGCTTCGCCAAAGCCTTGTTCTCTCCTGTCCCAGTCTCCCCTTCCTCGCTTCGCTGAGGCCTTGCTCTCTCCTGTCCCAGTCTGCCCTTCCTCGCTTCGCTGAAGCCTTGTTCTCTCTTGTCCCAGTCTCCCCTTCCTCTCTGCCCTTGGTGTCATAGCGTAAGATACGTAGAGAATCTGCACTGCTGGCGGATATTGTAGTCCTTGTATAACATTCTGCTCCACAAATGTTTATTTGTATGTTAGTGCCTAATGAGCAACAGGGTCATACCCAAAGGAACGCTCAAGTCAGGAATCATAAAATATCACTTTAGAGGCAGGCAAAGGTGCCTTGCATAGAAGGTGTTATAAAAAGCGCTCAAATAAGCAAGTGATCATAAAACATGAGCACCAAAATCAGTTCACCTACAATTTCAAGTAAAAACGAGGAGTTAACCAGCTTACAAGCCCGAATCACCTTACGAGCTGACTAAAATATGCAGTTAAAATAGTAAACACGTAACTATCAGCGAGTTCAAAAATTCCACTTTGCTCGACTCGCAGGCAATGACTTAATATAAAACGAACTTGTGATCTAAACTGACCAAATAAAGATCTAGAAGGGTCGGAAAGCGGACATGCCGTCATATTCGAGTTAAAATTAGTGATCGAGCAACAAAGCAATCCACGCTTTACAGTTTCTACCCTTCCAAATGGAACTTGTAGCAAGCTTCCGAAAACTTCCTTGTGTTCCTTGCTGGGACATGAAAAGAGACATTACCGAGCAAAAGGCGAACTATCTTACCGAAAATAATTTTGGGTGCGAGAAGAATATCATATTGTAGTCGTCAATTTTTCAGACTGTTTATCTTAAATTCAGCAAAAAGATCACAATGTACACAAATTATGGTGATCTTTTCGTTGAGATTGACGCGAGCCAAATCAAGAATTGATACTGAATTTTGTTCAGTCCATCAAGATGTTGTGTGTCGGTGGGGCCTGACCTGGACGCTGTTGTATGGTTTTCACCCACGTGTGACCTAAAATGCCATTGTGCCCAGGAGGGACAGGGAGCATGGATTCTCAAATACTCGGCTCCAAAGGTTACACGAGTAGTACGGTTTCACGCTTGGACTCACAACGCTTCAACTCCCCAGTTGTTCAACTCTCAGTTGTCACAAGGAGGTAGAGTTTTAGTTACACAATTGTTCTGTGCTGCAGGAAAAGAAAGGATTTAATTGCCAACAGAGTTTTCGTGTACCACGCGGGAAAGTGTCGGATTGCAACTTTGTCATGAGTTACACTGGTAGGGTACAACTTTGCACAGTTTTCGTGTTTTACAGGGGAGGTAGGGTTTAATGTACACAGCTTCCGTGTGTTACAGGGGAGGTAGGGTTTAACGTAAACAGCTTCCGTGTGTTACAGGGGAGGTAGGGTTTAATGTTCACAGCTTCCGTTCGTTACAGGGGAGGTAGGGTTTAAGGTATACAACTTCCGTTCGTTACAGGGGAGGTAGGGTTTAATGTATACAACTTCTGTGCGTTACAGGGAAGGTAGGGTTTGATGTACACAGCTTTCGTGTGTTACAGGGGATGTAGGCTTTAATGTACACATTTTCCGTGCGTTTCAGGGGAGGTAGGGTTTAATGTACACAGTTTCCGTGCGTTGCAGGGGAGGTAGGGTTTAATGTATGTACACAGCTTCCGTGTGTTACAGGGGAGGTAGGACTTCAGACCACGCCGGGCGGCCCAGCCAGAAAAGACACCCACCATGGCTCTCGAAAGACCTGCATCCGGCAAAGAGGTACCTCACTAGTTCATCTACGTGGTTTGCTAGTGTTTTTATCTGCCCTCCAATATGTTTATATTCATGTAAGTGTCCCTGTGGATATTTGACTTAAGTATCCGGGATGTCATTTTTGAACTATATCCGTGCAAACAGAACCCGAAAACCTTCAAAGTGGTGTTCCTGATTTGTTGTTTAGTACGCATTCGGATGTAATCTCATCTGTTTCCAGACGCTTAATTCCTTAGAGCATTTACAAGGTTGTTGTAGTCTGAAAGGAATGTATCTACTAGCAAACACATAAAAAATAGCGTAGATAAAATCCAAGCTAGATTTTGCCTTGCCAAATATTTCCCCATGCTAAACCTATGCTAATACATATCCATATCTATCAGGCGAAACCTGAATTAACTACCTTTAAATAAACGGTAGCTGTGGAAACAGTTTGCATCTCTCATGGCAACCAGTGTGTGACCAGTTTTGCACCTCTAACGGCCTTGACCCGGGGCGTGACCGCAGCCACTATGGAACAAGGACGACCCGAACGCCATGGAGGCCTACGTGGACGAGCCGGACGTCAAGGACGAGCCCAAGGGCTGCTGGGGCTCCTTCACCGGCTGCATCGGAGGTCAGCTCAGCTCAGCGGCAGCCCCCCCCACCGAAACTGCACTGCAATCAGAGCCCCTCAGAACCCCCACACCACAGAACCCCCACACCACAGAACTCCCACACCACAGAACCCCCAAACCACAGAACCCCCTCACCACAGAACCCCCACACCTCAGAACCCCCACACCACAGAACTCCCACACCACAGAACCTCAGCACCACAGAGCCCCCACACCACAGAACCTCCACACCACAGAGCCCCCACACCACAGAACCTCAGCACCACAGAACCTCCACACCACAGAGCCCCCACACCACAGAACCTCAGCACCACAGAACCCCCACACCACAGAACCTCAGCACCACAGAACCCCCCACACCACAGAACCTCAGCACCACAGAAACCCCACACCACAGAACCTCAGAACCACAGAACTCCCACACCACAGAACCTCAGAACCACAGAACTCCCACACCACAGAACCTCAGCACCACAGGGCCACAGAACCCCCACGCCACAGAACCCCACGCCACAGAACCCCCACACCACAGAACCCCCACACCACAGAACTCCCACACCACAGAACCTCAGCACCACAGGGCCACAGAACCCCAGCACCACATGGCCACAGAACCCCGACACCACATGGCCACAGAACCCCCACACCACAGAACCCCAGCACCACTGGGCCACAGAACCCCTACACCACAGAACCCCCCACACCACAGGGCCACAGAACCCCACACCACAGAGCCCCCACACCACAGAACCCCTGCACCACAGGGCCACAGAACCCCTGCACCACATGGCCACAGAACCCCCACACCACAGAGCCCCCACACCACAGAACCCCAGCACCACAGGGACACAGAACCCCTACACCACAGAACCCCAGCACCACATGGCCACAGAACCCCGACACCACAGAACCCCTGCACCACATGGCCACAGAAACCCCACACCACAGAGCCCCACACCACAGAACCCCAGCACCACAGGGCCACAGAACCCCTACACCACAGAACCCCACACCACAGGGCCACAGAACCCCACACCACAGAACCCCCACACCACAAAACCCCAGCACCACAGAACCCCCACACCACAGGGCCACAGAACCCCCACACCACAGAACCCCACACCACAGAACCTCAGCACCACAGAACCCCCACACCACAAAACCCCTACACCACAGAACCCCAGCACCACATGGCCACAGAACCCCCACACTACAGAACCCCTACACCACAGAACGCCAGCACCACAGGGCCACAGACCCCCACACCACAGAACCCCTACACCACAGAACCCCCACACCACAGAACCCCTACACCACAGAACGCCAGCACCACAGGGCCACAGAACCCCCACACCACAGAACCTCACACCACAGAACCTCAGCACCACAGAACCTCAGCACCACAGAACCCCCACACCACAAAACCCCTACACCACAGAACGCCAGCACCACAGGGCCACAGAACCCCCACACCACAACCCCTAACTAAAATTAACCGTCCGATTCAACAGATCCGTAGTGCCTCAGATCCTCAGAATTTCAGCATCTCTGATCCTGAACATTGCAGCATCTCAGAGCCTTAATGTTACAGCATCTCAAATCCTCAATGTTACAACATCTCAAATCCTCAACATTGCAGCATCTCAGATCCTCAACATTTCGGCACCTCAGCAATCCAGTACCCACTTAAGCACCTCAAAGCACCACAGTCAAACGCCCGCAAAAAACTGTGGAATTCGAGGGAAATTGGAAATTTATTAATTACAAAAAGATTTAGCCCGCCGCAAGATTTCAGACAATGAATGGGTGCTTTTGTAGTGTGGTAAATATGCTGGCCAGGTCTTCATTCTTGTCTGATCGACGAATACTGCGTCTTAACATTCATCTCTACTTTGGAGGAAAATATTAAATCAGAGAAACTTTATGGCAGGAAATTTCCTCACATGACTGTTTTGAGTACAATGGTCCATGTGCCAGGAAATTATGAAAATGGCATCGTGCCCATACTTGTATTATCCCGCGACCATGTTTCAGTAGTAGTACCTAGATGCCGACAAAACTTGAGACTTCGCTAAGATTCGAACCCACGTCCGCGGCAGGGATGTGGACCACCCGGCAAATGACTCCGACCAAGGACCGGGAGATCGTGGTGCGAACTACCCTGCGAGAACTGGTCGTGTATATAGTGTTCCTCATCGTTCTCTGCATATGTGAGTACTCATCACACTTCGACCGCTGTACAGTACATAGTATAGTATACAGTGAAGCAGCTGGTGCAGACGCCCGTGCTGAAGCACCTCCCATGAGATGTGCCGCCCGTCCCATGAAACCTATCAAGGTAGTAAGCCCCTTTACTTTCAAATTTAGAACTAGGGGAATGTTTTATATATACCGAGAGCTTTGGGTGACGGTAAATATGTTAATGGTGGTTTCTCGACACGCTCTACAAAACTGCTGTTTTAGTTCAAAACCTATTATAAAAATGGGATTCTCCCATTAACTGTGCCGCCCCTCCTACGAACTGTGCAACCCCTCACATTAATGTGCCGTCCCTCCCATTAACTGTGCCGCCCCACCACATGAACTGTCCCGCCCCTCCCATGAACCATGCCGCCCCTCCCATAAGTCACCCCACCTATGGACTGTACCGCCTTTCCCATAAGCCGCCCCACCCATGGACTGTGCCACCCCTGCCATTACCTGTCACCCCTTCTATGAGCCGTGCCACCCCTCTCATTACCTGTGCCGCCCATTCCATTAACTATGCCACCTTTCCCATTAATTGTGCCGCCCCTCCCTCTAACTGTGCTACCTCTCCCATTAACTGTGCCGCCCTACCATTAACTGTGCCACCTCTCCCACAAGGCGTGCCGCCCGTCCCATAAGCCGCCCCACCCATGGACTGTGCCACCCTGCCATTACATGTGCCGTCCCTCATATCAATTGTGCCACCTCTCTCATTAACTGTGCCGTCCCCATTAACTGTGTCACCCCCATGAACTGTGGCTCCCTACCATTAACCGTGCCGCCCCTACCATTAACCGTGCCACCCCTACCATTACCCGTGCCGCCCCTACCATTAACCGTGCCGCCCCTACCATTAACCGTGCCGCCCCTCCCATGAGCTGTGCCGCCCCTCCCATGAGCTGTGCCGCCCCTCCCGTGAGCTGTGCCGCCCCTCCGGTGAGCTGTACCGCCACTCCCATTGACTGTGCCGCCCCCACTAACTGTGCCGCCACTCTCATGAGCTGTGCCGCCCCTTCCGTGACCTGTGCCGCCCCTCCCATGAGCTGTGCCGCCCCTCCGGTGAGCTGTGCCGCCACTCCCATTGACTGTGCCACCCCCCCATTAACTGTGCCTCTCTACCATTACCTGTGCCACCACTCCCATGAGCTGTGCCACCCCTCCCATGAGCTGTGCCACCCCCTCCGGTGAGCTGTGCCGCCACTCCCATTGACTGTGCCGCCCCCCATTAACTGTGCCTCTCTACCATTAGCTGTGCCGCCCCTCCCATGAGCTGTGCCACCCCTCCCATGAGCTGTGCCACCCCTCCGGTGAGCTGTGCCGCCACTCCCATTGACTGTGCCGCCCCCCATTAACTGTGCCTCTCTACCATTACCTGTGCCACCACTCCCATGAGCTGTGCCACCCCTCCCATGAGCTGTGCCACCCCTCCGGTGAGCTGTGCCGCCACTCCCATTGACTGTGCCGCCCCCATTAACTGTGCCTCTCTACCATTACCTGTGCCACCACTCCCATGAGCTGTGCCACCCCTCCCATGAGCTGTGCCACCCCTCCGGTGAGCTGTGCCGCCACTCCCATTGACTGTGCCGCCCCCCCATTAACTGTGCCTCTCTACCATTACCTGTGCCACCACTCCCGTGAGCTGTGCCGCCCCTCCCATGAGCCGTGCCACCCCTCCGGTGAGCTGTGCCGCCACTCCCATTGACTGTGCCGCCCCCCATTAACTGTGCCTCTCTACCATTACCTGTGCCACCACTCCCATGAGCTGTGCCGCCCCTCCCGTGAGCTGTGCCGCCCCTCCCGTGAGCTGTGCCGCCCCTCCCGTGAGCTGTGCCGCCCCTCCCGTGAGCTGTGCCGCCTCCCCTCTGACAGCACCGCCGCCTGCCGGCAGTGACGTTCGGTATGACATCCCCCACCATGTACTACTACACCAAGGTGTTGTCGGAGCTGTTCCTCGACGCTCCCTACCGGGAAACCAGAAACAACTTCCGCGGCTCTACACAAGTTCTCGATTTTTGGCGGGTAAGGCGATGCATGTTCACTCGCTAGGAGGCCTGTCTCATGATAGGACAGATATTTCGCTTCTCTCTGCTAGTCGAGCTGTCTCGATTCAGTGGCTGATCCAGGAATACATTTGGGGAGGGGCTGGGGGGCTCGGGCCTCACCCGCCAGTAGCTCGGGCAGCCCCTCGCCTATGTACTAACTATAGGGGCTCGGACATTGGGGGGGGGGCTTGAGTCCTCTAGCTCCCCTTGGATCCGCTGCTGTCTCGATGGTTTTAATGAAAATAATTTATGGAGAGAACTGAGACGCGGGATGTCAGGAGTCCGCCATTCCCGTAAAATTGAAAGAAGTGCGGGTGAGTCTATTTTGTTCCGGTTCAACCCCGGTGTTATGAACGTTCAAAGCCCGTGTGTCGGAAAATCCCAGGACAGGATTATGTGGGAGAGGCCCATGTTCGTGTTTTTCAGCTTGTTATGGCGCTATCAAGTATTCTGTATTTCATTTCCTGTTGGCGGCTGTTGATGTTGGAAGCCTTAAAATAAGGCTATACTTTTCAGGTGTCAAGCATCTTAAAGTTTTTACAGAATGTTCTTTGCTTATGAGATTAATGTGCTCCAAAAGCTTAATTATACAATTTTCACTTCTATCTATGCTTTCTCCACACTCTCGCTTGTATTCGTGTCATGTGTATACCGAAGAGTGATTCTATGTTTCTGTCTTATGTGTATGTCGTGCAGGTGACTGTGATGTCCCCCAAAACCTATTGTCGCCTGTTTCACCAACAAAAACTTGCTCAGATTAATCCAACACTTTACCCTTAGATCGTCTTACCCCTAGATTGTATTGTCTCACAAACAGATCCGGCTGTGTTTCCGTTTGAGCCTTTTTAGCCTTTTAGAGTGTCGGGGTCTCCGTAACAAAGCCTAACACGAAAGTCTCCCTTGGTGACTTTCGTGAGGCTCCGACTCAAGGGCCGCACGTGGGACAACATTAACAACATTAATAAAAACCAGATAAGCAGTTAATGGTTAGGACACAGCCTTCTTATCTGTTTTCATCAGATACGCTAATAACAAGACATTCCAAGGAAGATATAACGTGTCACGCCATTTCCATACCATTGAGCTATCATCTGAGAAGAGTCGTCCAAAATCAGCGCCTTATCCTGTTTCCTTCTGGAGGGCCATTGGTCACGACCCAGGGAAGCTTCATGTGCAGCCTCAAACAGGACAAACTACTTCAAAACTTTCTTCACCCGGTCCTGGGGCGAACTTCTAACATCACGGGACTGCTAATGTCACTGGACTGCTAATGTCACTGGACTGCTAATGTCACTGGACTGCCAACGTCACTGGATTGCTAATTTGACTGGACTGCTGACGTCACTGAACTATTAATGCCACTGGAATGTTAATGTCACTGGACTGCTAATGTCACTGGACTGCTAACGTCACTGGACTGTCAATGGAAATGGACTGCTAACGTCACTGGACTGCTAACGTCACTGGATTGCTAATTTCACTGGACTGCTGACGTCACTGAACTGTTAATGCCACTGGAATGTTTATGTCACTGGACTGCTAATTTCACTGGACTGCTAACGTCACTGGACTGTCAATGGCACTGGACTGTCAATGGACTGGACGGATAACGTCACTGGACTGCTTAAGTCACTGGACTGCTTAAGTCACTGGACTGCTAACGTCACTGGACTGCTAACGTCCTGCAGAGGCAGGTGCGTTTGTCGTCAGTTTGTGGAGAATCCGATGGGACCTATTCGGAGCACAGGCGGGATCTATGATCACAGATTGGAGGAGGAAGGGTGCATAGTCGGGAAGCGCCACTCAGAACAGGGCCGCCACTTTTGGGCGCCAAAACCTATCGGGTGGGCGCCAAATAATGTCGGGGGTGCCAGTACTCGCTTCGAGGAGAGGAGTAGGAAACAACATTTCAGGGCAGCGTAAACAACCTTTCAGAGGAGCGCTGTGACCATTACAGAGGGCGCAGAGGGTCAATGGGAGGGGGGGAGGTGTCTAATTCGCCCCACCTGGATTCACCTTTGGCTCAGGACTATTTGGTTCAGGATGCTTCACCTTTGGTTGTGGAGGGTGCGATAGTGGACGGACAGTTTTAGGTTTGTGCTGGGAGCCGAGTGTGACGTCCTGCTGTGTCGCCAGTTTGTGGAGGGTCCGATGGTGGACGGACTGTTTTAGATTTGTGCTGGGAGCCGAGTGTGACGTCCTGCTGTGTCGCCAGTTTGTGGAGGGTCCGATGGTGGACGGACTGTTTTATATTTGTGTTGGGAGCCGAGTGTGACGTCCTGCTGTGTCGCCAGTTTGTGGAGTGTCCGATAGTGGACGGACTGTTTTAGGTTTGTGTTGGGAGCCGAGTGTGACGTCCTGCTGTGTTGCCAGTTTGTGGAGGGTCCGATGGTGGACGGACTGTTTTAGGTTTGTGTTGGGAGCCGAGTGTGACGTCCTGCTGTGTTGCCAGTTTGTGGAGGGTCCGATGGTGGACGGACTGTTTTAGGTTTGTGTTGGGAGCCGAGTGTGACGTCCTGCTGTGTTGCCAGTTTGTGGAGGGTCCGATGGTGGACGGACTGTTTTAGATTTGTGCTGGGAGCCGAGTGTGACGTCCTGCTGTGTCGCCAGTTTGTGGAGGGTCTGATGGTGGACGGAATGTTTTAGGTTTGTGTTGGGAGCCGAGTGTGACGTCCTGCTGTGTTGCCAGTTTGTGGAGGGTCCGATGGTGGACGGACTGTTTTAGATTTGTGCTGGGAGCCGAGTGTGACGTCCTGCTGTGTTGCCAGTTTGTGGAGGGTCCGATGATGGACGGGCTGTACTGGGATGCCTGGTACGACGATGCTCGCACCTCCACTGAGCCGAGCGACAACAACATCCTCTACGAGAACAGAATGCTGGGAGTGCCTCGGATGAGACAGGTAGGTAGCACCCTCACACCAACTGCGGATAAGCAGCTCCAGTTACAAAGACTGGCGGCAGCGGCGCCTCCAGAACATCTTCCAGCACTGACACGCCTCCCACTGCACCTCCCAGTACTGAGACACCCCACCCTGCACCTCCCAGTACTGAGACACCTCCCAGTACTGAGACGCCTCCCACTGGACCTCCCAGTACTGAGAAACCTCCCAGTACTGAGACCCCTCCCACTGCACCTCCCAGTACTGAGACACCTCCCACTGCACCTCCCAGTACTGAGACACCTCCCTCTGCACCTCACAGTACTGAGACAGCTCCCTCTGCACCTCCCAGTACTGAGACACCTCACACTGCACCTCCCAGTACTGAGACGCCTCCCACTGCACCTCCCAGTACTGAGACAGCTCCCTCTGCACCTCACAGTACTGAGACACCTCCCACTGAACCTCCCAGTACTGAGACACCTCACACTGCACCTCCCAGTACTGAGACACCTCACACTGCACCTCCCAGTACTGAGACGCCTCCCACTGCACCTCCCAGTACTGAGACAGCTCCCAGTACTGAGACACCTCCCACTGCACCTCCCAGTACTGAGATACAGCTCCCTCTGCACAATTGGCACCATTGGCACGAAAGTGTGGGGGTGTTGGTTTGCTGCCTGGGCCGGTGTCAGAGATGTGGGGGGTATTGGTCTGCTGTCCAGGGGTGTGGGGGTGTTGATTTGCTGCCTGGGCCGAGGTCAGTTGTGTGGAGGTGTTGATCTGCTGTCCAGGGGTGTGGGGGTGTTGATCTGCTGCCCTGGGCGGGGTGTAGGGTTGTTGATCGGCTGCCTGGTAGCAATCGACCGCGACGTTCCAAGACCCTGCAGCTGTCGTCAGCACCGCCAGGTGGTATCGCCAGCTCTGATTGGTGGACGACACGGACCGCCAGCTCTGATTGGTGGGTGACACGGACCGTCGACTCTGATTGGTTGTCGGCACGGACTCGAGCGACTCGGCACGCGCACACATATGGGTCGGGTCGCTCGAACTTCCATGTTTAAGGTTTTTTTGCATATCACGGAGAATAATCGCGATTTCTTCGGATTTATTGATATATCCGGACAACAGCTTATCTGGAGTTTCCTCGTGTTCATCATAGCTGCACAAGTACACTATTTATTTGAGTCAGGGTGTAAGAACTGTACATACAATCTATCACGACTAAATTTAAATTGAACGATTGTCGGCCGAACCGTAAAATCTGAGGTCAGAAACATTTTAATACAAGTCGAACGAGGCAGACTGAGTCGGTATTTACCTACATCTTGGACCATTGATCATGAGACATCAAAGCACTTATGGCTAAAGCTTTGAAATATTAATGAAAAGGCGCTGGAATTCAGCAGCGAGTAGAATCACTAAATGTCGACTGACACCCTTAACTCTACACATTGGCAGATTGAATTAAATCTCACGCCGAGTGTTGTCGAAGCGTGACTGTGCCTGTTACCGGGGCAGCTAATACCCTGAGGATCACAGCTGCCACCACAGAGACGAAACAGCTTTTCCACTTACCCTGCTGCCGTGCGGAACGCTCCCGGCCCTCGCAGTGCGCGTGTTAGTACTTTGAGCTCCAGGTGACGCCCCATTGGAAGGCGTGGTGGGATCCTAAAATGCGCTGGTCTCACGCACGCTGCCAGCCGGGCCCTGCGCGCTGCAGTCCGCTCCGCTGACGTCACGCCGCCAGTGACGTCACTGCAGAGCTCGGCGGTGCTGAATTTGAGTCTACGGCTGGTAAAAACATGTTTCAGAATTGGCATCGCTCCGGTAACAAGCGCTTATGATGTCGGCGGAACTTCCAACACCGAACGATACCTGTGCGTGCCGAGTAAGGAGAGCCGTGCTACGTGTTGAGAGTTTTCTTAAAGGGAATGTGGTACCTTTATAACGTGATTTTAACTGAGATAGCCAAGTTGTAAAGCATGCCGGAAAACCCGGTACTCAACATATAATTTGTCTTGAAGCTCAAAATTTCCGCGGAGAGAAGCTAAAAACCTACCTGAAATGTACCCCAAATGTGCCCAGCCGGGCGGCCACAGTTGTCAGCTGTTGGTTTGACGAAGGCGCCGATGTCACGGTGAGTAATCAGCCAATTGAAGCTTTTAAAGCCTATTCAATATGGGGGCCCAAGAGTTGGTCTTGACCGCAGCCAGAGTTGGTCCTGAAGGGCTCTCTATGGTTTGTCTCAGGGGCCCCAGAGTTGGTCTCGGGAGGCCCACAAGTGTCGGTCTCAGAGCCCAAAGTTTTGGTCTCGATCCCCCAAAAGCTGGCCTTAGAAAGCCCTCAGAGGCGGCGTTGGGTCCCCTGCTATTTTCGCGAGCCTCAAGTGTTGGTCTCGGGTGCCTCACAATTTGTGCTTGGGGACCAAGAGCTGGTCTTAGGGCCCCCAGGGTTGGGCTTGGGGGCCCCAGACATTGTCTTGAAGAGCCTCAGCGATGGTCTTGAGGGCCCTCAGGAGTTTGTATCGAGCACGTCTAAATTGATCTCGGGAGGCCCACAAGAGTTAGTCTCAGGGGCCCAAAATTGTAGTCTCAGACCTCAAGAAGTTTTATTTTATCTTATTTTTATATTGATAGGTTTTGAAGTGCTGCGGCGAGGAGCATGATGATAAGTTGATAAGGTGATGATAAGTTGATAAGGCAGCCTGTCCCCTCGAATCCGGAAATGTAAAAAACACTGAAGACCTATTTAAAAGCTTCAAGCTTCTATTCGGGCACAGCCCTTCATCAGAATCGTGTAGAAATATCAAGGTCTGGCTACAAAAAAAATCGAGGTCTGGCTACACTATGACCGAGAATTTTTGATATTTCTGCACGATTCTGATGAAGGGCTGTGTCCGAATATATAATCTTTAGTGTTTTTTACATTTCTGGATTCGAGGGGACAGGCCACCTTATCAACTTATCATCACCTTATCAACTTATATTTTATGTATTCAATTCATACCCCACTGGATGACCCCAATAAAAGGCAAAGTAGAGGAGATAAAACAACGGTACATCGGTATAGAGGGCAATCGACATGATATATACATGATAAGAGCACAAACACTGTACAACCGGAGTAAAATACCCAAAAGGGCACACGCCTATACAATGCTTAAATTATACAATGCTAGCTAAAAAGACGCTGCAGCAAGCCAGTTGGGTAAAGACAGCCAGAAAAATAGACTGATTTTGTCAGAATGATGTCACTTGTTAGCACGTTTGCCTACGACCAAGTAATACCAGCAGCCCCATTTCTGCCTTCTTTCCTGTCCTGTCCTTTCTGTCCTGGAAGGTTTCCCCATACCTGGTCAGGAGATTGTTTTACTATGATTGCTCTAGTCTGAGAGCTTGTTGTCTTATGCGCTCCTTTACCAATATCGCAGCCTTACAGCAGTTGAAGTATGATCTCAAATAGGTCATATATTTGATCCGTAATAGGCAAAGAGAGAAATATACCTCCTGGACTGGGCTGCCATGTTGGCCATTTTGTGGCCAAATATCTTGACATTGGCCTTTTTTGTCATGCTTGACCCCGCGATTTGTTCGATTGGCCCTTTCTCGGAATCTGACCTTTTTTGCCCGTTCTCTGGCAGCTGGCACGTTAACTTTTTTGTTTGTCTGTTGTATAAACATGGCTTCTTTTGGCCTTTTCCGCTCTTGACTAAGATGTTCTGACACCAAAAAAGCAACAGATTGGCAGAAAAACTGTTAAGGCGGTGGGAGGAGGGACAAAACTTTGTTAAAACCCGATCCACGGGTATGACAGCCACCGAAAGCCAGACGCAAAGGATGCAATACTACAGGCGCCCTTTGGGTGAAAAGTTGATGACAAAGTGCGCCCTCTGAGGCTCTACTCTCCCCCCACCTAACAATATCCTAGATCCACCACTGTTCAAGAGAAACGAATCACAGTTGAAAAAAATAGGAAAAATGTTTACTGTTAGCGGGGAGTGGTGCGGACAAAATAATTGATGATGCTAACAAATTTTCTGGTTATGAAGATAAAATTATTTGATGACCACGCGGGAATCGAAGGACACTCATGGTTTCTTTCTAAATGATTAGTGTGCTAAAAATATTGTTTTGATGTCAATATCAAACTGTAAACAATTAGTTTTAAACAGTGATACAACAGAGTCCTGTCGTTTTTCTTTGGGTCTTAGAGGACCATAGAAGTCATTTTAGCCTCAAATCGTGTTTTTGGTATTTACTTGACCATTTAAGTGAAAATAAAATTGGGCCCCTTTTTGGCTCTTTTCTCACACGGTTGGGTCTTTTTTCGCCGAAAAAACTGGCAGCCTGAAAAATGACTGGATATAATTTCCCGAGTGGACTGTTGATTTTTGGCCATCATTTATACGTTCATGAAATGCCACATCGTTTGAAATTTGAAAAAATACGTTGGGTGTGGTTAATTGAAAATTTTACGGTATTTATTCATCACCAAAAATAGATTGGGATGTTTTGGGTGTTGTTTTAAAGAAAATATGTGATGGATTATTTTTTCAATTGATGACCTTATCATGATCGTGTGCTTTTGAATTTTTAAATCTTGAACTTTAGGTATCAAATGTTCGAGCGCAATGCGTAGAAAATTAAGGAAAATGTAATCTTTCAGCAAATTGAATATTGGAATATTGGCACAGAAGTATCCTGTTATCTCAGGGACCTATCAACCAGGGTCGGATCCAATCCAGACCCTCGGTTTGGTGGGGGGGTGGTGGGAAATAGGGCCAAAAATCGTGAAAAAACATGTGCTTTTTTACATAAAATAGGCAAAAATCGAAGGATTTGGCGAGGTTTAACCGATCCCCCCTGGATCCGTCAGTAATATCTTGCAGCCTTTCAACGTACAATCAGTGAAGTCAGCAACGTGAACGTTAACATCACCACAGATGCTGAACATTTAGGGAAAGCTTGTGTGTGCAAAGTAATATGCTGGCGCAAAAGTAAATGAATCAAACAACCCACAAACTTTCCCCGTTCTCACTGTCAAATTGGTCAAAATATCTTTAACTGCACTGAGCCAGTGTTTGACCACCTTCGCGACAGAAAGTCATCTCAGTCTTTATCTGCGGCGCAGTACACTATCTATAATCCAGTGCAGGCTTAGGCCACGGCTTATGAGCCAGAGTGCGAGATAACTCCTGCAATGCATATACCCACAGCTGAGGGTGTGAGATGACTCCTGCAATGCCTCCACCCACAGCTGAGGGTGCGAGATAACTCCTGTAATGCCTTTGCCCACAGCTGAGGGTGCGAGATAACTCCTGTAATGCCTCTACCCACAGCTGAGGGCGTGAGATAACTCCTGTAATGCCTCTACCCACAGCTGAGGGTGCGGGATGACTCCTGTAATGCATCTACCCACAGCTGAGGGCGTGAGATAACTCCTGTAATGCCTCTACCCACAGCTGAGGGCGTGAGATAACTCCTGTAATGCCTCTACCCACAGCTGAGGGTGCGGGATGACTCCTGTAATGCATCTACCCACAGCTGAGGGCGCGAGATAACTCCTGTAATGCATCTACCCACAGCTGAGGGCGTGAGATAACTCCTGTAATGCCTCTACCCACAGCTGAGGGCGTGAGATAACTCCTGTAATGCCTCTACCCACAGCTGAGGGTGCGGGATGACTCCTGTAATGCATCTACCCACAGCTGAGGGCGTGAGATAACTCCTGTAATGACTCTACCCACAGCTGAGGGCGTGAGATAACTCCTGTAATGCCTCTACCCACAGCTGAGGGCGTGAGATGACTCCTGTAATGCATCTACCCACAGCTGTGGGTGCGGGATAACTCCTGTAATGCATATACCCACAGCTGAGGGTGTGAGATAACTCCTGTAATGACTCTACCCACAGCTGAGGGCGTGAGATAACTCCTGTAATGCCTCTACCCACAGCTGAGGGTGCGGGATGACTCCTGTAATGCATCTACCCACAGCTGAGGGCGTGAGATAACTCCTGTAATGACTCTACCCACAGCTGAGGGCGTGAGATAACTCCTGTAATGCCTCTACCCACAGCTGAGGGCGTGAGATGACTCCTGTAATGCATCTACCCACAGCTGAGGGTGTGAGATAACTCCTGTAATGTCTCCACCCACAGCTGAGGGTGCGAGATGACTCCTGTAATGTGCACGAGAACTTCGCCGGCGCCATTGACAAGTGCTACAACGTGTACTCAGAGAACATCGAGGACAAGACCGCCTTCGGACCCCAGAACGGCACGGCGTGAGTGCCCGCCGCCCAGGGGGCTTGGCCTTTCTTCACAACTGTTCAACGGTCAACAAACAGGCTACACTGCTTGAAATGAGAAGCTCAAAAACTAAAATGCATATTCTTACCATTCATCTTAGTTTCATTGGGGTACCTGGGCACCCACAGAGGGATTTGAATCCACAGCCGTGGTCACAGCGAACGTGTTGTGCCTGCAGGTGGCGCTACTACACGGAGAAGGAGCTGGGCTCGCAGTCGGTCTGGGGCATGATCAGCTCCTACTCAGGAGCAGGATCTTACGTCGTAAGTGTGGCTAGAATCTCAGTGGAGACGATGGGAGCAGGGTCTTACGTCGTAAGTGAGGCTAGAATCCCAGTGGAGACAATGGGAGCAGAATCTTACGTCGTAAGTGAGGCTAGAATCTCAGTGGAGACGATGGGAGCAGGGTCTTACGTCGTAAGTGTGGCAGAACCCCAGTGGAGACAGTGGGAGCAGGGTCTTACGTCGTAAGTGAGGCTAGAACCCCAGTGGAGACGATGGGAGCAGGGTCTTACGTCGTAAGTGAGGCTAGAATCCCAGTGGAGACAATGGGAGCAGAATCTTACGTCGTAAGTGAGGCTAGAATCTCAGTGGAGACGATGGGAGCAGGGTCTTACGTCGTAAGTGAGGCTAGAATCCCAGTGGAGACAATGGGAGCAGGGTCTTACGTCGTAAGTGAGGCTAGAACCCCAGTGGAGACAGTGGGAGCAGGGTCTTACGTCGTAAGTGTGGCTAGAACCCCAGTGGAGACAGTGGGAGCAGGGTCTTACGTCATAAGTGAGGCTAGAATCCCAGTGGAGACAATGGGAGCAGAATCTTACGTCGTAAGTGAGGCTAGAATCTCAGTGGAGACAATGGGAGCAGGGTCTTACGTCATAAGTGAGGCTAGAATCCCAGTGGAGACAATGGGAGCAGAATCTTACGTCGAAGTGTGGCTAGAATCTCAGTGGAGACAATGGGAGCAGGGTCTTACGTCATAAGTGAGGCTAGAATCCCAGTGGAGACAATGGGAGCAGAATCTTACGTCGTAAGTGAGGCTAGAATCTCAGTGGAGACGATGGGAGCAGGGTCTTACGTCGTAAGTGAGGCTAGAACCCCAGTAGAGACGATGGGAGCAGAATCTTACGTCGTAAGTGTGGCTAGAATCTCAGTGGAGACAATGGGAGCAGGGTCTTACGTCGTAAGTGTGGCTAGAACCCCAGTGGAGACAATGGGAGCAGAATCTTACGTCGTAAGTGTGGCTAGAATCTCAGTGGAGACAATGGGAGCAGGGTCTTACGTCATAAGTGAGGCTAGAATCCCAGTGGAGACAATGGGAGCAGAATCTTACGTCGTAAGTAGGCTAGAATCTCAGTGGAGACGATGGGAGCAGGGTCTTACGTCATAAGTGAGGCTAGAATCCCAGTGGAGACAATGGGAGCAGAATCTTACGTCGTAAGTGAGGCTAGAATCTCAGTGGAGACGATGGGAGCAGGGTCTTACGTCGTAAGTGAGGCTAGAATCCCAGTGGAGACAATGGGAGCAGAATCTTACGTCGTAAGTGTGGCTAGAATCTCAGTGGAGACGATGGGAGCAGGGTCTTACGTCGTAAGTGTGGCTAGAACCCCAGTGGAGACAATTGGAGCAGGGTCTTACGTCATAAGTGAGGCTAGAATCCCAGTGGAGACGATGGGAGCAGAATCTTACGTCGTAAGTGAGGCTAGAATCTCAGTGGAGACAATGGGAGCAGGGTCTTACGTCGTAAGTGTGGCTAGAACCCCAGTGGAGACAGTGGGGCAGGGTCTTACGTCGTAAGTGAGGCTAGAATCCCAGTGGAGACAATGGGAGCAGAATCTTACGTCGTAAGTGAGGCTAGAATCTCAGTGGAGACAATGGGAGCAGGGTCTTACGTCATAAGTGAGGCTAGAATCCCAGTGGAGACAATGGGAGCAGAATCTTACGTCGTAAGTGTGGCTAGAATCTCAGTGGAGACAATGGGAGCAGGGTCTTACGTCGTAAGTGAGGCTAGAATCCCAGTGGAGACAATGGGAGCAGGGTCTTACGTCGTAAGTGTGGCTAGAACCCCAGTGGAGACAGTGGGAGCAGGGTCTTACGTCATAAGTGAGGCTAGAATCCCAGTGGAGACAATGGGAGCAGGATCTTACGTCGTAAGTGTGGCTAGAATCTCAGTGGAGACGATGGGAGCAGAATCTTACGTCGTAAGTGAGGCTAGAATCTCAGTGGAGACAATGGGAGCAGAATCTTACGTCATAAGTGTGGCTAGAATCCCAGTGGAGACGATGGGAGCAGGATCTTACGTCGTAAGTGTGGCTAGAATCTCAGTGGAGACGATGGGAGCAGGGTCTTACGTCGTAAGTGTGGCTAGAATCTCAGTGGAGACAATGGGAGCAGAATCTTACGTCGTAAGTGAGGCTAGAATCTCAGTGGAGACGATGGGAGCAGGGTCTTACGTCATAAGTGTGGCTAGAATCCCATTGGAGACAAGCTGTTGGTTTGACATGCTTTAAGAAAGCGCATTTTCAAGGATTGTTCACAACGGCCATATCTCGTAAAAGTAGGCCTCAAACGGTCTTGCAAGCAAGGGGACCCTGTCAGTCCTTACTTTTTTATTGGTTATTGAGGCTCTTTTGTAGCACATCAAAGCAAACGCGAATATAAAAGGTGTAAAAATTAATTCTTACGAGTATAAGGTGACCGCCTGTGCATATGATACACTTTGCATGCTTGATGGTAGTGTGAACAAGCTGCTTGTTTGTTTGTTTACATACAACCAGCAAAGCAAAGTACCTGGGCGTGATTATTGACAGAAAAATAACATGGGCGGCACAGATTAAGAACACAACACAGACAGCTAATAATAAGAGGATGAGGTGGCTTAGTGGATAACACCCCTGTCTTCTAAGCCAAAGGTCCCGGGTTCAAGTCCTGGCGGAGCCTCTGAATAAGTCGATCTGATCCCCAAAATCCCTTCCAACAGGGTGAGAGCTGGCGACGCCGTATAACCCTGGCGGTTGGTGCGTCGTTAAAACCCAACAATTATTAACCTAATAATAATGTAGCATTCTTTCGGAGGAATATTTCTACCTGTCCACAACACGTAAGGATGTCTGGATACAAAACTCCTGTTCGGCCCCATTTGGAATATGCAGCAACAGTGGGGGAAAATTCAATAAAATGCCAAACATCTGCAATCAAGAGGGTCCAGAGAAGAGCTGCGCGCTTCATTGCATCGGATTACAGCAGAAGGAGCAGCATCACATCTATGCTCCAAACACTTCACTTTGAATCGCTAAAAACATGAAGAGAGCAAGCAAGGACGACAATGTTATTCCGGTCAGTGAAGGCTTTAGTAGACCATCCAACTCTTCATATGAGACTAGCCAACACAGACACAAGAGGCTGCACTCAAATATTTGTTAGACTTATATGCTACGTATACTCACACAAAAACTCATTCTACCCTGCAGTGATCGCCTCATGGAACCAACTGCCTCAGTTTCTTGTGGACTCTGGAAGGTTAGAAGAATTTAAACGCCGCCTTGAATTGTTCAAGATAAATTAAACTTCGAACCATAGCCAAATTTTGAGTATTGTCTTGAAATTCTATCAGTTGTTGTGACATTCACTATCACCCATTGAATGTTGTACATGTCATTTATCTGTGCAAAAAAGCTCGTAAGAGACAGGCACAATAAAGGAAGAGTGAGAGATGAGAGATGAGAGAGAGAGAGAGAGAGCGAGAGCGAGAGCGAGAGCGAGAGCGAGAGCGAGAGCGAGAGAGGGAGAGAGAGAGAGAGAGAGAGAGAGAGAGAGAGAGAGAGAGCCTGCTTCTGACCAGAGTGCACCCCTCGCCAGGATCTGGCCACCAGTCGAGATAAGACGAAGCAGATAATCGCCAGCCTCCGGAGAAACCTGTGGATCGGTCGCGGCACCCGCGCCATCTTCATTGACTTCACCGTCTACAACGCCAACATCAACCTCTTCTGCGTGGTCAGGTAGCCATAGAAGCCATACGATAGAAACATCCAGCTCAGGCTGACGCTTGGGTACTGCTGCCCGCCTACATTCTGCTATTTGAGTTCCCGTGCCCTATTGTGGACTATTTGAATTATCATGCTCTGTTACAAGCTATTTGGGGGGGGGTCTATGGGGCGCACCAACCTAGTAAGGCTATTTAGCCTTACAGGCTATTTGAGCTCGCAAGCTGTGCTGCAGGCTGATATTCGAGTTTCCGGCGACCGGCGGGATGATTCCGTCCTACTCATTCCGCACGGTGAAGCTACTTCGGTACGTCACTCCCTTCGACTACTTCGTCATGGCCTGCGAGTGGATCTTTGCCTTCTTCGTCCTCTACTACATCATTGAGGAGGTGAGACAGGGACTAAAATTCTAACAGATGGAAACATCTGCTCTAGAAAGAAAAATAAGACACGGGCTAAATTGCAATCATAGAATTACCGTAACATACAGCATAGCGTTTTGCTGCCGACTATATGCCGTCCTTAATTATACGCCTATCTCTGCCGTACAAAGGAAAAAGGGGGGGATCTCTCATTGCTCATACATTGGAGATACTTGTCTTCCTTAACGCGGCAGATCTCGTCTCGGATTCAGCCTTCTGATGCATTCTGCCTTCGGATTCTGATACCTTATGATCTATTCTGCCCGGAGTTTCTGTTAGCTTTCAATAATTGTTGGGGTTTAACGAAGCACCAACTGCCAAGGTCAAACGGCGTCGCCAGCTCTCACCCTGTTGGGAGGGATTTTGGGGGATCAGATAAGCTCATTCAGATGCTCCTCCGGGACTTGAAACCGGGACCGGTGGATTAGAAGACATGGATGTTATCCACTAAGTCACCCATCCCCATCTGTAAGTTTTTGATACGAAATACACTGTAAAGGATTTCAAAAGGCAGGCACATATGCATGTACAATGTATTGGGACGGACTGTTGGGTATTTTCTTCTTGGCTAGACCAAGTTGTGCCTAGTCAAGATGTGCTTGTCACCTAATATTAAAGCGCAGAATTATGTTTTCGAAATTTACGAGCTTTTGAAACTACCGATTTATATGCACGTTTAGTTCTTGCCAAGTTTGATGGTGCCATCTTTTACAATAAGAAAGATAATGATCAATTTCTTTGGGACTCTCAGCTGAAGGAGTATGTAACATTCCGTTAAAAACCGTGAATCTTGTGAACATCTAGCCGTATGCTTCAGAAGCCTAAGGTTCTCTCCAGTGTCCAGTGGCCTCTCCGCAGCAGCCGCATGCGCGCTGTCTTCCGAACCAATAAATCACTTACTTAACCCGCGCGGGGGTCCGGCGCTACCTTCGCCCCACCGGGGGCATCGATGGCCCCTTTAACTGCGAAAATATGGGGGCCAGCGCAAATATGCAAATTGCATTAGAAAGCTCACGTGAATTTAGTAAGGAATTACTTCACATATTTAAGCGCTCGGGTCAATGGTTTGACCTCCAGAGGTCAAGTTAGATATTTATAAACGATAGGCTATTTTCACTTAAATATACAATTCTTAAGAAAACTGGGCATAACTCTTATGCCATTAGAGCTACTGAGATTTGGTAAAGTACATTTGATAGGAAAATGCCAGAACTTTTTCCGCTATGTGGAACGTAATGACCTCCCGCCAGTGGTTTGACATCCAGAGGTCACCTCGTGACCTAATATGACCTGAGGTCATGAAAGGTCAGAAAGTGACCTTGCCGTATATCAAATGAAAGCCAGTGACGAGAAACACAGGATGATGTTTGATTCAGCGCTTTAGCTTTATTAGAACAAATGTTATTGTCAAAATACTGTTTTTGACCCCTGGTGACCTTGGATAACTTCGGAGAGGTCAAAGGGCAAATATGGCCCCTGGGATCCTTGACAGGGTGTCCAAGGACGCTTTTCTGAGCAAGCTGAGCATTTGCAGGCGTTTTTGTGACTTTTAGATCATAAGACAGCTTTTCCCCATGCTTTTCTAATGGGAGAGGTCACCTCCTGACCTGACCTCAGGTCACGAAATCTAAAAATCCCCGATATACATCTTGTAGACCCAATAGGGGTTATGAAGTATAGGAAGTTTCAAATCGATCGACTATGAAATGTAGCTCTTATAGAGCTGAAAAATTGAAGTGAGGTGACCTTGGTTGACTTCGCCTGGTGACCCGCGGAAATTTTTTTAGGAAATGTGTGAAAATGATGGGGTGAGAGATAGAGCCCTCAACCGCGGTGCTGCGTCTTGTTGTTTTTCTGCTATTCCGAAAAAAACCTTAGGGGCCATCAATGGTCCCCCGTGGGCGAGGGTTAACCCCCACCCTGCATAATAAAGTTAACTTGCTAGCACCTTGTCTTTTTTCCGTAGATTTTGGAGATCAGGAAGATGAAGTGCTCCTACTTTAAGTCCGTTTGGAACATCCTCGACATTTTGGTGATCGGCATAGCCACCCTTTGTATCGCCTTCTCCATCTACCGAACAAACTCTGTCGACGACAAGATCGAATCGCTCCTCAAAGGTGAGAGTGCCTCCGTCGACAACAAGATCGAATCGCTCCTCAAAGGTGAGAGTGTTTCCTTCGACGACAAGATCGAGTCGCTCCTCAAAGGTGAGAGTGCCTCCGTAGACAAGATCGAATCGCTCCTCAAAGGTGAGAGTGTTTCCGTCGACGACAAGATCGAATCGGTCCTCAAAGGTGAGAGGGTCTCCTCATAGGCGAGAAAGTTTCCGTTGACGACACGATGACATCGCTCCTGAAAGGTGAGATCAAATATGTCTTCGTCAAAATTTAACTCCTCTCAAAGGAGAGACAAGCCCTTTCGAGATCAAAGTAAATCCCTCATCAAAGTAACTCTGTAGAGATAAAAATCGAGCCACTTCTGAAAGGTAAGACCACTTTTGTTGGGGCAAAATCCAACCGTTTCTTTAAAATGAGGTAAAATATATAGGATTTGAAGTAGCATTCCTCTCAGAGGAGAGACGGATCCTTTTAAAAATAGAGTTAAATGCCACCATAGATGCCAACAATTCTGTGCAGGTCAAAAGCGACACCTGGATAAAATCTAGCCGCCATTCACCCATCCTGAGCGACCATTACTTAGACTGATCAGTAATGGTCACCCACCCTGAGCGACCATTACTTAGACTGATCAGTAATGGTCACCCATACTGAACGACCATTACTTAGACTGATCAGTAATGGTCACCCATCCTGAGCGACCATTACTTAGACTGATCAGTAATGGTCACCCATCCTGAGCGACCATTACTTAGACTGATCAGTAATGGTCACACATCCTGAACGACCATTACTTAGACTGATCAGTAATGGTCACACATCCTGAACGACCATTACTTAGACTGATCAGTAATGGTCACACATCCTGAAGGACCATTACTTAGACTGATCAGTAATGGTCACACATCCTGAACGACCATTACTTAGACTGATCAGTAATGGTCACACATCCTGAAGGACCATTACTTAGACTGATCAGTAATGGTCACACATCCTGAACGACCATTACTTAGACTGATCAGTAATGGTCACCCATCCTGGGCGACCATTACTGAGACGTCACACTGCCGATACGGCTTTCTATTAACCATAATATTCAATGCCAAAATTGATTAAACTCAAATGTCTTTGACAGGCACAATATGTCTTAGAAGGATCCTTTTTTCATTATAACCTTACATTAAATTCATTCTCAGAACAGGACCTCTTAAGATTGCACCTTCCCAATCGATTACAAATATGTGCGTCCAAAGTTAACTCTACAGGCTCCATGAAGGTTTTGCTAGTTATGGCAGTCATATCGTTGGCGCGTCGCTGTGTGACGTCCACTTGATGACAAAGTCCATAAAGTCATCGAAAAGCTGCAGTAATATCACGCATAATCATCCCTGCCCTCTTTGGTAATTAAGTACCTTAAGCGTTTTACCTACAGCGGCAGTACATCCCGCAAGGCGCACGGTCATATATATTTTCCCCTAGGCGACCTAGACCTCAGCAAGATGGCCACCGACCTACTCAGATCTCTGGTAGTCTTGTGTATGACCTGTAGGCAGTGGTAGAACACCAGGGCAGAGTCCAGACCAGCCATTACTCTGTCTCTGCTAGGACCAGACGGAGGCTCGTTGGTACCGCATCAACGATGCCTCCCTCTGTCAATAAAGTGCCAGCGGAGGCAGGGGAGAAGGCAACAACGTATAAGCTGTGCTACGCCGCCAAAAGTGCTGTTCAGTTTTGTTGTATGTGTGGTAAGTGGCCGGAGCATCCTGTGGTGTGTTTCGACCATTTTTGTAACGAGCGGATTTCGAATCAGGATATCAAAGCTCGTTCTCTTTCACACAGATGACCTCCAGTACGCGAATTTTGAGCTGCTCGGCTTCTACCAAACACAGTTCAACGCAGCGGTAGCCATGTGCGTATTCTTCGCCTGGATCAAACTGTTCAAGTACATCAGCTTCAACAAGACCATGACACAGCTGAGCAGCACACTCTCCCGGGTTAGTGTCGGGTCACGCCCAGTGGCTCTCAAATCAGCAGTGCCAGGGGTTCCAAAATATTTTGCTGGACATTAAGTACGTTGCGCTGTCTTTACTCAGTTCGTGTTTTGTTATCTTTTAATAAGTCCCAGTTCGCGGCATTTGCGTGTCACCAAGAAAAACCAGCGCCAAGTGGCAAGTAGGTATCATCACTCATTTATATCTCTTATGCCTTCCTCAGTGTAAATATTCAAAGCAGCAGCCAGCACTGCGGCGCGACGTTCACTTCTCCCTCCCGTCATCGGAAAACACTAATCCAGCACCTTAAACTAAGCTTGTAGACGGAACAGATAAGTTTGCATTTTACGCCAAAAAAACTAACGGAAACGTGGTGTATCACCAAAGTAAGAATATTAGTCTGAATGTTTTGCTGCGATTCAAGATACGGGCCTGGTCTTTGACATCTCTTATTGTTTGTTTACAGTGTGCCAAGGATGTGATGGGCTTCGCCATCATGTTCTTCATCGTCTTCTTCGCCTTCGCTCAACTCGGCTACCTGCTGTTCGGAACTCAGGTGGGTGTGTCCAACGCGGCATGCCGTTTGGAGCTCAAGTAATTGCGGCCACTGCTCTATCTCAGATAGCGGCCACTGCTCTATCTCAGATAGCGGCCACTGCTCTATCTCAGATAGCGGCCACTGCTCTATCTCAGATAGCGGCCACTGCTCTATCTCAGATAGCGGCCACTGCTCTATCTCAGACAGCGGCCACTGCTCTATCTCAGATAGCGGCCACTGCTCTATCTCAGTTAGCGGCCACTCCTCTATCTCAGTTAGCGGCCACTGCTCTATCTCAGATAGCGGCCACTGCTCTATCTCAGATAGCGGCCACTGCTCTATCTCAGATAGCGGCCACTGCTCTATCTCAGATAGCGGCCACTCCTCTATCTCAGTTAGCGGCCACTCCTCTATCTCAGTTAGCGGCCACTCCTCTATCTCAGTTAGCGGCCACTCCTCTATCTCAGATAGCGGTCACTGCTCTATCTTCTGTTTGAAACTCCGAAGGACGCAGAGGCCTCTCAGAAAGAATCAGGTCATACATAGTCATAGGCAGGTCATATATAGTCATAGGCAGGTCGTATATCAGTCATAGTCAGGTCACTGCACATAGTCAAAGGCAGGTCTATCTAAATAGCACGCTCTATCTCAACAGCCAGGTCATACAATAGTCATGGTCAGGTCATACATAGTCGTAGGCACGGTCATACATAGTCATAGGCAGGTCATACATAGTCGTAGTCAGGTCTTACATAGTCATAGACATGCCTTACACAGTCAGGTCTTACATAGTCATAGGCAGGTCATACATGGTCATAGGCAGGTCTTATACAGTCATGGCCAGGTCTTACAAAGTCATAGACATATCTTACATAGTCAGGTATTATATAGTCATAAGAAGGTATTACATAGTCATAATTAGGTCATGTATAGTCATAGTAAGGTCTTACATAGTCATAGTCAGGTCTACATAGTCATAGTCAGGCCTTACATAGTCATAGTCAGGTCTTACCTAGTCATAGCCAGGCCTTACATAGTCATATTCAGGTCTTACATAGTTATAGTCAGGTCATACATAGTAATATTCAGGTTAAACATAGTCATAGTCAGGCCATGCATAGTCGTAGTCAGATCTTATATATTCAGAGTCAGGTCTTACAGTCATAGTCAAGTCATACATAGTCAAAGTTAGGTTATACATAGTCATCATCAGGTATTACATGGTCATTTTTAGGCCAGCACAGTCTCAGTCAGACCTTACACAGTCATAAACAGGCCAGCATGGTTGGGGACAATCTTGAGGAGACAAATCGTTTTACACGTGAACCTTATGGTTACAGGACTTTTTAATCTGTATATTTTTTCAAATAACAAGTTGATCTGCTGACCTGTGGGGTTTTTAAAAGTGAATTTCCTAGTTGTACGTTTTGACCGTACATTGTAAAATACAGCGCAAATAGCCGCGACGCAAATGCCAGACTGGCCATAGAAAGGAGCATGGATATCACGCAATCTCTGTATTTAACATCGCGGGAAATTTCGGGAGAAAAAGTTGAAACAAACAAATTGTTGCCTTAAAGGATTTCACAGGACGTGGCTTTTTTATACTTCCATGCACAGATATTCCACGCACCACGTTGTAAATAATTTATACAGACCTAGCAGAATACAACAAAAAACCCAGACTTCCCCGGCGAAGGACACCTATAACTACGCCGGGGCGCGACTAAAAACATGCATATCTTGGCATAATGAATCTAAGACACTCACATATAAAAAAACACAATAAAAACAGGAACCATCGAAGGAGCGAATGCGGTCAGACAAGGACCGGGGGCCCGGAGCCCGGCTACAGCCATGCCAGCACCACCAGTTGTATTTGAACCGCGACGCCATCTATCCCCTTCTCCTCCACAAGGTATCTTCGAATCCCTTCAACACCTTCTCTGCGAACTTCCTATTGACCTTCACATCCCTCTTTGTTCTGCAAGCACACTGGCTCTGGGATGCCGTCAATGGCACCAGGGCGACAGCCTGGTGCTCTGACTGTTCCTTCCTGGTGCTCTGACCGTTGTAGCCTGGTGTTCTGACTGTTGTAGCCTGGTGCTCTGACTGCCTAGTGTCTGGTGCTCTGACTGTTGTAGCCTGGTGCTCTGACTGCTCCTTCCTGGTGCTCTGACTGTTGTAGCCTGGTGTTCTGACTGTTGTAGCCTGGTGCTCTGACTGCTTAGTGACTGGTGCTCTGACTGTTGTAGCCTGGTGCTCTGACTGTTGAAGCCTGGTGCTCTGACTGTTGTACCCTGGTGCTCTGACTATTGTAGCCTGGTGCTCTGACTGTTGTAGCCTGGTGCTCTAGCTGTTGTAGCCTGGTGATCTGACTGTTGTAGCCTGGTGCTCTGACTGTTGTAACCTGGTGCTCTGACTATTGTAGCCTGGTGATCTGACTGTTGTAGCCTGGTGCTCTGACTGTTGTCGCCTGGTGCTCTGACTGTTTGTAGCCTGGTGCTCTGACTGTTGTAGTCTGGTGTTCTGACTGTTGTAGCCTGGTGTTCTGACTGTTATAGCCTGGTGTTCTGGCTGTTGTAGCCTGGTGCTCTGACTGTTGTAGCCTGGTGCTCTGGCTGTTGTAGCCTGGTGCTCTGACTGTTGTAGTCTGGTGTTCTGACTGTAGTAGCCTGGTGCTCTGACTGTTGTAGTCTGGTGTTCTGACTGTTTTAGCCTGGTGTTCTGACTGTTGTAGCCTGGTGTTCTGGCTGTTGTAGCCTGGTGCTCTAACTGTTGTAGCCTGGTGCTCAGACTGTTGTAGCTTGGTGCTCTGACTATTATAGCCTGGTGCTCTGACTGTTGTAGCCTGGTGCTCTGACTGTTGTAGCCTGGTGCTCTGACTATTGTAGCCTGGTGCTCTGACTATTGTAGCCTGGTGCTCTGACTGTTGTAGCCTGGTGCTCAGACTGTTGTAGCCTGGTGCTCTGACTGTTGTAGCCTGGTGCTCTGACTGTTGTAACCTGGTGCTCTGACTGTTGTAGCCTGGTGCTCAGACTGTTGTAGCTTGGTGATCTGACTATTGTAGCCTGGTGCTCTGACTGTTGTAGCCTGGTGTTCTGGCTGTTGTAGCCTGGTGCTCTGACTGTTGTAGCCTGGTGCTCAGACTGTTGTAGCTTGGTGCTCTGACTATTGTAGCCTGGTGCTCTGACTGTTGTAGCCTGGTGCTCTGACTGTTGTAGCCTGGTGCTCTGACTGTTGTAGCCTGGTGCTCTGACTGTTGTCGCCTGGTGCTCTGACTGTTGTAGCCTGGTGCTCTGACTATTGTAGCCTGGTGCTCTGACTATTGTAGTCTGGTGCTCTGACTATTTTAGCATGGTGCTCTGACTATTGTAGCCTGGTGCTCTGACTATTGTAGCCTGGTGCTCTGACTGTTGTAGCCTGGTGCTCAGACTGTTGTAGCTTGGTGCTCTGACTATTGTAGCCTGGTGCTCTGACTATTGTAGCCTGGTGCTCTGACTGTTGTAGCCTGGTGCTCAGACTGTTGTAGCCTGGTGCTCTGACTATTGTAGCCTGGTGCTCTGACTGTTGTAGCTTGGCGCTCTGACTGTTGTAGCCTGGTGCTCTGACTGTTGCCACCACCCCGGCCAGGTTCGCGACTTCAGCAGCTTCGGCAACGCCACCTTCACCCTGCTGCGCACCATCCTGGGCGACTTCAACTTCCACGAGATCGAAGCTGCCAACAGGGTCCTCGGTCCCATCTTCTTCCTGGCGTACGTGTTCTTCGTCTTCTTCGTTCTGATGGTGAGTCTGCTTACTTCGAATACCGGGAGAGTTAGTTTTTTCCGCCCAACAGATAGTTGCTTTAAATACCACAAAACATTCTACCCTCCTCGAAGATATGAACAGTGACACTAGTCTTCACCTCTCGGCCTTTGTGTGTTCCCATTATGCACAGAGAGTTTCACAGCTATTCTTACCTCTGCTCCTTTTCTCAGCTGGTGGAAGCATCTGCTCTAATTCACCGCCGAGGAGCCCCCAGATATGCTTTAGACAGGAACATTTTTGGCATGCCATATGTTTTATCAGTGTTCCTTTCCTTCATAAGCGTTTCGACTTGACCACTGTCTGATCTTTTACTGTTTGGTAATGCCCGAATATCTTTCTCTAAGGTCTCAGAGCTTATTACATCTAACTTTTAAAGTGAATCATATCATACTCCCGCCTAACCCGCGCTCCGGTGGGCCTCCGAACCACCTTCACCCTGGTTGGGGATATTTAAATACGCCCCTCGAACTCGACTCCTATGCGGGATAGCGAAAAAACGCGAAGGCTGGTGGATAGCTCAGGTCAAAATCGAGGTGATGACAGGCGGTTGTAGTTGACAGGTATTGAGGTCATGAAGGCTGCATGTTAGGGTTGGGTTTTTTAAGCTCTAGCGTCTAACAGAGTTAAGCTAGTATCATTTTTAGGCACCATTCGCTTCCTCTCATCCCGGCGAATCGAATGAAGTATAATATAACTACGCTAGGTCAAAACACAAAAATAACCTGGCCTCAGGTCAAGTCAAGACCACTTTCTGACCTAACATAATAAATATGTATACCAATCGACTCGCAATTGCAATCCAAACGTAATGGTATCAAAATCAAA
This sequence comes from Lepas anatifera, assembly GCA_034440635.1. Lineage (NCBI taxonomy): Eukaryota > Metazoa > Arthropoda > Thecostraca > Lepadidae > Lepas > Lepas anatifera. Next base: position 195,398 of record JAOTON010000655.1, on the reverse strand, counting down.
GCTTTATCATCATTTCCTGCAAGGTTATTAATCCAAGCGTTTTTACTGCTTAAGTAGCCCCAGATGACCTCTCCAGAAGTCACAGGTAAACAATTGCGACATGAACTTGGAAATGGGCCCAGGATACTGCGATTTGGAGAATATGAAGGCATTCTCAGCTGTGGCTACACAAATGCAGCTCAATCTCTGTTTTTTCATGTATTTCCAATGGAGATATCATGGTCCGTGCTTGACCTCAGGCCATCGATATGAAAAATCCAAAAAATGAATTTTTTAGCATTGGTATGGTATAAGTTTCCATCCGCTGGATTCACCCATTTCTTACTTATGCCACCTGGTCACTTGACCTGTACTGGTGACCTGACCTGGAATGACTCAACCATAACATTTTCGGGAAAGTTGCAAAATTGATCAAGGATAAGGTGTGCCAAGTACGGCAGCGCTTCGTGCAACCAACTGATGTAGTTTATTCATGAATTTGTATGGGCTATCCACCAGCGTTTGAGTTTTTTCGCTATCCTGCATAGGCGCCGATTTCGACGGGGGCGTTTGAACCCCCCTCCCCCGCCCACCGGGGCGAAGGTGGCTCGGAAGCCCACCGGGGCGGGTGCTAACTGCAATGAATGAAACAGGCATATTGGGCATACATTTGAATCCAAGACCGAGTAGGGGAAATTTCATCCATTAGCGAATCAAGAATACGATAATTCAGAGCCAGGTTTGGCATGGGCGGATTGGGGTTGGGCAAGATGAAGAGTAGCAATAGCCAAGAATATGTGCTCATTAGGTGAGGTGGGCGGTTTTTGGTGATTTTTCTGTGATCTTTTGGGAAAAGTCAGTTTCTAATGCTCTCGGCCAAGTTGATTTAAAATTTAGCAGAAAAACGACTTTCGAATTTTCTTTACTCACGTCAACGTTTTAAAATTTTGAAAAATAGAAAACTAGCACTTTTCGAGGCTCTCTGCCACAGTCTTCGGAGTTAAAAATTACAACTGTCACTTGCTAGACAAAGAAGCTTGTAAGCTACAGCCCTGCCAAAATTCCATGTTTCTAAAGGTTTCCGTTGTTGAGTTATCGCATTAAAAAGCAGATTCCGAGCCCAGGGGCGACACACTGTACCGCAAGGCATTTTAATGCTGTCGACTGCCTGATGTCGCAGCAAGTGTGGTGATTCGGTATATTTGAATGTGGTTACTTTTATTCCTCCCGGCAGCGCGGTAAGCATCCGATTCATTCTGCAAGATTACAATCGGACTACATTAGAAACATATCAAATTTGAGTTGCTGGAGCCGCCTCGGTGGACATAATTATCGAAAAATATAAAAAAACTCTCACCTGACATCTTATATCCATACAGTATATTTAAAAAAAACCATACAGTACACGCGGCACACACAAAAATGAAGCCCGTCAACGGTCCACCCATATCCGCCCCCGGCGCGGGGCCCCTACATAACGCCGGGGAGGGGAACAAGACATGATGACCCGCAGTACGCAGATAAAACATGATACAACATAAGACAATTGAGACCGAGCAGACCAAGAGCCACAGACCACGTCCTCAGCAACTCCATCTCTGGGGTCCATACCATCGCGTCAGCCGAACGCGCTCACACCGCGCCCAACATACGCCCGCCACGCACCGCCCGCCACGCACCGACCCCAACGCCCGCAACGCGCAGCCCGCACGCCCGCACGCACGCCCGCCAGCGCCGACTCGAGCAGAACGACAGGCCAGCCTATCGACACGAGAGGCGGTAGCACACGCCAGACACCCACGCACCACCCGGCGGCCACCAGAGCGCACCGGCCGACGCCACACACGGACAGCAGCGCGACGCACCCACGCAGCGCAACGCGCCACCGCAGTCAGACCCAGACGGGGAGCGGCAGGCCCTACGCCGACGCCGCCGCAGCGCACCCCGCGGCCACACGCAGCACCTCCCCAAGAGGCATCAACAGACCCCGCCGCGGACGCAAAAAACTGCCGCCAGCGGGCAGCCCGTGACCACGCAACAGCATCGAGGCACGGCGGCCAGCAGGCGCGCGCAGGCCACCAGCGCCACCACTGGGCGCGCCACCGCAGATCATCCTGAGGGCAAAAGATAGTTAATTGGAGAGGAGCTGGATCGGCAGATTGTAATAGATAGCGCTGTACGAGATTGGTGTGAGCAAGGCGAGAGTCATGCACAGCGCGGTTCGACAGATGATTTGGATAGTGGGGGTAGAGAGGGTGCCAGAGGCGGGCCTGTATTGAACGCCCCGCATCCACCCGAATCTGAGAGCTCCGCAGCCAGTTATCATGAATAGTTTGCTTAAGTCAGAAAAAAGGCGCTTTAAGAGTTTAAAGAAAAGGAAGAAGAGAAAACCAAATACTGAGCTGATGAGTCAAATCTACCATCGAAGCAAGAATCGATGTTTAAGGATAATATTTAGTATTGGTCGATAAATATTTTCTTAATTACTTTTTAAAGAAGGACTTGCTTCGTGGGACATCGTCCAAGTTTCTTATTTGCGATGCAATTACTTTGTTCCAAGTTCTCAGGGCAACGATGAATAATGAAAACTTCCGATAAACAGTAGGGACGAATGGAACAGAGAAATGCTCAACACGTCTGACGTTTCTTTCGTGTCTTACATTAAGGACCTGATCGCGGCGTTCAAATTTACAGGCAAATGAGGCTGGGAGGAGACCCGAAAGATGATTATGTAATACCTTTATATTTGTATACTCAACTAGGTCGTGAAGTTTAAGGATGTTGTACTTTTTGAAGATGGGGCTTGTGTGAGATAGTCTTTCGGCGTGATCAATGATGCGCACAATTCGCTTTTGAAGAAGGAAAAGTTTGTTTAATCTATAGCCAAACGTATTTCCCCAAGTTTCAAGACAGTAAGTTAAGCACGGTAGGATAAGAGCATTGTAGAGGAGACGAAGATAATGAGAGGGCAGAATATGTCGAGCTCGGCCGATCAGGCCAACGCTCGAGACATAGTGTTCTCAACGTTTCTAATATGGTTGGTCCACCTCAGATCCTCATCAATTACTACTCCTAAGTATTTGGTAGAAAATTTACGGACAAGGGGAACGTTATCGAGAGAAATTGACATATTTTGACTGGTAGTCGGAAAAATTTGAAAAACAGATTTTTGAGCGTTAAGGGTTAGCCGGTTGCAGTGGAGCCACGATGATATGTGGGGAGACAGCTATTGATATCCCTTTCTAATTCAAAAGTGTTTTTGGCGGTAAACAGGAGAGCAGTGTCATCAGCAAAGAGAAAATAAGTAGGGAGTGGGGAACACCTATGAATATCATTTATGTAAATTAGAAATAGCAGGGGACCAAGAACACTGCCCTGAGGTACACCGAGTGATAATGGTTGGGAAATCTTGGATTTGGTACAATTATATTTTACATATTGGGTTCGACCATGTAGATATGATTCAAAAAATTTTACAGCAAGTTCATCGAAACCGTAGGAGCGAAGCTTTGCGAGAAGAATATCGTGATTCACTGTGTCGAATGCCTTGCTGAAATCAAGAAAAATAGAGGCACAAACTTTTTTTGACACAAGGGCTTTTGTGATTGATTCGTAAAGTAGAGAAACCGGCATGTACGTACTGTGATGTTTACGGAATCCAAACTGGTTAGAGAATATTATATTTTCTTCACAAAGATGTTGAAAGACTTGCTCATAAACTATCTTTTCAAATACTTTAGACAATACTGGAAGGATTGATATGGGTCAGTAATTATTGAACAAAGATGGGTCACCAGATTTGAAGATTGGCACTACCACCGCCGTTTTGAATTGGTCTGGGAATATACCATGAGCGAGGCATAAGTTAAATAAGTGGGTAAGCTGGCTGTGTATGGTGGGACAGAGCTGTTTCAAAATTTTGGAACTAACAAAATCAGAGCCAGCACTAGTATTTCCCAAAGACATAATAACTCGTCGGGTGGTTTGATTGGAAATTTGTTGGAACTCGAAAGACGACAGATGTTGATTATCAAGATAATCAAGAGGATCTGAGGTGGAGCGGGGGAGTTTTGAGTCAAGAGATGTAGCTATAGTTGCAAAAAAATTATTGAAGCTGTTGGCAATCAAGACCGGATCAGTGACGGGCTTGCCGCCAGAGATAAATTTTTCAGGAAGGTCACGTTTGATCTTGTTTTTCCGACAGATGGTTAGAAGGGTGTCCCAGAGTTTTTTTGTGTTACTCTTGTTTTCATCAAGCTTACGTTGGAAATACAGTTTCTGAGCAGTACGAATGACTCGGGTTAGTGCATTATGATACGACTTGTAAGCTATCTCGTCGACCCTATTTTTAGATTTGATGTACTTGTGATGTAAGTCAACTCTTTTATTTATACAGCGTAGAAGAGCGTACGAAATCCAAGGCTGGATGGGTACAGTTCTCCTGTTGGACTTATTGATGCTGAGTTTAGTGACCTCATTTGTAAGTGCATCCTGCATTAGATTAGCTGCGAACTTTGGATCAGTAATGGTGAAATAGTTTCTAAGTTTAGAGGCGATATTTTGTTTCAGTAAACCTATTTTCCTAAAGTCAAATGCTAGGGCTTTGCTTGTGGTCCTGGGTCTTTTTCCTAGTTTTGGTACAAGCTGAAGCCAGATCGGGAGATGATCACTCAGATCAGAGACTATGACAGCAGAAGATTGGAGCAACGAAAGGTCATTTGTGAAGAAGTTATCAAGTAAGGTCTCTGATCTGGAGTTAACTCTGGTGGGAACAGATATGGTAGGAAAGTAATTGTAGCTGGCCAGTGCATGAATAAATAATGCTGACGGGTCATCTGTTTCCAATTTAAGTATGTCAAAATTAAAGTCACCACCCATAATACAAATTCGGTTTTCATTGGAAATTTTGTCTAGTGTTGGCTCAAGATAATCCATAAATATAGCAGATGGGAAGGAAGGTGACCTATAGACGGATCCGATGATGATATTGAAAGTTAGAATATTTTGAACCTCAAGAAAAACTGATTGATGAGAAATAGATGATGACTCAAGATCATCTCTTCTCATGTTATTCAAACATTCGAACACCTCTCAACATTGTTCCAGGCGGCTTTATTGTACAGAAAACGCACCATAATACTCGGTTAGTAAATACATCCTCCGCAAATACCAGGCCATAGCTTCAACCTGGGCAAATACAGGATCCCAAAACTTTCAGGTGACCTGCCCAACTTAGCTTATGGAAAAGTCAGAACATTTCAAAAGGTTATAAGAACCGTTTCGGAGCACGCTGCCGACAGGAATGGGGTTAAGAGGGTGCTGTCGGTGTACGCAGAACATGTTCGGAGCACCCTCCGGATTGGAATGGGATTAAGAGGGTGCTGTCGGTGTACGCAGAACATGTTCGGAGCACCCTCCGGATTGGAATGGGGTTAAGAGGGTGCTGTCGGTGTACGCAGAACATGTTCGGAGCACCCTCCGGATTGGAATGGGATTAAGAGGGTGCTGTCGGTGTACGCAGAACATGTTCGGAGCACCCTCCGGATTGGAATGGGGTTAAGAGGGTGCTGTCGGTGTACGCAGAACATGTTCGGAGCACCCTCCGGATTGGAATGGGGTTAAGAGGGTGCTGTCGGTGTACGCAGAACATGTTCGGAGCACCCTCCGGATTGGAATGGGGTTAAGAGGGTGTCTGTCGGTGTACGCAGAACATGTTCCTGGCCATCATCAACGACACCTACAGCGAGGTCAAGAACGAGATCTCGGCGCAGAAGAACGAGTTCGAGATCGCCGACTACTTCAAGCGCGGCTACAACAACATGATGGGTCAGTGGATGGAAGGCCCCGAAAGGGGACATTGGACTAGATTGGCGTCTGGGATTGTAACTGCTTGTTTTGTTTGTACGTGACTTGTATTAGTTTTATGAAAACCTGCTGATCGCTAATGTCCCGTTTTGAATGTACTGATTTGATTGTTCCGACCTGTAATAACAATGCTTGAGATTTAACGATACACCAACTGTCAAGGTTATGCGGTGTCGCAGACTCTCACCTTGTTGGGAGGGATCTGGGGGAACAGATCGACTTATTCAGAGGCTCCGCCGGGCATCAAGAGGGTGTATCCCTGAGTTACTTAGTGAACGAGTTGCGGTATCACTTCTGAACCCATGAAAACGATTCTGTTTTTTTAAGTGAGACTGGCAAAATCAGGGTGTAACTTGGCTTCTAGAAGAGCTACATCAAGCTTCTAAACATCACTTGAAACCTCCTGAAACAAGAACTGTGCTCGCTGCAGTCTATTTTGAGTTCAAGTCAATACCAAAGCCACCAGAGATCACCAAAGGTCACGGTCTTTGAAATAGATTGTGTCTAAAGCTTTTGAACGAAACAAGATACAGTCTTAGATACTTATTATAGTGATGAGCATGACCCAAGGATTCAAATGATATCCAGCATGACTTTGGACGCCCTGAGCTTAGGTCAAGGCCAAATAATGACCTCTCAAGGTCATGGGGCATATAATTTGAATCCTTGGGTCAATACAAACAGAGCAGTGCCTTTTGTTTTGGTTTTGGTTTGCCTTTGGTTTTAGTCTAATGTGATCTAATGGTTCTGGACTTATTGAGGATTTTCTACATGGGTCTAAAATTGATCAATTTTGGCCCACTGTGACGTCACGGGTCAACGGATAGGTTTCAAACTCGGTCTCAAAGTAGAAAACAGTGAGGCACTTTCAGGACAGTTTCAATTTTTTCGTATCTTTTCCGGTTCCCGAGATCGTAGGGGGCGGGGTGCGATCGGACTCCCCAGACGGTGGTGTGTAGGAAAAGAGCTCAGGGGGTGCCGGGATAAGTGTGCGAACTGCTCCTGCCGACCGATGCGCTCTCCACTGATCGACAGGCAAGCTGGGCAAGCGAGACAAGCTGATCGACATTCAGAACGCGCTGAAGCTTGCCGAGGTTGGAAGCGACGGCCGCTACAGCTTCGACGCCATCCGCAACAACCTCAAAAAGTAGGTACTGGACAGCGGGACCGAGTCATACAGCAGATGGCTACCAGGGGGCTAGCAGAGGACCGAATCACACAGCAGAGGGCTACAGAGGGCTAGCAGAGGACCGAGTCACACAGCAGAGGGCTACAGAGGGCTAGCAGAGGACCGAGTCACACAGCAGAGGGCTACAGAGGGCTAAGGACCGAGTCATATAGCAGAGGGCTACCAGGGGGCTAGCAGAGGATCGAGTAACACAGCAGAGGGCAACAGAGGGCTAGCAGAGGACCGAGTAACACAGCAGAGGGCGACCAGGGGGCTAGCAGAGGACCGAGTCACACAGCAGAGGGCTACAGAGGGCTAAGGACCGAGTCATATAGCAGAGGGCTACCAGGGGGCTAGCAGAGGACCGAGTCACACAGCAGAGGGCTACAGAGGGCTAGCAGAGGACCGAGTCACACAGCAGAGGGCTACAGAGGGCTAAGGACCGAGCCATATAGCAGAGGGCTACCAGGGGGCTAGCAGAGGATCGAGTAACACAGCAGAGGGCAACAGAGGGCTAGCAGAGGACCGAGTAACACAGCAGAGGGCGACCAGGGGGCTAGCAGAGGACCGAGTCACACAGCAGAGGGCTACAGAGGGCTAAGGACCGACCGAGTCATATAGCAGAGGGCTACCAGAGGGCTAACAGAGGATCGAGTAACACAGCAGAGGGCAACAGAGGGCTAGCAGAGGACCGAGTAACACAGTAGAGGGCGACCAGGGGGCTAGCAGAGGACCGAGTCACACAGCAGAGGGCTACAGAGGGCTAAGGACCGAGTCATACAGCAGAGGGCTACCAGGGGGCTAGCAAAGGACCGAGTCACACAGCAGAGGGCTACCAGAGGACTAGCAGAGGACCGAGTAACACAGCAGAGGGCTACAGAGGATTAGCAGAGGACCGAGTCACATAGCAGAGGGCTACAGAGGGCTAGAAGAGAACCGAGTCATACAGCAGAGGGCTTGTAAACATGATAGGACTGTCGGGAACAGCTCTTGTCCTTTCTGCACTATTCAAATAGAAACAATGGCCCAACTATTCGGGCGCTGCCAGATGGCATAGCAGTTTCAAGATGTGAATTAAAAACTTTGACGTGAATTTCATTTTAATCTTACATTAACTAACAAATCCCGGTCTTCTTCTTAAGGAAAACAGAGAGTTTGATTATGGCAGCAGCTAAGGCTGTTATCTATTAGACTCAAAACGAAACGAAAGGGCCCAAAGTCGCTCATTTTGTGACCAGCCTAAGGAATAAGGTTTTCTTAGAATAAGAAATTCTTGCCAAGCATCCAGGCCCTCAATTTGTTGGTTCTGTCTTTTCAAGTGAGAAGTATAGTAAACATAGCATATTGGAGAAACTATGGAGATATATTCGCGTGGTGCATAAGCAGTTTCAAACAAAAAATTTGCGAGCACCCAAGCTAAAACATACACGCATAGGCGCTGGAACAGCGGGGTGCCGGGGACCATGCGCCCTCAATGTTCAAGATCTTAACTATTGACCCTATGGCGATGGCGGAAAAGAAGAAACTACTTCAAGGTACACATTGCCCCTCCTCCTCCCACCAGTGTTCTGGACGCTCCTCCATCATGCATACAAAAAAGAGAGAAGAAAATAAATTCAAGGCCAAGCGCAAAGGATGTTGCATAGAGTGACGTCCATGTAAGTGTTATTTAGTTCTAAATGACCCCTATATGAACGTCACTCTATGCAATTCGCACTTGACCTTGAGAATGTTTTCTTCTCTTTTGTGTATGCATAGGTGTAGGAACGTCCAGAACATTGGTGGGAGGAGGAGGGGCAATGTGTACCTTGAAGTAGTTTCTTCTTTTCCGCCAACGCCATAGGGTCAATAGTTAAGATATTGAACATTGGGGGCGCATGGTCCCCGGCACCCCGCTGTTCCAGCGCCTATGCGTGTATGTTTTAGCTTGGGTGCTGGTAAATGTGCTTGCGCACCGCGCAAATATATCTCCATAGTTTCCCCAATATTCTATATTTACTATACTGCATCGGCCACTGGTCTCAGCCGTCATATGACAGGAAAAAGCTACCTCTTTTACAACTGGCACCAATCTCCCGCAGAGGCGTGTGTGACCTGGCACCAATCTCCCGCAGAGGCGTGTGTGACCTGGCACCAATCTCCCGCAGAGGTGTGTGTGTGACCTGACACCAATCTCCCGCAGAGGCGTGTGTGACCTGGCACCAATCTCCCGCAGAGGTGTGTGTGTGACCTGGCACCAATCTCCCGCAGAGGTGTGTGTGACCTGGCACCAATCTCCCGCAGAGGCGTGTGTGACCTGGCACCAGTCTCCCGTAGAGGTGTGTGTGACCTGACACCAATCTCCTCAGAGGTGTGTGTGACCTGGCACCAATCTCCCGCAGAGGTGTGTGTGACCTGGGCCTATCTCCCGCAGAGGCGTGTGTGACCTGGCACCAATCTCCCGCAGAGGTGTGTGTGTTGTGTGTGTGTGTGTGTGTGTGTGTGTGTGTGTGTGTGTGTGTGTGTGTGTGTGTGTGTGTGTGTGTGTGTGTGTGTGTGTGTGTGTGTGTGTGTGTGTGTGTGTGTGTGTGTGTGTGTGTGTGTTGTGTGTGTGTGTGTGACCTGGCACCAATCTCCCGCAGAGGCGTGTGTGACCTGGCACCAATCTCCCGCAGAGGTGTGTGTGGCCTGGGACCAATCTCCCGCAGAGGTGTGTGTGACCTAGGCCAATCTGCCGCAGAGGCGTGTGTGACCTGGCACCAATCTCCCGCAGAGTTGTGTGTGACCTAGGCACCAATCTGCCGCAGAGGCGTGTGTGACCTGGCACCAATCTCCCGCAGAGGCGTGTGTGACCTGACACCAATCTCCCGCAGATGGCGTGTGTGACCTGGCACCAATCTCCCGCAGAGGTGTACGTGTGTGTGACCTAGGCCCAATCTGCCGCAGAGGCGTGTGTGACCTGGCACCAATCTCCCGCAGAGGTGTGTGTGACCTAGGTCAATCTGCCGCCGATGTGTGTGTGTGACCTGGCACCAATCTCCCGCAGAAGCGTGTGTGACCTGGCACCAATCTCCCGCAGAGGCGTGTGTGACCTGGCACCAATCTCCCGCAGAGGCGTGTGTGACCTGGCACCAATCTCCCGCAGAGGTGTGTGTGACCCGGGCCAATCTGCCGCTGAGGTGTGTGTGACCTGGCTCCAACCGAGGTGTGTATGTGACCTGGCCTGGCTCCCGCCAGGTGCAACTTCTCCGACCTCGAGATCGAGATGTTCTTCTCGCGCTACGACTCAGACGGCAGCAGGTCGCTCGACCACAACGAGGCACAGAAGATGATGGCAGACCTGGAGGACCAGAAACTGGAGCTCGACCGTAAGACGATGAGCTGTCCAGCATCCCATGCTTTGGACCGCTGGGGCAACTTGAACGGGGGTGGGGGGAGGGGCTGCATTCGGGTTAGAGGAGCTAATTCTTAAGATACTTTATAATTATCAAGAAGGCTTTATATTCTTTAGACCTAGAAGGCCACAAAATTGCGCCGCGGAGTGTCCATACTTGCATGCTGGAGGAGGCGACCTTTCAGCGGGGCACCGCGCGGGGGCGCTTTGGGTAGAATGGGGAGGGTTCTGTGAGGGTATCTTTGGTTTGAGTGTCTAGTGGAGTTCATGCTATTAGTGTTGAAGCTGTAGGAACTGATAAAGCTGACTGCTGGGCCCGGGCCGGCGCCGTTGAGAGGTGGGTGACCTTGACGTGTACCTCAGGCGAGCTGGGACGTCCGGAGTCGGCGCGGCGCTCCCGACCTGGGTCCGCCTACGGGGTCAACGGGGAGGAGTTCAACGCGTGAGTGGGCCACTGCTCCTCCGAACCTCTCCAGCCGTGCCCGACTGCAGAGGCAGAGGCTGGGGCACTGGAGGCTAGACACAGACTTACGGCCTGGTTACACGGCCTGGAACCGACTGGTTCGCACGCTGGGCGGAGGCCCGGCGTCGTGCACGCCGCCAGCAATGCTCTGCTGTTGAATCCAAACAACGGTCAACTCATAGTCGTATCCACGTCCAAACTATTAGGGCGAGGTATATTTTGAAGTCATTTGCTTTGAACTAACACCAAAGGGTCAACAGTTCCGATCTTGAACATTGGGAGCCATGACTCCTGAGGTCATGACTCCTGACGCCATGACTCCTTTCTACGCGTATCGTTGAACTAGTCAGATAGGAATGCATAGGAATGCACTATATTCGCTAAGAGATCAAAGTAATCGCTATTTCCGGCCATGTTTAGATTTCAACTACAGGGTGTTTCAGAAAGAATGAAATTTTTAAATGTTCAGTAAAGTACTAAAAATCCTTCAAATCCGTCCACAAAACGCTCATTTTAATGGTAAATTGTAGGACATTTTTCTATAAACATGTTCCATTTGAATCAAATATTTTCCCCCGTCTTAAATGTACTCGGAAAATAATGCAAGAAACATGATATATTCCCGATTATATTTGAGAACATGGAACTAGCAACACTCTAAAAAGGCTTTAGCACGCAAATATGGCACGTGAACATGCACATCAAAGGCACAGGTTTCAGTAATATTACAAGATTAAAGCTTTTGGCTCAAGCTCCATATGGCTCATTGGCTTACCTTCCATATGAATGACTGGATGCAGCGGACACAGAGCAAAAGATCTCACTGTTCACCACAGAAAAAGGGACATGAACCAATTGGGGATTGCTTGCTTGGACCCGAGCTTTCCTAAGCTTGAGAGGTGTATTTTTTTAGAATTAATTTCCAGAGGCAATGCGCGTGGACTGTGATGTACCACAGTGACGATGTAATGTTTGCAGTGTCATTGGCGTGATACTTGTCACGTGATACGCGCGTGATTTCTACTAAATTTTTTGATGAAGGCAAAATAGACAGTATTTTTTACTCATTTTTAAGACTACTTTATACTAGCAAAAATATAAATACAGCTATCAAAATACGAATAATCGTAAACGTCCCAAAATTCGCTCTCGATTGATATGTAAATCATACAACAACAACCTATTTATAGCCGCATTATGACCAATTGGAAGATATCATTCTTTATGAAACACCCTGTATGTTTGGCAGTAGTTATTTTGAACGGTTTTCCAGTCAAACTCCACTATTTTGTCTGACCTGAACTCCTGATTATGATCTAGGAATCATCTCTGAATTTCGCTGGCCATACCAGCCCCCATTTAGGTTGTCTGGCAACATGAAACACTGTCGGCAGCGTTTCAAGCCTTTCAGAGCTTTAGCCTGTGGGGAGTCGGATGTTTTGAGCGGGCTTGGAAATAATAAGTTCTCGGAAGGCCTGCTGGAGATGGGGTGTCATAAGCCGCAGAGTGTTGTAGGTATGACCTAGGACCCTTAAACAGATGATACAGATGACAGTAAAAGCGCTAAAAGACTGGTAGCCTAAAAAGCCAAAGTCCAGAAACTAAAACGTATAAACCCTAAAAAGCCCAAAAGAGCTACGTCACGGTAAAGATAAAGAAAAAAGCGTGGGATGAGGTAAATGCAACGTTTCGGTCTTAGACCGTCGTCAGGCGAGGGGTGACGGCGAGGGGTGACGAAAGATATAGAAAAAAACTTTTTCTTTATCTTTACCGTGACGTAGCTTTTTTGGGCTTTTTAGGGTTTAGACGTTTTAGTTTCTGGACTTTAACTTTTTAGGCTACCAGTCTTTTAGCGCTTTTTCTGTCATCTGTATAATCTTTTAGGGTCCTAGGTCATACCTAAAACACCCTGCGGGCTTGGAAAGATAGCTACCGCATCGATTTCCCTAAAAGTGAATTTACTGGAAGGCTTTTGAAATTTCTCAACCAGCACTTGCATCAGCTCTGTACCGTTAGAAAATTCTAATAAAAAACTGAGGAGGTTGAACCAATCTGGCATCCTAGGGCCTTGGCTCAGACAATCCGCGCGGTCGCACGTGCAGCTTCAACCTAACCCACCGGCGTTTTTCAGGCTGGCCAAGCGTGTGGACCGCATGGAGCACAGCATCGGCTCTATCGTGACCAAGATTGACGCTGTCCTCATCAAACTGGAGGGCATGGAGAAGTCCAAGGCTAAGAAGAAGGAAACCATGGGAAAGATCCTGGACCAGATTTCTGACGACACCGGCGGTGAGTGACGTCACAACGCTCAGTGGTGACATCGTCTGTTGTGACGTCACACCACTCAGTGGTGACGTCATCTGTTGTGACGTGATTAGTTTGTTTCAGGACGGCGTCCTTGGAGATCTCTGCGGCACTGTAGTTTAGTAGCACTATGGGCTTTGTGCGGATTGTGTCAGTGTTTTAGATGTGGTTTTCCGTTTGTGACACTTCTGAGCCATTAATGTGAAGGCCGGGCTAGATTAATCAAGGGGTTTCGAAGGTGCATTTTGAGTCTTATTCTATTGGATTGTACTGACATCATAGGCGGATCCAGAATACTCGATCCGGGGAGGCACATGGCCGGGGGGAGGAGTCGGGTCGGCACATGGTCGGGGGACACCATCAGGACCAGGGCGGTGCCACTTTTGAACGGCAATACCTATTAGGTGGGTGTCAAATCCTATCATGGGGGCACCGATGTTCGCATCCTGGGAGGAGAAGTAAAATGTCAGGGGCGCCATTGATCTTTCAGGGTATGCCGGGGGTCGATCGGAGGGAGGAAGTGCCTGTATCCGCCTATGACGCGTACCACAGTTGTTGTTATCTTGCCCCAGGTCAATCATCCCAGCGATGAAGGCTTGTACAAAGTTAAATTCTCTCAACTGAGAGAATGTGAGCTCCCTCTGCTGCAGATTTAATGTTCCGTACCCCCTCCCCCCCACTGCAGTGCACCTCTCCTATGCCTCAGACACACAAATACAGACACACACTTGAGTTAATTAGCTCGTTGGGGCCTGAAACAATCAAGTGCCATTTAGTTTTCATCACACTTGGCAAAGACATGGGAGCTTGGGGGAGGGGGAGGCAGGGATAGCAGGGCCTCCAACAAGGATAATTTGTACCCATGAACCCCTACGGTGTTGGTTCAAAAGAAATCAACGTAAAAAGACACCCACCCTCCCATAGGCGCCGGAAAAGGGGGACCTGCCCCCCCCCCACCACTTCTCGGCCAAAAATTTCTGACCTCAGTCAAAATGGAAGATAACCGGACATTTTTATAACCAGCCGCTGCGGAAGACAACGAGGAGCCCAAATTTGAACAGCTTTTGGTTCTATCGTGGAAATTTTTTGTCAGCATCAGGTTGAAGTTTGGCTGGCTCCCCTCACTTTTTCCGGTGGCGATGCTTATGCACCATCCGATTTTCTGAGCGTTCCTGCGCCTGTCGCACTTAGTCGCATGTTTTATCTGTTTGCGAATCCATGAAATTAAGAAACCCACTCTGTATCCAAGAACATGTTTTCCAGCAAGATCCCCATCAGCGTCACACTAAGAACAGGTATGCTCCCGCGTAAACACAGATGTTCATCTAAACGACGCGATGAAATAAACCATAAAACCGCCTTAAATCTAAAAATGCACACATTCCGAAGGTTCAACCTACAGGTGTCCAGTATACACCTGTATACACCTGTATACACTTGTATAAAGCAAATCTGCCCGCCCGAAAAAAAGACAGTGTGGACCAACAGCAACACACAGCCTAAAACAGTTCAAATTAGAGCAGACTTTCCATAACAAACTGTTCCAAATACACTGCAGAACACTGTTACAAACCAGAGGTTCCCAAAACGCCTCTACTAGGTGCATGTGGCTCGGAGCCCACATTAGCACGGGTCACCCCTCATCTGTTGGCTCGGCTGAGCCTCAAGAGGACTGCATGGCTACCGCTCTCACCACGCGCACTGCTGCCTCCGGATCGGTCTGTGGCCCATCCCTCTCCTATCCTCGCCCGGCAACTCTCTGTACTCCTCCAGCCGAAGGTCGGCGTCTTGGCCTTTCGCTCCAATTCGGGCTATACCTACATGGTGTGTGTCTGCGTCTCACTCAGCAATCATTCCTTGCTGTTGGATATTCTATGTCACTTTGACTTACAGCTGCCTTCCATCAAATAGGTATATACCTAGCTCTTAAGTTTTTCCTCTTGCTTTATCTCTTCCTTGTTGCCTGCCTATCTAATCCATCTGTTTTAGATGTGGCGATAACAAAACCAATGGTTACCTTCTTGTTCTTCTCTACTCGCTTTTCACTGCATCTCTCTCTTTCTCCCACCTCCTTCAGAGACAAGGGAAGGAGCCCCCTAGTCTGCCACCCCTCTCCTTCTCCCACCTCCTTCAGGGACAAGGGCAGAAGGAGCCCCCTAGTCTGCCACCCCTCTCCTTCTCCCACCTCCTTCAGAGACAAGGGCAGAAAGAGCCCCCTTGTCTGCCACCCCTCTTCTTCTTCCACCTCCTTCAGAGACAAGGGCAGAAGGATCCCCCTTGTCTGCCACCCCTCTCCTTCTCTCACCTCCTTCAGAGACAAGGGCAGGAGCCCAATTGTCTGCCATCCTCTCCTTCCTGCTAGCGCTGTCCTGCCCGAGTGCGGCCAGGGCTTCAGCTTGTGTTTCTGTGTCGCCCCCAGCGGACGACAAGTCCAAGGTCAACCAGATGGAGAAGCTGGTGCGCGAGGAACTCGACCGGTGGGACTCAGAGCCCAACATGAAGGTTAGAGCGCTCAGCATGGAGTGTTTCTGGAGTTTTATGTGTGTTTGATGACGTTTACGGGACTGGTAGCTGTGTGGAGAAGTTGACATATATGACTAAGAGCCAAAGTCAGACGCTAAAAACGAGGCTTCTTGGTTAGAAACGTGTGCATGGTGGGCTCGTTGGCTGAGGACGGAGCTTTCCTGGACCGTGTGGCATTTTTATTTTAGAGAATGCTTTTGCTGTCTATTTTTATATTTTTCGAACATGTAAAACGTAGCGAAACAGCACTGCTCCTTTTATAGTAAGAGTTGTGGGTAAAATTATCCTGGATGTCAATGAATCCCAAAACATCATCTATCAAGATAATAAATAAGAAAAGACTGTCAGTGAAGCAGCATTAACTGAAAATAGACTAGCCGTATCTCTGTTCTATCACCAAATATCAGAAAATGTTGGATATGATTTTCAACCGTAAACATCCGACATGAACGAATAAGAGTTGCGTTGTCGATGTAGTCCGAAAGCCTGCCGACGGTCTCAGTGACCGCCGTGGCGGCTCGCCTCACCGTGCGGCATCACCGGCCCTAGATCGTACTGCTACTGCAGTGTCACAGCTGGTACCGCCAGCATGCACCCTCACCTCACACTCTCTTTCACAGGGGAGTAAGTAAACAGTGCGAGGAATGGCCCGGAGCCGTGAAGCCATCTCTCACCAACGCCTTTGCGGCGCTCCTCCCTCCTAGAAAGAAGACTCCGGATCTGACCGGAAACGGTTCTCAGCGCAGATCGCCCGCTCAGCCGGTCCCGATAGTGTCTCAGCATCCCAGTCATCCAGTACACGCAGCCCAGTCAAGTGCAGCCGACACTATTGGTACCGTCTCGCCAGCTCGCCAGTTGTAGAAATCAGCTGACGTGTGGTCAGCTGTTGCTGGCTGGCGACTCGGCCCGCGCGTGGCGTTGGTGTTTTGATGACCCGTTTTCGGTCACGTGATCTGCGGTCGCCATGACGACCCACGGTAAATAAGTGGTGATATTCGGTGACGGAGCATCGCAAGGGACGTAGCTGAAAGATGTGAATTTTGTAACCACAATGCGAGGAAGATGACGATTTGCTATTGAACGGTACTCATCATTTCAGTCACGTCAAAGGCTCCGGGGCAAAGATATTGTACTCGAAACATAATTATTGTGAAGACCCCCTCGTGGAACAAAAACAGACAAGGATCGTAAAATCTTCAGTCGAATTCGCCACCTGGTTTATTCCTCTGTTATTTGAACCGTTGTTGTTACCCGATGATTGTTGTTAGGTTTGCGTGTGTTTACGTTTGAGCAGCAGTGCTGCTGACCCATGAGATGGTGTCGGCCATCGTTGGCGACGGGGCTGAGCCGTCAGGACCAGTGGGGCACGGCGCCGATCAGCTGTCACGTGACAGCTGCCTCGGCGCCGTAGCT
The DNA here is from genome assembly GCA_034440635.1 of Lepas anatifera. Classification (NCBI taxonomy): domain Eukaryota; kingdom Metazoa; phylum Arthropoda; class Thecostraca; family Lepadidae; genus Lepas; species Lepas anatifera. The sequence continues at coordinate 178,310 of JAOTON010000655.1, read as the reverse complement.
CTACACTCCAATCCGGCTCCCGAACCAACCTCTGATCGCTCTCAGGAGTACGGCTCTGAGATAAACCGTACTCGGTAGTACGGCTCTGAGATAGACCGTACTGGGTTGTACGGCTCTGAGATAGACCGTACTCGGTGCCGGGCGGCGCGAGGGTCCGGGCTTGTCCACGGTTCATGCAGATAGCGGTAACCCGGTGCCGTAGTCGAGCCCGCACCGCCCGGCTGCACCGCCACCGACGCAATCCGCAAATGTTCCGCCACCGGCGCAATCCGCAAATGTTCTGCAACCGGCTCAATCCGCAAATATACTGCAACCGTTTGGAGCCTAGTGTCCTGAATGCCGCGGTTCTGACAGGATGACAGGATTGTCAGAGATGGATGCAGAACAGCGCAGTGAACGGCATAGACAAACACAGCCCCCAGACCAGCGGAGGCCCCCTTAAAATGCCAATTCAGCAGAGTGTACCCAGGGGTGCAGCCGGGGGGGGCACAGGGGGCACGTGCCCCCCATCGGTGCCGGAGTGCCCTTTGATCGCTAGAAGGTGTACCCTGTTTGGGCCGTGCCGCTTGAAATTTAGTGCCCTACGCCGTTGAACCAAGATGCAACTAGACCAAATTTAGCGATTAAAACTATTATTTGACAATTTAGTGCCTTTTTTGGTCAGCTAGGGAATTCTGTCGCCTCTCCAAGCACCCGGGAAGAGTATGGGCACGTAATCCGTTTCCAGCTAATGCATCATCGTCGCCAATAATCGTACGGGTGAAGCTAATATGGTGCCCCTCGAGCCATCGGTGCCCACTGAGCTGGTCTTGGCTCCTCGAGCTGATCACGTGCCCTCAAGCTAATCTGTTGCCCCCGAGTCAATCTGGTGTCCCCTGAGCAAATCATTGTGCCTCTTGAACCTAGCTAATGCTCTCTGAGTTAGTCTGATGCCTGATGCCTCTGAGCTTGCCTGGTGCCCTATTAGCTGTTTTAGTGCCCCTTGAGCTGATCTGCCCCACCCCCCCTGAGGTGATCTCATGCCTCCCGGAGTTGATTTACTGTCCCCTGAGCCAATATGGTGCCTCTTGAGCTGATCAGGTGCCCCGAGTTGGTTTGTCTCCTTAGATGTCTCCTTAGATGGTTTGGAGCACCCTGAGCTGATCCTGTGTTCCTGTGTTCCCTGAACTCATATATGCCCCTGCACTGGTTTTGGGGGCTAGGGGCTGATCTGGCCCCCGGGCTGATCGATCTGGTGCCCCCTGAGCAGATATGTTGCCCCCTGAGCTAAACTAATACCCCCAGAGTCGATCTGGTGTCTCCTGAGCCATCATTGTGCCTCCTGAGCCCATATCATGCCCCTGAGCAGATATGCTCATGCAGTCATGACATGACTGCATGAGCATATTCTTTCCACACTTCTCATCTCGCTATTTATGTTTTCATTGTCTTGCCTTCTATCTGCATAGACTTCAGTGGCCAACCTACTCACTCCGTTCACGAGGTCAAAAAGCGTAGCAGTCACGACACAACAAAGAAAACATTCAGCACCACACCATCAAAAACAACTCGGCACCTCCCTCTGCACTCCTCTCTCTTGGTGCGGGTGGCCAAGCCGTGATACAGTGCCAAGATCACACAACCAGGGGTGTTATTTTCCCAAAATCTTTGGGGGTGCTCAGCCGATGGGGGCGGCACCCCATAGAGGATGGCAGCTTTGGGGGGCACCCCTTCATTGCACCAAATCAATTATTCATCGCTTTTCTTCGCGCCTTTTATAGCACAGGGAACATTCTATTTTAATGTTGGGCAGGTATTCTACAGCTTTTGCCAAAGGTGTTTGCTTTTTAGGCGACATCCCAAAGCTACATACACGTCTTAAAACAATCCAATCTGAGCTTTAAACCTTTCCACGATCAGGGCCGCGGCCAGAGCTTTGGTATGGAGTGGGGCACACCACCTTTGAGGGGCACCTCGGAAGAGAAAGGGCACTTTTAACGTAACCTAAAAAAACTTTCTATATCTTAATTAATATCAACTTGTGGGTACCTCTGGTCCAAGAAAAATGCAAATCAAGCATTGACGGAGAAGGAAAACTGAACTATATAACCAGAAAGAAAGAAAAGTGTCACCGAAATCTCATGAAAATAGCCAGAACATGACTTTTTTGGGATAGATTTAAGAACAAATCAGCCAACTCATGCAAGTACTTGACATCAGAGAAATCAGCGGAGCCTGTGATATCTGTCACTATGTGCACGATAAGACATATTGGAGTCGAAAATTCATTTGTCATGCCCACTGGTTTTGTCGTGACGAGTGAGCCCTGGTTGAACGCGGATTAAGTTCCGCGGCTCCCACAAGGGCCGCGGGAGGAGGTGTGGCATAGTGACATTAGACGAATACAATTTTTGTTGCCGGAATAATTTGGGAGATACCTTTTTAACGCGCTTAAAAGTTCCATATTTTCAAGGATCGGTCCCCAGTTGGAGTAAAGAAAAAGTAAACAGGCTGGTAGTTTGAATGGGGATGAAGGGCTGAAAATGGTGAAAACTAGTTCTTCATTCATTTAAATTAATTAGTAGAAATCCTGTTTCAGGGGAACTGTGCTCTGAGCTCAGGGGCACATGCCTTTTTATCACTTCCTCCCCAGAATCCACCAGTATAATAAGCAATTTATTTAACCTGGGGTGCCTAGGCATCACAAGTCGTTTTAGCGATGACGGCTCATTCCTCGTTAGCTCCATTTTACAAGAGGAGTTTGCACTGTGTCCTTATTTCCCATCTATTCAAGATCAGCTCAGGGGCCCCCTAATGTGGATCAGAGTCCTCCAGAGCAGCTGCCCCTCATTCCCCCAGTTGTGACTCCTGGGATTAGACTAGCCCCGTGGCTCCCGAGGTGATGGGAGTTGTCCCTGTGTTCTTATTATCTGTCTATTCAAGACCAGCTCAGGGGGCCCCTGGTGTGGATCAAAGCCCCCCCTCCCCATAGCAGCTCATGCTTGGCCCGGGACTAGATTAGCTCAGTAGCCTCAAAGATAGGGGGGGGGGGTCATCAGACTAGCTCAATGGGCCGCAGATAGGCTCACAGGGCCTTGCACCATATTAGCTCAGGGGCACCAGACTAGCTCAGAGGGCATCAGATGGGCTCAGGAGGCACAATGATGACACAAGAGGCACCAGATCAACTCAGGGGGCATTAGTTTAGCTCAGGGACAATATACCTGCTCAGGATCATCAGCTCCGGGGCCCAGATAAGCTCCTAGTCCCCAGACCAGAGCCGGGGTCTACATCAGCTCAGGGAGCACCATATCAGCTCAGCGAGAGGGCAAGGGATCAGCTCAGTGGTCCCCGATCAGCTCGGGGCACAGATCAACTTGGAGGTACTAGATCAAGTCAGGAGGCATTTAATCAGCCCAGGAGCCCCATACCACCTCAGGGGCTTTCATCAGCCTCATGGGTACAACTCAGCTCAGGGCCCCAGAGCTGCTGAGGAAAAATTACTTAACACGCACCCCGCTGGGGGGCCAAATTCGCCCCCCCCTCCTGGTTTTCCCCAGATAGCTCAAAAACGAAGAGACGCAGAAAAACGAACTTATAGAAACTTATAGAGACTCTTATAGAGAACTATAGAGACTCTATATGATCTGAAACTTATAGAGAACTATAGAGACTCTATATGACTCTTATAAAGACCATAAGAACTTATAGAGACTCACAGTACCTTATCCCTGATACATCTTACACATCTGATAAAATTTTTTAGTTAAGGTCATGCCAGGTCAAGGAGCTATTCAAGGTCCAGTGACCCAAACTCAAAACCTAAAATCACGAGTTTGAAGCGGCGGCCAGGGAACATCAGCGAACCGATCAGTTAGAAACTTCCACAATATGATAAGGTCATTAAGGTCTACAAATCTGCTATCTTGGAATTTCAATATTGTTGACCTAAGGCGGGGTCAATTTTTTGGTCACTCCATTATAAGTCTATGGTGAAAAATAGAATGGGCTTTTCTTCAGTAAATACTGGATAGATGAAGCTAAAAATACTCAAACCGTCTATTCTTACCACGATCTTGACCATAAAGCTGAGTTTTTGAGCATCTGACCTCTCAAAGGTCATGCCAGGCCACGGGAGCATAAGTGATTGTTTTGCCAATCACTTCTCACTGAATTGAGATAAAGCTCCCAGCTTGCTTGCATTTTGCTTATATTGTCACGGGGAGTCGATTGATATGCAACATGACCATACCTGTGACCCTGACCTAGCTCGAGGTCAGGTCATTTTCACTATTTGACCTAGCACGGTCATATTATACATCATTCGATTTGCTGCGATGAGAGGAATCCAATGACGCATAAATATTTGCTTTAGCTTCCCTGAGGGCAGATCTAGAGAGAGAAGCGTACACTGCTCTGTTGTAAGTCTATGGAACCTTCTTTGACCTATGCTGACGTCAATACTGACCTGACATAAAAATTATTCGTAAAAAATCTCTTCGTCTTGTCAAGAGCTTTCGAACGCCACCTGTAATTTTCCTTTAGCTCTCGTGGGGAATTAGATACGAAGGGGGGGGGTGTAACGAAAATTTATTAACTACTTCACTTTAATTACTAAATGACGCGATAATTAATGGTCCTCTAGTATGCATATTCATTTCTCGTCCCCCTCCCATTATAAGTGCAGTCACACTCAGACAAAGAGCTCTGCCAGTTATTGCGCAGTAGCCTGTCGGTTCATGACCACGGGTCCATCGTACGATGCACCCCAGCCAACGCCCTATGACGTATCGAACGCTCATTGGCTCACGAGATCTGACGCTGGTGTCACGCCACTGTCTGGCCTTGGATTGCATCAGCATTTCATCAGCCTCCAGACCAGTGCATCGAACCATACTCTGTCGCCTATGACGTATTGTGTTGTGATTGGTCGGCGTATGTAACCAAGCCTGCCGACTCGGCGTATATAAGGAGCGCTGAGCTAGCGTCCCTCAGATGAGATGAGATGCAGTGTTGCACCGTAGTACTAGGCAGTATTATGCCAAGTCAGCCCAGAGCAGCTGAGAGACTTTAGAGAGACATGCAGAGACAGTGAGAGAAAGTGCAGTGATAGAGATACCTGTGTGTGTGCAAGGACAGCCACAAAGCAGATGTGAGTACAGACTGATGAGCTCAGCTCATAGTGAGGCAGACGCCCATAGTGCTACAGAAGATAGCATGTCAGTAGAGTGATGAAGGACTTGTAAGTTCAAGTACAGACAAGAGAGTGTTGGAACTTTGGCTAAGTTGCATCACCTGTTCACAACGCCAGGTGCAAATAAATCGACAATTAAGGAAACAACGTTTCTTCGTCGAAATACGATCAGAGGTCCTACCAACTTGAAAACTATCATTCACAGCCATACCTAAGAGCACTTCTAGGTAACAAAAAGATTTGGCGCTTCGTGACCCGGATTGAATTACATCGGATCAAGTTACACTTCAAAAATTGCAAGTTTGGATCTTCGTGACCAACTTCAATTTTTTCTAAGCCACGAGACTTAGAAAACATCTTTGGACTTAGCCAGCCACCATCGACCATCCACACTCCTGTCAGTACTTCATTTTGAGTCTAAGACATCAGAGACTCAACTTGTCAACAGAGACCCAACTACCGTCTAATTCACAAGATTCACCTCTACAAACACCCCTGGCAAGAAAAAATTTCATCTCTAAGTTCAAAAACGCCTACAAACGCCATCAACGTTTTTTCCCAGTAGCCGACCATACGACTCCGCCGCCGCTATTACGCAATCATCCCGCACTGCCGCGTGCCCCAGTGGTGACTCACAGAACAACGCCGCCGCCCGAGCCGTCCCCAAGGCCGCTGACTCACCCCAGCCGTCGAACTGCTCCACCCGCTCGCTACTAGAGGTCTACATAGAAAAAGAAGTGTCACCAAAATCCAACTTTAGTATATACAAACTATATATTTTTGGAATCCGCACAGTCTCAGCAATACGTCTATCCGGTTTTTAGAGCTCCACACGGGTTCTGAAAAATCTTCATCCAACTTAAGTCAATCACAACTTCATCTAGAACTTCAAGTTTTCTTCAAGATTCATCCACATCTCTATTAGTTCGCCCATTCTTCGAGTTATCAGCCGACTTCTCCACTTCAAACGTCGTCTACCTCCACTACAAAAAATAGTTTTTCAACGGTTCCAGCAGTTTTTCAACGCTTCAAGTTATTTTTTAACGCTACTAGAAATTTTTCGACGTCTCGAAAAATTTCTCAACACAGCTCTTCATCGCCACCTGTGCTTCATACAGCAACCAGCGCTTCAAAACTCACAAGTAAGGTGCTTCCTTGCCCTCTCCTTAAAAACTGTTGAATTTTCGTTAGCTGATTGTACTTGTGTTGGCAATTGTTAAGCAATATGGCCACTGCTGTTGAACACACTTTGATTGATACTATGCGAGACATTTCGATGGAGATCCGAGTTCAAGGTCTAACGCAACATGTAAGATCATTTTCGGGAGAGAGCTCGAACAAATTTCATGATTGGGCTAGGGATATGGATTCAATCGCGTGCACCGCCGATGACAAGCGGATGGTAATTTTGGCAACCCGAACACTAAGTGGACCCGCAGGAAAATTCGCCTGCAGACTGCTCACTGAAAATCCAAATCTCAGATGGCTAGAACTAAGAAAAGAGTTGAGGGACAGATATAGCGATCTGAAAGACCCTTACTGCGCACGCGAAAAGCTACAAAAAGTTAGGCAAAAGAAAGGCGAACTTATGCAAAATTTTGCCGAACGTCTCCAGGACGTTGCCAGTGAAGTTTTCGACAATCCCAATAGTGCCGATTCTCAGAGAACGTTGGTGGAAATCTTTCAGAAGGGTGTAAATGATGACCGACTTGCGCGAGCATTGATCAGAAAGAAGTTCACTTCACTGCAGGAAGCTGTCAAATTCGCGAGTGACGAGCAACAAACGGACCGAACCTTTGAGCTCTGCAGAGGTAAACTGGATGCAGATGAACCAATGGAAATAGATGTAGTTCGCAATGACGCCCAAGCTGATAGGATCGATAAGCTAGAGAAGTGTCTCTCGGATGTCGGCTCAAAAATCGACAAGTTAGCTAAAACAGTAGGCAAAAATCAAAGAGCTGGACCTCCCAGTCCCCCTCAAAGTCACAGTCAACCCCCACCTCGACGTCCATACCAGGAACCACCTCAAAATCAACGCCATTTTCAGGCGCCCCCACCAAACAATCGCCAGTTTCAACGCCAGCCTCAGCCCAGCCAATGGCAAAGGCGACCGCAAAATCAGCCCCATAGGACTCAGTTTCAGAGCCAACAGACTGCTCCGCCAGGTGTAGGATCAAATGAGCCGCCCCGCAGGTATCAATGGACCCATGATGGTCGCCCAATTTGTGCATTTTGTGAGAAGGCCGGACATACCCAGAGAGTATGTAGAGCAAAGCAAGCCTCATTTCCTGGCCCTCAGCAGCCGGAAAACTAAGTGGTCCATCTGTTGTCGGGACCGAACAGACGGAAAACCTAGATCCCAATGGTCCTAGGGATAACATCGCCAGAATTTTCATCAAACGTGACACCCCAATGTGTTGGATCTACCTTGGAAATCGTAAAGCGTACACTCTTGTAGACACCGGTGCTGATATTTCGATCGTGTCGCAGGAATTCTTTGATAAAATCTCATCCAAACACGTTTCGGACTTCTCCAAAAATTGTGCCCCTCTTGAATCTGTCACTGGGCACAAGCTCAAAAACTTTGGCACAGCGACCCTACCAGTTGAAGTTTCAAAATTCTGTCGCAAGTTCAAATTTCAAATCGTCAAAGGTCTAAAGCATGCTTGCATCTTAGGCAACGACTTCCTTAGTGAATTTGGAGTCAAGTTAGATTTCGGCAAGAAGACAATGAACATTCACAACAATTTGATCCCGTTGAGGCCCCAACATCTAAACTGTCAGTCAGTCACCTCATTGGTAAGGCTACCAGAAAAGACAACCATCCCAGCACAATCGTACGTGGAAGTTCCAGCGTACGTGAACCGTGTCCAGCTGATTGATCAGGACTGCGCCATACAGCCATTGAGTAACACTCCCTACTTCTGTGATGAACCTGGACTAATACTACTCAACTCAGTGAGTAGACCTAATGAAAAAGGTCACTTGCCAGCTGTGATTGTGAATACCACAACACGTGATCACACGCTGCCGTCCAGACAAGTCATAGGACTTGCTGAGGTGCTAGATGCATCTGAAATCAACGCTGTTGAGCAGAGTGAATCAAGTGAACCATCAGAACCAAGTGCACAGGTTAACGTAACCTCAAAAGTAGAACTGGACCCTGCCATGAAAATTCAAAAAGCGGATCTGTCTCATGTCCCGGAACATCAGAAAAATCAAATTGAACAACTGATTGAACGCAATTCGGATCTCTTTGCTAAAAGCGAGACTGATTTAGGCCGTACCGATCTGGTTACCATGAAAATCGACACTGGAGACAATGCTCCGATCAAACAGCGACCTTACCGTCTGCCGTTTAGCCAAAGGCAAATGGTGGAAGATCACATTGATGAACTGCTAAAAGCAGGAGTCATTCAGCCAAGCCAGAGCCCCTGGGCAAGTCCTATAGTCATTGTAGACAAAAAGGATGGTGGAAAGCGCTACTGCGTAGACTACCGAAAGCTTAACCAGGTCACCGTCAAAAATAGCTACCCTCTTCCGCGTATTGATGATATCTTAGCATCGCTTGAAGGATCACAGTACTTCACCTCTTTAGACTTGAAAAGTGGTTATTGGCAAATTGCCATGGCAGATCAGGACTCAATTGACAAAACTGCTTTTACATGTTTTTTGGGACTATACTCTTGGAATGTTCTACCTTTTGGATTGACAAATGCTCCTGCACTATTTTCGGAACTCATGAACAAAGTTTTGCAAGGCATACAACACAAATATGCCATCGCGTATATCGATGATGTCATCATATTCTCAAAAACGTTTGAAGAGCATCTAGAACACATCGAGGACGTGTTCAACAGGCTGCGTAAGGCAGGCCTGAAGCTGAAAATGTCGAAATGTGATTTCCTCAAACAGGAAGTGAAATATCTTGGTCATGTAGTTTCAGCAAGTGGCATTCAGCCAGACAAGTCTAAGGTAGAAGTCATTCGAGATCTCAAACCACCCACAACAGTGAAAGGTGTACGATCATTCATTGGTATGTGCTCCTATTATCGTAGGTTCATCCCAAACTTTGCGAAAATTTCGAAGCCTCTGACGGAATTGACAAAGAAAAATGCACGCTTCCACTGGACCGACGAATGTCAGGAATCATTTGACACTTTGAGAGTAGTTCTGACAGATGCCCCCATTTTGGCCTATCCAGATACCGGAAAGCCGTACAAATTGTACACTGATGCGTCAAACCATTCAATTGGAGCTGCCCTCGTTCAGGAAACTGACCAAGGCGAACGTGTGATACAATATTTATCACATCAGCTCAACAAATCTCAGCTCAATTGGCCTGTCATAGAAAAGGAAGGTTACGCCATCGTATATGCCGTACAAAAACTCCGCCCCTATCTTCTAGGATCGAAATTTACCATTATGACAGATCACAAACCGTTGAAACATTTGTTCACTGCTGAAATGAGAAACCCCCGCATTCAACGCTGGGCTATTATTCTCGATGAATACGGTTGCGACATCCAATATGTCACCGGTAGACAGAATACCGTGGCTGATAGCCTCTCTAGATTGGAACCTCAGAGAGATGAACCCATGGATGTCAATATCATAGATTCCGACCATGCACCCCGTGTTGAGTTGGATTCAACGGTAGAACCGTGCCCTTCTGATGAAAGTTCAGACCCAAAGGAGAAATTCCAGGAATTTCTCGCAAAGCATCCTGATTTAGAAACCCTCCAGAGCGAGGACGAAGAGATTCAGAAAATAATCAAAATGCTGAAAGACCCAACTGATCCAAATCATAGTGATGTTGCAAAACGCTATGTAGTGCTGGATAGTATACTGTATCGTATTACAGATACTTCGAAATGTACCCCTCATCCCGGTCTTCAACTGTGCATACCTAAATTTCTGCAGAAGCCGTTAGTTGAAGAAACTCATTCCGGTTATTTCGGAGGTCACCTAGGAATCGACAAAACGTATGACAAGCTTCGATCCCGTTATTACTGGTCTGGTATGTATCGTGACGTAGTGAATCATCTGAAAATTTGTGTAGCATGTAACATGCGGAAACTCAGAAAGCAACGACCACCCCTTCAGGACATGCAGATCCCGAAATATCCATTCGAAATGATAACGATCGATACTTGTGGTCCGTTCCCCCAGAGTTACAATGGAAATCGGTTTATCATTAACATAGTTGATCTTTTTTCTGGTTGGCCCGAGTCATTCGCCACTGATTCAAAAAGTGCGGAAACAGTCGCTCAAATACTCATTGAACACATCATCCCTCGACACGCGTGCCCCCGTGTCATCGTTTCGGACAATGGAACAGAATTCTGTAACGTAGTGATTGACCAAATTTCGGCATTCTTTAACATCAAGCACATTCGAACTTCTGTGTATCACCCTCAGTCCAACGGACGTTGTGAAAGGTACCATCGCGTTCAAAATGATATGTTGGCAAAGTTAGTGAGTAAAAACCAACGCGACTGGGACACAAAACTTCCTTCAATTCTTTCGGCGTATCGTACAGCCAAAAATGAAACAACAAAACACAGCCCCTTCTACGTTTTGCATGGACGTGACCCTGTTTTGCCCATGGACACACTGTTGTCACCCAAGTATAGATACCAAGGCGAGGACTATGTCCCCACCATGTTGGAAAATCTTAGTCGTGCATATCACGAAGTTCGGCATAACTTATCCCTCGGACATGAAAAGAGTAAATTGTACTATGATCGAAAAGCACAGTCAGTAAAATTCAAAGTAGGTGACATGGTATACTTTCGTGATCCATCCACAGCCCCTGGCTCCGCAACAAAATTAACCTCACATTGGAAGCCATACTATCGTGTAGTAAAGGCGCTTAGTGATGTCACTTTTGTCATCAAACACCAGCTAGAAGGTGGTACTAAAACCGTGAACGCTCAAAATCTCAGACGTGCTGACCCCAATACACCGTGGTGCAACATTTCGAACGAACCAACCCATATTAACCAGAAGCATGAAGAGAAATCAAAGTCTCAGATCCCAATCAGAATTCAGCCCCCTCGTAGTTCAAAATTGTCTTATGATGATGATATGGATGTAACGCCTGTGCCAGTTAGAGTTTCGGAACCCGCGCTATCTGACACTCAATTCAATACTAGTTCTGGCCAATCAAAACCTGATGTACCCTCTGAAGATGAGGATGATATTCCGCTTTCAAGGTTGGCGAAACGAATGCATAACCCTACCTCAGACGAGGAGGATGATATTCCTTTGGCGAAATTAGCCAAACAGATTCGAGAAGAGAGAGAAAGAGAGCCAAAACGTGGTTTAGAATCTCCAATACCAGATGCAAAAAGAGTTTGTGAACCATTGGATTCGGATCTCAATCCAGATGCAACCGCATACGTGCCGGTCAAGCGAGACCGCGACATAGATTCAGAAGATTCTGAAGATGATTATCCCCCAAATAAAGTCATCGCTGCAGATGACTCGTCTGATTCAGAGATATCAGACATTGAGAGTACAAATGTAGATACTTTAGATGTTGATACTGTACAGTGCAGAAATGCTGCTAAGGATAGTGTGAATAAACGCAGCAAGTGCGATGTAACAGAGACAATGTCAGGTTGCTCTCTGAGTACTGAACAGAAAATGGAGATATTTAAGATGTTCAGCGACAAGATGGAAAATATGGCCGCCATGTTGTTGAAGTAGTATGTAATGATGTTATTAATCGGATTCTTCACTTGAGAGTGAAATGAGTACTTTGACATATGTGGATCATCAGATATTGGATGAAATGGATTCACCATTGGATAATGGTAGTTTGACAAGATGTCAAATACGATCAGATGACGTGACAAATGGTTAGAAGGCCATAGTTAGGTTATCAAGTTGTTTTGCAAATGTCTTAGGTTAAGTTACAATAAGTTTTAAGCGTGCAAATGTTTGTTTCGTGTGTTTAGTGTTGTTAACCCCGTATGGATGTTTTGAGATCATGTGTTTGGTGTTGTTAGCTTGAAATTACCATGCTTCGAATATTGAGATGCCTGTAAACAGAATCAGATCTGGTGAACGAAAATTTTAGACAACAATCCAAAATTTCATTCAAAGGACCTCGCGCTGTGATGTAACGAAAATTTATTAACTACTTCACTTTAATTACTAAATGACGCGATAATTAATGGTCCTCTAGTATGCATATTCATTTCTCGTCCCCCTCCCATTATAAGTGCAGTCACACTCAGACAAAGAGCTCTGCCAGTTATTGCGCAGTAGCCTGTCGGTTCATGACCACGGGTCCATCGTACGATGCACCCCAGCCAACGCCCTATGACGTATCGAACGCTCATTGGCTCACGAGATCTGACGCTGGTGTCACGCCACTGTCTGGCCTTGGATTGCATCAGCATTTCATCAGCCTCCAGACCAGTGCATCGAACCATACTCTGTCGCCTATGACGTATTGTGTTGTGATTGGTCGGCGTATGTAACCAAGCCTGCCGACTCGGCGTATATAAGGAGCGCTGAGCTAGCGTCCCTCAGATGAGATGAGATGCAGTGTTGCACCGTAGTACTAGGCAGTATTATGCCAAGTCAGCCCAGAGCAGCTGAGAGACTTTAGAGAGACATGCAGAGACAGTGAGAGAAAGTGCAGTGATAGAGATACCTGTGTGTGTGCAAGGACAGCCACAAAGCAGATGTGAGTACAGACTGATGAGCTCAGCTCATAGTGAGGCAGACGCCCATAGTGCTACAGAAGATAGCATGTCAGTAGAGTGATGAAGGACTTGTAAGTTCAAGTACAGACAAGAGAGTGTTGGAACTTTGGCTAAGTTGCATCACCTGTTCACAACGCCAGGTGCAAATAAATCGACAATTAAGGAAACAACGTTTCTTCGTCGAAATACGATCAGAGGTCCTACCAACTTGAAAACTATCATTCACAGCCATACCTAAGAGCACTTCTAGGTAACAGGGGGGTGAAAAACGCCCCCCAGCGGGCCGCGTCATGCCAGGGACCCCAGCGGGGCGCGTGTTAATCAACTCAGGAGGCCAAGATCAGCTTAAAAGGCACTAGATTCGCTCAAGGGGCACAAAACTAGCTCAGGGGGCACTAGACGAGCTCAGAGGGCATGATATGGGCTCTGGAGACAAAATGTTAGCTCAGGAGGCACCAGATCGACTCAGGGGGCATTAGTTTAGCTCAAGGGGAAACATATCTGCTCAGGGGGACTAGATTGATCAGCCCGGGGTTCCAGATCAGCTCCTAGCCCCCAGACCAAAGCAGGGGTATATATCAGCTCAGAGAACACAAGATCCGCTCAGGGTGCACCAGACCAGCTCAGGGGACACCAGATCATTTTAGGAGACATCGAGAACCAGCTCAGGGGGCACCTGATCAGCTCAAGAGGCACCATATTGGCTCAGGGGACAGTAGATCAACTCTGCGAGGCATGTGATCAGTTCAGGGGCTCAGATCAGCTTAAGGGGCATTAAAACAGCTAATAGGGCACCAGGCGAGTTCGGAGGCATCAGAGTAACTCAGAGAGCATTAGCTAGGATCAAGAGGCACAATTATTTGCTCAATGGGCACCAGATTGACTCAACGGGCACCAGATCAGCTTAGAGGGCACGTGATCAGTTCAAGTGGCCAAGACCAGCTCAGTGGGCACCAGATGAGCTCAAGGGGCACCCGATTAGCTCCGCCAGTACGATTATTGGCGACGATGAGGCATTAGCTGGTCACCCATACCCATACTCTCCCATACTCTCCCATACATACCCATTACGTACCCATACTCTCCCGGGTGCTTGGAAAGGCGACAGAATGCCTAGATGACCAAAAAAGGTACTAAATTGTAAAACAATAGTTTTAATCACTAAATGTGATCTAATTGCATCTAGGTTCGACGGCGTAGGGCAATCAATTTCGAGCGGCACAGCCCAATCGGGGTACACTGCCTAGCCATCAAAGGGTACTCCGGCGCCGATGGGGAACATGTGCCCCCCCTCCCCACCATCATCAAAGCCATCCCATGGAGAGCAAATAGACCCAATTAATTGACTCAACGCAGGGAAATGATGTGCGCCCCCCCTGAGTGGACGTCCCTAGGGAGCCAAAGGTGCCCCCCTGGGGATGGTGGCACCCCCTTCCCCCTGAGAAGGAAGGCGCTCCCTCACGAAAATCTTGTACAACCGCCCGAAAAGGGAATCCGCCGTCCCCGAGCTGGGGGCGGCAGTCATGAGCCCAGGGCGGCACGACTTAGAGCGAAAGTGATAAGTCAGGGGCGGCATTCATTAGCCGAGGCGGTAGTGATGAGCTGGGGCAGCATGGAACAGGGTGGCAGTGATAAGCTGGGGATAGCACAGGTGAGCCACTGGCAGCAGTGATGAGCGGGGTGTTGTTTGAATCAGAGCGGCAGTGATAAGTCAGGGTTGGCAAGAATCAGGGTGGCAGTGATAGGTAGGAGGCGTCAGTGATGAACCATGGCGGCATAAACCAGGGTGGTAGTGATGAAGCGGGGGCAGCATGATCACAGGGGTAAGACGGAGGCGGCATGAATCATGGCAGAAATGCTGAGCCGGGGGGGCAACACATGTATTGGGGGTGCTCACATTGTGATTAGGGGTGCTCACACACCCCAAAGAGATAACAAATTTCACCCCTGGCTGACACTTAAAGAGTAAAAGCACGACAACAGCAGTCTGCCGTTTACTCGGCTCGGAGAATTGCTCCAATAGACAAACAGATAACGATTAGACGATTGTGGGCTGCTGTTTGCTTTCTGGAAGAGTGTTGGAGATTCCTTCTGACAAAACTGTGCGGACAGCCGGGCCTAAGTTTGACCGGTTTTGGGGGCCATGGCCGGACTGGTCTCCTCGGCAGTGATCAGCCGTGGCGGTAGTGAAGATTCGAGGGAGGAAGTGTCTAACCAGAGGCCGCTCATATATGGGTTAATTAAAAAACAGGGACAGCATTGATCAGCCAGGGGCGGCGTGAATCAAGGCAGCAATGATCAATCTGGGCGGCAGTTATGAACCAGGGGAGACAGTGATCAGCCAGGATGCGGAAGTGAGGAACTAGGGGCGGTAGTCATGAGTCGGGGCGGCGCGCATTTGGGTCAAAATATGCCAGGGAAAGCATCAATGAGCCAGAGGCGGCATGAATTAGGGCGGCAGTGATCAGCCGTGAGACGGTTCACCGTCATATTTGAGGTTTTAGAGCGCGCCGACATCTAGGGTCATACGGCGCCCATATCACTAAATAAAATACGCAAATAGGACATTTCCGCACGAATTCTAACAAGTCAGGTGGTAAAACAGGTCAGGTTGTGAAAGTTGTATCAGAAGATTATATGAAACACATAAAAATGAAATGAAATACAAATACTGAAAACATGACACGGACGATATACTAACGGAGCCTCTGAATAAGTCGATCGGTCTCCAAAATCCCTTCCAACAGGGTGAGAGTTGGCGACGCCGTATGGCCCTGGCAGTTGGTGCGTCGTTAAACCCCAAAAATTATTACTAGACGATATACTAAACACGATATATTAAAGCCCGAGACTATAGGCAACATGAAAATCGACGTTATGTAAAACCTGAAGGACTACTAGGATGCATATATGACATTAAAACTAACGCTCCACAGATATAACATGATGTTAGTGATAGCCACAGAAGGATGCTCCCCCAGAACGCTCACTGCCCAGATATCCCCAGGATGCTCACTACCCCGGGAGACGGCACTGATGAACCAGGGGCGGCAGTTATCAGTCAAGGGCGGCAGTTATCAGCCAGGGGACCGCAGTTATCAGTCAGGGGGCAGCAGTGATCCGTCATGTGCGGCAGTTATCAACAAGGGGCGGCAGTGATCAGCCAGGGGCGGCAGTTAGCAGCCAAGGGGCGGAATTTATCAGTCAAGCGGCGGCAGCTATCAGCCAGGGACAACAGTTATCAGCCAGGGGCGGCAGTTATCAGCCAGGGGCGGATATTACAGGGGCGGCAGTGATCTTCCAGGGGCGGCAGATATCAGCCAAGGGCCGGCCGTTTTCAATCAGGAGGCGGCAATGATCAGCCAGGGGGCGGCAGTGATCAGCCAGGGGCGGCAGTGATCAGCCAGGGACGGAAATTATCAGGCAGGGGGCGGTAGTGATCTGCCAAGGGGCGGCAGTCATCAGCCAAGGGCGGAAGTGATTAGGCAGGGGCGGCAGTTAACAGCCAAGGGGCAGCAGTTATCAGTCAAGGGGCGGCAGTGATCAGCCAGGGGCGGCAGTTATCAGCCAAGAGCCGGCAGTTTTCAGTCAGAGGGCGGCAATGATCAGCCAGGGGGCGGCAGTGGTGAATGAGGGGTGGCAGTGTTTAGTCGGGGGCGGCAATGATGATTCGGTGGGCGAAAGTGACTAACCAGGAGGGGCAAGTATATGCGTGTTGAAAGAAACCGGGGTGTTTAGGCCAGGGGCGGCATGAATCAAGGCGGCAGTGATAAACCAGGGGTGTCAGTGATCAGCCAGCTGATCAGTGATGAGTAAAAGGCGGCAGTCATCATCCGACAGGGGGGCGGCAGTGATTAATTGTTGACGACAGTGATCAGGCAGGGGCGGCAGTGATGTGGCGTCATAAATCAGGGGGAAAAGGTAAGTCAGGTGGCATTGATTAGCTAGAGGTGGAACAAATCAGAGTGGAAGTAATGAACCCGGGACGGGAAAAATTTGACAGGGGCGGCACGAATCAGGGTGGCAGTGATGAGATAGGGTGACACTCTTCAGGGTAGCGGTGATAAGCCAGGGGCGGCACATGTATTGGGGGTGCTCAGCACATGATTGGGGCGCTCGAATTAGGATTAGGGGTGCTCGGGCACCCCCAAAGAGATAGAAAATTACACCCCTGCACACAACACTGTTGTTCTTACTCAAGCCTAGAAAATTCGCTGGGGGTTCACGCACAATCATCTTGTGCGACCAAATTCTCGCTGAAACACGGTGGCTAACCTAACACAAGATACATTCACTTCTATTGCAGTACATCCCAAGCGTGTATGAGGTGTGTTCTGTGCATTTGGAGTTTGCACATCATCTTTCGCAACGAATGGGTGACAGCATTCCGTCTACATGCTTTAATTGTCCCTATGATTGTGAAGGATTAAAAAATTGAAGGGAAATCCACTTTTCCTCGTGTTCAGGTAGTTTAGCCTTCATTATGGCAGCAGTATGCTGTATTGATCGTTCAGCGCAGCCTTAAACTGGGATAGGGCTGGTTTTCTGTTTGAGAGTTTTGAATATGATACTTGGTTCACTCTGCCCAGGTGCACCCTTGCACTATTCTAACCACGGGGATATTGTTTAACATGAACTGTTGACTTTATACGACAGCCAAAGACTGGGGAGATTACAAAACAGATCAGCGCGACTGGTGACAGCAACTCCCCTTAGAAACCCTACAGGAAAGCTGATGCTGGACTTGGATCTCTTTAAAATCACGAGGCGAAGTGCATACAATTAAATCATTTCACGGCCTGTTTTTTTATAAACACAACCACTTATATCAGCTCTTTTTTATCAATATTAAGGATGGAGCTCGCTTTCAGAACGGTAAACTTCAATAATTCATTCTTACCAAGTGCAATAAAGGCACCTAATAGGCTACCAAAACAACTGAAAGAAACAAACTTGCCAAAAACGTTCGCGAAACACCTCATAGAACATTTGGAAGCCTCCCGCCTCCGAAGTATTATTCGATTGAGATGAACAATTCAGAGCCGCCTCTTAGCCCAGATCAGACATGGAATATCGAAACTGAACTCTCACGCGTACTAAGTTCCAATTTCAGAAAGCCCCGCCTGTCCTTGTAGTTACCCAGATGAAAACGTAGAGCATTATTTCGTGTCATGTCCTTGGTGAGCCTTAACGATTCATTATGGAAAATAACATTTCCATCGTATCAAATCCGTTATTCAGAAACGTGCATTGAAAACACAAAGTCAGCATCTATCTTCACGATCCAAATCTTTTGTCTGGTATAGAAGACCAGACAGCAGCTGATGCGACCTTCCGCTGCATTCATAACGCTAAGGGGTGAGTAGTAACTACAATTGATCTATGGTGAAGGGGGCGAAGTTCAGAAAGCTAGGTTTTCATGATAAAATGGAAATTTCCCACCAGCAGTATATGTAAGACACTATTCAAGATGGAAACAAGATCAAGACATAAACATGTCGGTTCGGCTACCTCCCTTGCGAAGCAGGCTCCTAGGCAGGCTACGGCAGGTTCACCGACAGCACGCTGCCCATTCGGACCCCATGCAGCTGCCATTCCGTGCAAGATCCTCCAAAAACTGCAGCCATAGTATTCGATTTCGATGGAATTTTTTGGCGGGATTGTGCCCATAGAACTATCATTACCCATCAAATTTTAGTCGTCTCTGATCTCTGAGCTCAGAGACAGAGGTTATCTTAGTTTACACAATTTTTCCTAAATTGCTAGCTTAAACCATTTAGGTCTCTAGTTCTAATCAAGAAAGAACAGTGCAGTTGGTTTCAAAATATAGCAAATCAATTACTCTACCAGATTTGCGTTACTTTTTGTTCGTGACCTCTAGATAACTTTTGACCTCCGAATGAAGGTCATATTCTAAAAAAATTATTTTGACCAATTTTTCATGAAACGATGTTGTTTTTTTCAAATGACAATGAAGTATGGCAGTACATGTATATTAAGACACCCAAGAAAAATGGCGGTGGGCACTTCATAAATGTCTTATGAATTTTATAAAATCTTCGGCACGGAGAAGTGACACCATGCATCAAGCCAGATGTGCGAAGAAGCTTTATGCCTCAGCAGGATGTCTAGCTGAACCAACTCCTAGGCCAAAAGGCCCCTAGCCAAGAGGCTACAAAAGAGGACGGGAGCTCTACAGATCACAGTTGTGATGTGGTTGGCGGCGTTATGTCAGGTTGGAAATATCGTGTTTCTGTGAAGAGCAAGTGAACAGGAAAGATGAAAAAGGTGCAAAAGCGTTTGGTGCTATGTCATTTGAGAGAAGCCTAAAGGGCTTTTAAAACCACGTATCCAGACCACAAAATAGGATGTTGTAGGTTTTCAGAACTCTCAGGCTGGTAGATGTAACTAGTGGAACGCATTCCTCTGCATTTGCATGGTGCGGGAAAATATAAAATTGATGGGCGAAGGCGGTAGATGAAGACTATCGTCATTGACGGGGTTAAACATGTGCTCCCTATGAACACTGTTTGGCATAAGTGAGATGTAACCGACCCCTCTGCAGTGGGGTTTAGCCAAGTAATTTTCATACGGGAGTACATTTTACCCCCTGCCAATGAAAATAGTGTTCATTCTACCACCTTTGAGCATCAATTTCAGATTTTCATGGAGCATTCACATGCAGAAGGAATGCGGTCTACTAGTTTCCTCTATCACGCTCCCTGCGGGAAGGAGTGCTGAAAACTTCAAACATCCTATCTTGCGTTCTGGATACTTTATTTTACATAACCTTTGGGCTTCTCTCAAATGGCACAGCACCAAACGTTTTTGCACTTTTTTCCTCTTTCCAGTTCCCTGCTTTTCACAGAAACAAAATATGTTTGCCCAGACATAATGCCGCTAACCACATCACATCTGCAGCTTTCTGTACCTTTTTCCGCAGTCTCTTGGCTAAGGGCCTTTTGGCCTAGGATTTGGTTAAGCTCGACATCCTGCCGACGTATAAAGTGTCTTCGCACATCTGGTTTGATGCATGGTGTCACTTTTCCGGCTAGGGGAATTCCCAAAAACGTACCCAGTTAGACGGGCATGGAAGTAAGATAGTCAAGAAAACGGACGTAAAGCGTACCTATTCAGAATCCCGTGCGCTAATGTCTGGCGAAATCCGGGACATTTAGGACACTCGACATATAAGTACCTGTTTCTAGCGGTGAGACCGCTGTCTTGACCTTTGACCACCAAAGTTGACCTCGCCCTCCTACCACTTACCAAAATTTTAGATCCACCACTGTTCAAGAGCAAAAAATTCGGTTAAAAAAACAGGAAAAATCTTAAGCGTTAGAGGGGAGTAGTGCAACCAAGATAATTGATGATGCTAACAAATTTTCTGGTTATATGAATAAAATCATTTGATGGCCACGCGGGATTGGAAGGAATTCCTAGCTTCCTTTAAATAGGTAATGTGCGAAAAAAACATTGCGTCAGGTCCATATCAAACTGTCAACAATTAGTTCTAAACAGTGATACAAATAGTTTCTCTGTTGGTTTATGACTACTGTTAGGGGTCATTTTAGCTTCAAATCTGGCGTTTGTGATATTTATTTGGCTATCTTAGTGAAAATAAAATTTGGCCCCTCTTTGTCGATTTCTCTAACTCGGTTTGGCCTTTTCCCCGCGAAAAAAACCTGGCAGCCCTGAGCAGCATCTATAAATTCTAGAATATGGAATAAAACAAGAATTGGGAAACATTTTTTACGACTAACGCGTGTTAGTCTTATTAACGCCCCTACCCACTCCAAATGGGTCTTGATCCCTGAGAACACTATAATGGCCAGAAAAAAAATGCCCCTCACTTATTTTCCTTACAAAATGCACTTCCTGGGGGCCATGGGCGGATTGGTCCCCTGGCATGCTGCCAGCAGCGGCCCGTTGCCAGTCAGCCACCCCGAGTCTCACCAGGTCTGCTCTCTTCTCGCCAGCCGGCGTCTGCCCCACTTCCTGGCTGGCGTGAGCCGTCGCCGTCCAACCCTATACTCCCCGCTCACTTTCCCCCGGCCGCCGCGGCGAGCCGAGCCGGCTCTCTACAGCGGCGGTAGACTGCGCCGCCCCACACCCCCACTGACCCACTAACGCCTCAGCTCCACTTTCTTCCTCGGTGGCGGGCAGAGGCGGATGCAGGCGCACGATTTACGGAGGAGTCGAGGCCGCATCGGCGATGTGGTGTTTGCATAGACTGTTACGATGAGGCGGTGCGGGTCAAGGTCTACAGCAGGTCCCCCCGGAATGGGAGGCCTGCAGCCGCCCCTGCTGACAGCGCGAACGGCGGCCACTAGAGACCGGAGCACGGCCAGTGGCTGTGGTGGGGTGAAACGACGCTGGACACTGGTTGTTTGTGAGCTGTGAGGAGGTGGGGACCAGCGGGACAGGCCGGGTGCGCTGATTGTAGCGGGGACAGTGATTGTGACAGTGATCTGACAGTGACCTGACAGGGGCACGTGACCTGCGTCGGATACAGGTAGCGCCGAGTCAGCTGACTGAGACTCGGAGCCGTCGTGCTGGCTTCCGGCTCTGGTCTGGTGCACGCCACTGCCGGCGACTGCGTATGTCCACCTCGGCACTAACCCGGCTGTCAACACAGTCCGAGTACCAGGGAAGTGGCGCTGGGTCAAACTGAGACTGGAGACTGGACCTCGGCACTACCCCGCCTGACCTAGCACCAGGTCAGACTGAGACTGGAGACTGGACCTCGGCACTACCCCGGCTGACCTAGCACCAGGTCGGACCGAGACTGGAGACTGGACCTCGGCACTACCCCGGCTGACCTAGCACCGGGTCAGACTGAGACTGGAGACTGGACCTCGGCACTACCCCGGCTGACCTAGCACCAGGTCGGACTGAGACTGGAGACTGGACCTCGGCACTACCCCGCCTGACCTAGCACGGGTCAGACTGAGACTGGAGACTGGACCTCGGCACTACCCGCCTGACCTAACACCGGGTCAGACTGAGACTGGAGACTGGACCTCGGCACTACCCCACCTGACCTAGCACCGGGTCAGACTGAGACTGGAGACTGGACACGGTCTGCATGTGGCGCCGCTTTACTCCCAGCGTGTGACGACACAGCGCTGAGCCATACAGCTGAGGCTCAGCATCAGCCTCAGCAGAGAGATGACAGCACACAGACAAGATGAGAAGTCCTGGTCACAGCCGTAGCAGAGACCTGCCAGCGGCGAGGGAGACAGTGCCCCGAGCGAGACAGCGCCCAGAGAGGGAGACGGTGCCCCGAGGGAGACAGCGCCCAGAGAGGGAGACAGTGCCCCGAGCGAGACAGCACCCAGAGAGGGAGGCAGTACCCCGAGGGAGACAGCGCCCAGAGAGGGAGGCAGTACCCCGACAGAGACAGTGCGCCGAGGGAGGCAGCGCCCGGAGGGAGCCAGTGCCTGTCGAAGATGGAGGCGCTGAAGCTCGTCACCTGCGCCGCCCTGGTGAGCCGACTCGTGACTGGGTAGCTCGTTCAGGCGAGACCGTTGGCAGTGGGGGGGAGGGGTCTTTGGCTGGGCCTCAAGCGTGAAGGGTCCCTCGTGATGTGCGTCGGGCTCGTTGGTCCGATCGTGGTCTCCCCACGTAGTCAGCAGGGTACCCAGCCTCCGTGAGCAGCTGGGTTCCTCTTGTGGCCGATCGGCACCTGCCCATGACCAGTCGGGGTCTAGTGTGCAGTCAGGACCTGCCCATAACCAGTCGGGGCCTAGCGTGCAGTCGGCACCTGCCCATGACCAGTCGGGGCCGAGTGTGCAGTCGGGACCTGCCCATGACTAGTCGGGACCTAGCGTGCAGTCGGGGCCTGCCCATAACCAGTCGGGGCCGAGTGTGCAATCGGGACCTGCCCATGACTAGTCGGGGCCTAGCGTGCAGTCGGGGCCTGCCCACCAGTCGGGGCTTAGTGTGCAGTCGGGACCTTCTCATGACCAGTCGGGGCCGAGTGTGCAGTCGGGACCTGCCCATGACCAGTCGGGAACCAGTGTGCAGTCGGAACCTGCCCATGACCAGTCGGGGCTTAGTGTGCAGTCGGGGCCGAGTGTGCAGTCGGGGCCTGCCCATGACCAGTCGGGGTCTAGTGTGCAGTCGGGACCTGCCCATGACCAGTCGGGGCCGAGTGTGCAGTCGGGACCTGCCCATGACCAGTCGGGGTCTAGTGTGCAGTCGGGACCTGCCCATGACCAGTCGGGGCCGAATGTGCAGTCGGGACCTGCCCATGACCAGTCGGGGCCGAGTGTGCAGTCGGGGCCTGCCCATGACCAGTCGGGGCTTAGTGTGCAGTCGGGACCTTCCCATGACCAGTCGGGGCCGAGTGTGCAGTCGGGACCTGCCCATGACCAGTCGGGAACCAGTGTGCAGTCGGGACCTGCCCATGACCGGTCGGGGCTTAGTGTGCAGTCGGGACCTGCCCATGACCAGTCGGGGCTTAGTGTGCAGTCGGGACCTGTCCATGACCAGTCGGGGCCGAGTGTGCAGTCGGGACCTGCCCATGACCAGTCGGGGCTTAGTATGCAGTCGAGACTTGCCCATGACCAGTCGGGAACCAGTGTGCAGTCGGGACCTGCCCATGACCAGTCGGGGCTTAGTGTGCAGTCGGGACCTGCCCATGACCAGTCGGGGCCGAGTGTGCAGTCGGGACCTACCCATGACCAGTCGGGAACCAGTGTGCAGTCGGGGCCTGCCCATGACCAGTCGGGGGTCTAGTGTGTTGTCGGGACCTGCCCATGACTAGTCGGGGCCCTAGTGTGCAGTCGGGACCTGCCCATGACCAGTCGGGACCTAGTGTGCAGTCGGGACCTGCCCATGACTAGTCGGGGCCTAGTGTGCAGTCGGGACCTGCCCATGACCAGTCGGGACCTAGTGTGCAGTCGGGACCTTCCCATGACCAGTCGGGAACCAGTGTGCAGTCGGGACCTGCCCATGACCAGTCGGGGCTTAGTGTGCAGTCGGGACCTGCCCACGACCAGTCGGGGCCGAGTGTGCAGTCGGGACCTGCCCATGACCAGTCGGGACCTAGTGTGCAGTCAGGACCTGCCCATGACCAGTCGGGATCCAATGATGACCAGTCCGGTCCCTGTGGTTAAAGCCATACGCCCTTTGGCAATTGCACGGCTCCTGTTGCTGTCCGGGCAGCGCAGTTCCAGTGGTACCCTTCTTGTACAACTGTGCTAAGGGGCTGTTCACAGCTGACGCCAACACAATTCGGCCGTCTCTACAGAAAGAGAGCCCTTTTTGGCCAATTCCTATTCTACCAGTGTATTTCCAATTCAGAGGTCCAGACCAAACAATTGGGATTCTACCCCATAGTCACCAATGCCACATACACTAATGGCAGGGCAGTGATGCCGCAGAAACTAGCGCCGAGATACTAGTGCCGGGGCACTGATGCCGGGGCACTAGTGCAGGGGCATTAACGCCGCACAAACTAGTGCCGGGGCACTAACGCTGCAAAAATCTAATTCAGCAGACACTAATACCGGGGCACTAACGTTGTAGAAACTAATGCTGCAGACGCTCATGCATCTGCTCATTTCGGACGTTTTTCCAGTATCCGCGCACTACACAAACTGCTTTGGCCAACATTAATAAGTGAGAAGACCACCTCCCAGGGTTATTCCTTGATTGTGGGAACTTTTATGCCAACATTCCAGATACGTATTACACAAAATCCATGTTTGACGCCCTTTTCTAATCATCATTTATTTTACAGGACAGTTTTCACCACTACAGCTTCCAAAATATCCAAAGAAAACTATTATGTGAGGTCTTTTTAGACACACCAAGTGATTAGGATCCAATAATTTGAAACTATCTTTATTGTCACCATAGCGTTTGTAATTTTGAAAGAAAGCTACAGCGGTTTTAACACCGAGACCAAGGCAGGAACCGAGGTCACCCTGCTCTCCCCGGAGAGGCACAGCTTGCCACGAGTTGTGACAGCGGTGTGGGCGTTGCGGATTATGAAAACCACCCATATTTATTCGAATAGGGTCCACATCATGCATATTTTTACACCCATTCACGTCAGTTTTTAAAAAGTAAATAAAGATGTTAAGTTCGACAGACACACGCACACAGCCACACATAAAATCTGCAGTGTTGAGAAGCTGAAAAATCTTAAAGCAAAAAGCCAGTGCACCCAGTGGCGCAACATACATCACATTCTTCCTCCCCCGAACTTGCCAAAACAAATATCATTTACTTTTTTTAAATCCAACTCTGAAATTGTTCAAATACATCAGGCACATGCATCATCTTTCCGCCACCGAACACACACGGCCACTGTTATGTCGTTCTGTTTGTGTACCAGTACTGAACGAGACCGAGAATGGACCGGGGGACCGAGAGTACGATTGCCGTGGCAAGTGAACAAGTATGATCATGATAAGAGTAAGTCCTACGCGGACACACGCTTGCGATTCCTGCGATTATTCCACCATTACTTGAATAGCCCCTATATGCGATTTTTGTCATGCGGAAACGCTGTGAACGGGCCTTTACAGCTATGATCATGGTTTGGGACTTCGCTGACTATTAAAAGTGTTATTTTGATGACGTCACAAGTTGTTAGAAAAGAGGAGATATTTCTGTTTTTAGCGTAAGAAAGTGGAAAAAGTGGTGTTTCCTGATTT
Source organism: Lepas anatifera (assembly GCA_034440635.1). Classification (NCBI taxonomy): domain Eukaryota; kingdom Metazoa; phylum Arthropoda; class Thecostraca; family Lepadidae; genus Lepas; species Lepas anatifera. Next base: position 152,745 of record JAOTON010000655.1, on the reverse strand, counting down.
TCAGACCTCTTTTGTTCTTAAATTATTATGTTTAGAACTTTGACAAAGTGGTACATTCCCTTTAAGTGGTCTACCAAAAATACACAGAGCAGGGATGCCGACGCCTCCAGTAAGATCAGCGACAGGAGGTGCACCACACAAGTTAGCAGAAGTGTTAGCCAAAGTGCTGAGCCAATCGTTAGGAACAGTATGTGGTACACATGTCAAGAACTCCGCCGATTATATTGAAACCTTAAAATCGACAAACACGACCAACAAAGCATTAGCTAGTTTTGATGTTGGTTCATTCTTTCCTAATGTGTCAAGTGGAGGGTGCGTTAGAAGCCATTTGTGTGTGGATAGATACACTGGCAGATCCAGGGGGGGGTAAAGGGGCCATGTCCCCCTCCAAAGACCAAAATATCATCTTTTGCCCCCCAAAGGACCAAACTTAGCCGTTTCTCTTTAAAAGTACTTTGTTTTCGCGATTTTTTCTCAATCTATCCCCCCAAACATTGGCTTGGCCCCCTCCAAAAGTTGCTCCAGGATTCGCCGATGGGTAGATAAGACTGATGAGAACATGTTACCGCTTCCAAAGTCTCCGTATACTGAGCTAGTGTCCCTTTGTATGCAATTTATTACGTTCGAATTCACTGGGCAGGAGCACTCTCAGATACGCGGCCTTGCCATCGTTTTACCCTTAAAGGGAATGTGGCACCTTCATAATGGATTTGAACAAATGTAGCCATGTTATAGAGGATGTCGAGAAACCACTCGATCCATGTTTCATTAGTACCAGATCTTACCGCTCGCGGAGAAAAGGTAAAATTCACCCCTACCGATCCCTGCTCCCGGGTAAGTCTCAGTGCTATGAGTCGATCCAAGGGAAGTGACGTCATGCTCAAGCCCCGCTGCGCGTGCGGCGTGGACAAATTTGTCTTGCCTGGACACCTTTAAACACGCGCAGTGGAGAGGAGTCTGGCGTCAACGCGCAGTGGAGGGGCTCCTAAAGTGCCCCCTAGAGATCTCGGAACCAAAGTAGTTAGAAAAACGCCCGCTGAAGGAGGTGTGGGGTTGATAGTAATCTACCATATGACAGATTTTCAATGACCTAGCTCAATGCATTCCGGGTCAAACGAGGTCGTGTAGGTCAAATATAGGCCGTACTTAAGACCTTTTGGGAAATGCCGTGATTTTGTGGAAAGAAGCCGGGAGTACACCAAAAGTAGACTAAGGTCCTAGAAGGAAAGTCTCACAAAATGATCTCGAAATTTTGAGGTCAAGGTCATTTAAGGTCAATGGTCTATGATGTAACAATGTGACTTATTCCCAATAATGTACAAATAACTCAACAGCACAGCTGAGTGTGACATGAGGGTTTGACCTTAATAAAGACATCTGACCTTGACATTGAGTAGCCGCAACTATGAAGTCATAGCATAACATATTTCATACCGAATAATGCTATCTGACCGGAATGCTGGGGTCAGTAGCAGAATACTGAGTCGCCCGGTAGCTCAGTTGGTAGAGCGTTGGGCTCCGGCCCGCTGCTCAGAATCATGCAGTGGCAGTGCATGTGCAGGCTTGGGATCGGTTCCCCTGAGAGGCTCCGGCGCTCAATAGTTTACCCGACGTACAGGTCGGCTTGCAACTGACTGGTGAGAGGGTGACCTGAGCGGGGCGGCCGTCCCTGTGCTCTGTGGGACGTTAAATTTTGGCTTCTAAATTAACCCTTCATTGTGGGAGTTACTCGTTCGGGTGGTGTCTCCGTGACAAGTCCCTTGAGGACTTTAGTGAGACTCAGACTCCAGCAGCCGTACTGGGAACAACTTGGACAAAATTTATAAAAAAACCTAGACCTGTGACTGTTTGATCTAGACCTTGATGTGGGTTGACCTTGACATATAACCGGACTATATGAGGTTGTGACGTCACCACTGGGTCTGCAGTGCAGGTGAATTGGTGCTGTCGCGCGTTTGCGACGGTCTCAAAATATAGGTCTGACTTTGAAATTCGATAACAAAATTATTGACCGATTTCCGAAACTCCTTCACGAATCGACGCGCTTATGCATTCTCTCAAATGTGGTCAACTAGCGTGCTCTGCCAGCGAACAGTTCTCCGGTCACCTTGAAAAAAACAGGTGGGGGCACTTTAGGAACACCTCCACTGCGCGTGTTGAACCCACGTGCTAAACATGACTTTGCAACTGTCCATCATAAATGCGTATGACTTACTTTATCGACCAGTTTGAAACGTGAAGCATGTTTAAATATGTCTCGAAAAATAGACCAAATTGATAAATACCACTTTACTTCTTAATTGTAATCTCTTGTAGCTAAAAACGCTTCATTTGCATTCGTTTCATTTTGTGCGCAAGTTAAACAGGTTCATCTAGCATGAAGTCTCGTCAGCTCATACGCCGATTTAACGGTACGCTAATTTGGAGACTGTGTATTGCTAACAGAGGGAAAACGGAATAATAGAGGTATAAGCCATTTTTGTGGACAAAATAAGTCCAAATCGATTATTTCCAACATAGATTACCATTACCATTGCCATACCACCACAGTCAGGAACTGCACCAAGGTGCCACATTCCCTTCAAGCTGTGTAGGTGCCTGCCTATACACGGAGCTGCTAGAACAACATATTTCCTTAAGATTATTGGAAAAAATACACCGTGGTTTAGATACGTAGGTGATGCTCGTGTAGTTGTTCTAAGGGAGGTGTATTTGAATGCCAAGTTAAATCAATTGAGCTTTGGAGATTACAAGTTCAGTTTAGTGTAAAACACGGGAAAGACAAAGAGCTACCATTCCTCAATACCCCGATCGTTGGTGACAAATAACTCTCCAAATTCAAAGCCTACAGAAAACCCTACCATTGAGTAGTAACAAAAGTTACAATTTACATGCCTACGTTTCGGCTCTTCCGCCATGATCACGGCATTGAAATAAACTAAAATACACATTAAGTACATGGAAGAAGCAAACACGTACATTGAATTTCAAATATTGTGTCTACCGTTTGAATACTTCTTGAATTTTTCATAACTATGTATAGATCAAGCATGCAAATACTTCATGAAAACCTTCCGTCGGAAAACAGTTTACAAAACAGTCATAAACAGTTCACTATACACCGTAACTATCTAACACACTGTTCAATTATTATTTTCGCTGCGGTATCACGAAGTTTAATTTTCCCCTATCCCCGTTGATCGTTGATGTTGTGTTTTTCTATTGTTAATATTTCTTATTTTTCTTTTTCCAAGCATAGTATGACTAATTTGTTCCAGTTCGGGAGATGGCCTACATTTTCGCGGTGTCTGACTATGGCATTAGTTGTTCTGTGATATCTGAGGTTTTCTGTTAAAACTAAAACGTAATAAAAGAATCCCATTGTAAGCACCTGTTTTACCAATTTGTCTCACCATCCTATGTATATATATATATATATATATATATATATATATATATATATATATATATATATATATATATATATATAGAAACCCTACGTTTAAAGAAAATAGCATTAATCACTTGTCTGTCCACAGCGAGCAAAAGGTAAGGTGGTGATCGGTTTCTTTCTTTGTGCAGCTTTCCGAAATTGTGCAGAAGAATGTCTTCGCGACAAAATACAAGACATCTTTCAAGTTTTTGAAGAGCTTAAATATCCCAAGGACTTCTTATTCGTCTCATGCATAAATCCAAAAATAAAGACGAAGGAGAAAACAAGTCCCAAGAAAAAAGAAACCAACCAAACTACCCAGAACATGCATGTTTTATCTGCCACAATTATTTAGAGAACATCTAGAGCATTCGTACAAACGTGCGAAAATAATAAAAAGACAACGAGGGAAAATATCAATAAACTTAAGAACTTAAAATAAATACATGGGTATAAAGCATGACTGGAGCATCATGACTGCAGCAGAACTGGACTGACACCTGGACAGCGGCACATTCAAGTTCAAGTACATATCAATACCAATCGCGAGAAAAGCCGATGTGGTAGCCTCTCATCTAAATTATGCTGGCATCTAGGCATACTAAATAATTAAGGCATCTATTTTATCAGAAAAGAAAGTTGGGGAAATTGTGAAGCAAAGATATTTACCACATCCTCGTTGTCATAGCATTGTAGGTACAAAATTCCTTGTTCTGTCAATGACAAAAGCCTACTTTGGAAAAACGGGGAGGGAATTAAAAACGCGGTTGACTGAATACAAATGCGACATCAAAGACCACAAACAAATGGGTTCAGTCTACGTATATGTAAAAGAACTTAAAACTTGAAAGAGTCTAAGATTGTCGAAATGGAAAGTCAATATCCAGAAGAAAAGCTTTGGAAGCGGCTCACATAAAAATAGGAGATTATTTTAAGGCAACACCAAGGTCTTACAAATGCGCTACAGCGGCAGCGGTGGTTGCCCGTAGATGATTCCTCGTTTTTAGTATTTCCAGGTGTTTAACTTGTGATATTCTTTTAGCCACTGCAGAAGAGGCTCTGGCCTTGAAAATTACGGTTATTTTATCAATGATAAATAATATTTAATATAAATTGATCTTTACATTCTGTTTAGCTTTTTGGGGTCCAACCATGTTGCCTGACTCTTCACAGTACCTAAAATGCTGATATAATCCGAAATCGACCAATTTTCACGCTCTGGGCCGCCCCGAAGCCTGGATCTGGACCCTGGATCATTGTCTGAATGCACTCGACCCGAACCTCCCTCTGCCGTGTCTCCACAAGTTTCTGGCCTGCCATCTAGCGGCGACCCTCTGACTAGCTGTTCCGTGTCTCCGCAAGTTTCTGGCCTGCCATCTAGCGGCGACCCTCTGACTAACTGTTCCGTGTCTCCACAGGTGTCTAACCTGCCATCTAGCGGCGACCCTCTGACAACTGTTCCGTGTCTCCACAGGTTTCTGACCTGCCATTTGGCGGAGACCCTATGGCTAGCTGTTCCGTGTCTCCACAAGTTTCTGGCCTGCCATCTAGCGGCGACCCTCTGGCTAGCTGTTCCGTGTCTCCACAAGTTTCTGGCCTGCCATCTAGCGGCGACCCTCTGACTAACTGTTCCGTGTCTCCACAGGTGTCTAACCTGCCATCTAGCGGCGACCCTCTGACTGGCTGTTCCGTGTCTCCACAGGTTTCTGGCATGCCATCTAGCGGCGACCCTCTGACTAGCTGTTCCGTGTCTCCACAGGTTTCTGACCTGCCATCTAGCGGCGACCCTCTGACTAGCTGTTCCGTGTCTCCACAGGTGTCTAACATGCCATCTAGCGGCGACCCTCTGACTGGCTGTTCCGTGTCTCCACAAGTTTCTGGCCTGCCATCTAGCGGCGACCCTCTGACTAGCTGTTCCGTGTCTCCACAGGTTTCTGACCTGCCATCTAGCGGCGACCCTCTGACTAGCTGTTCCGTGTCTCCACAGGTGTCTAACCTGCCATCTAGCGGCGACCCTCTGACTGGCTGTTCCGTGTCTCCACAGGTTTCTGGCATGCCATCTAGCGGCGACCCTATGACTAACTGTTCCGTGTCTCCACAGGTTTCTGACCGCCATTTGGCGGAGACCCTATGGCTAGCTGTTCCGTGTCTCCACAGGTTTCTGGCCTGCCATCTAGCGGCGACCCCATGACTAACTGTTCCGTGTCTCCACAGGTTTCTGACCTGCCATCTGGCGGAGACCCTATGACTAGCTGTTCCGTGTCTCCACAGGTTTCTGACCTGCCATCTGGTGGGGTACCTCCCACTAGCTGTTCCGTGTCTCCACAGGTTTCTGACCTGCCATCTAGCGGCGACCCTCTGACTAGCTGTTCCGTGTCTCCACAGGTTTCTGACCTGTCATCTGGCGGGGTACCTCCCACTAGCTGTTCCGTGTCTCCACAGATTTCTGACCTGCCATCTAGCGGTGACTCTCTGACTGGCTGTTCCGTGTCTCCATAGGTTTCTGGCCTGCCATCTAGCGGCGACCCTATGACTAACTGTTCGGGAGGTGGCCGCTCTGGGAAGGCGCTGCGACAGGTGCTGCCACCACAGGAGTGCCGGACCGCCGGACCTGCACCCAACCTCTGTGACATGCCCGGAGAGGACTACCCCTGGTGATTATCGTAGTTCGAATTGAGCAAAAAAAAACACTACGGAGAAGACCATATTGCTATGTCTGTGTTGGTGATTGCAGTGCTCAGTGCAAGTAACCTGAGCAAGTAATGCTATTATTAACAATTATATTGATGGTATACTTATTTTAGGTCGGTTGCTATTTCCCAAAGCCAATGCTGATGAAATCACTGTCAAGTCATGAAAAGTTCCCCACAGATAAAAACCCTGCAAATTGTTTCCCAAGGATTTTTCACATGCTTCCGGAATCATCATTTTTATCGTGTCAACCTGTTGTGAAATCCCGTTCTGTCAACAAAATCGTGTTCACCACCTGGGAAGATGGTAAGGTCGCAAGTTTCCCGTCCATTGTAGGTGCACAGTGAAACTGAGGTGGGCTGATTTCCATCTCCCTCTCCTCGCCAGGATCGCCATTCAGAATTTGCTGCAGCGCTCCGGAGCAGCAGCGCGACAGCGGGTGGGTCACCTCAGAGCCAGTGACATCCGGCGGCTACTGCAGAAGTACAACTTCGAGAGTTCACCGCCAGGCCGCCGAAAACGCCGCTGGGCTGCCATAAACGACGCCGCCGGAGGACAGCGGCATTCTAACCGGCATGTCAGAGTGGGCTATGAACGCGGAATCTGGGAGTCTTCTTGGAAACGCAGTCCGAAGTCTCAGGGTCACACGACTGAAGCGACACCTGTCGAGAACCTCCCACACTTGGAATCGCTGAACATGCCAACAGATGTCCGTGCAGACGAACCACTCGCGGAGCAGCTCCAGTATGAGAATCCGTTCACGGAAGAAGAAGAGCTGGCCATTTTGTTTTCTCTCTTCGCCGACCGTCCGGGAGGCGGCGTCACCAAGGAGACGCTGGAGGAGCTGGTGGAGCTCAGTGCAGTGTTCGAGATGGCTATGGAGATGGAGCCCGGCCGCACAGACGCCTCAGAGGGGCCGGGTGAGACGCCGACGGACGGCCGGGAGCCCGAGGTAAATAACGGTCTGCAGCCCGAAGTGCCGAGCGCCGAAGATAGCACCCCACAGGAGGCGGACCGGCCACCGAGTGAGACAGAGCCACAGGGAGAGCAGGTGGAGCCCGCTAGTCATCCTTCGCCGACCGCCGCTGCCGTTGTTGCATCTACTCCAGTACCGCCAGAACAGCCTGCACTGCCGTCCGGTGCCTCTGAGGGGGAGGCAGACGAGATAGACCTGGGAGCAGAAGTTCCCGGCCACGTCACCACCCTGACGACTGCGGAGCCGCCGCCCTTCAACGGCACAGAACACAGCACGGCCGCCGCCCTAGAAACCAGGACCGGTCCGGAGATTCTTACACAGATCCTCACAGGAGACGATGTCCTCTCCGACGTCACGGGGCCGGTCGCCACGGACCGCTGGACGGGGCACGGTAGCCAATCCGGTCTGTGGTCCGGACACAACAGCCAATCTGGACAGGACACCGAACACAACAGCCAATCAAGGCTGGGGACTGGGCACAGCGACCAATCAGCGTCGTGGACTGGATACAGCCAGTCTGGGCAGTCCAACCATTGGACAGACAGCCAGTCGGAATACACTGCGACGGCAGCCGAGGACCCCTGGGACGAGGACTGGGCTCGGCCCTACCCCTCCTGGTCATTCCACGGTCCAGAAGGGTGGACATATGAGGAATTCTCGTCGCCAGGGGTCGCCAGTCTGCCAGACTCGTCCGCACCGGCTGACAGCTCCGCGCCGGGGCCGTCTAAGGCTCAGCACAACCCGTCGACGATAGCGCCACCTATAACCAGCGCCGGGCACTGGCAGTGGCGCCCTCTGCCTCCACCGGAGGAGGGCGAACAAGTGCCGACTACTCCAGCCTCAGCTCCAACAGAACGTGCCAGACGTCCCTCAGGAACGCCATCAAGGCAGACTGAGACGCCCACGCAACAGCCTCCAGCCAACCAGCAGCGGAACGTGACTTCGGACGAGCAGCAGCGGACGCCAGCCCCTGCCACCGCTCCTGCCGCCCAGCCGCCCACATCCCGTCCAAAGCCACACCACAACAACAGCACCAAACACCAGGTTACCGACTCAGCTGCAGGGCCAACTGTGACAACCAACATGTCGGCCATCACCCACCTGGATGACGTGATGGAGACGATCTACACTGACGGCATCTATCAGCCACACGCAGAATCTTCAGTTGGGAAGCCGACGGTGGCGCCGACACCGGCGTCAGCCACTACTACTCCCGATCCGTACACAGAGTAAGTTGGCCCTATTTAGGTTTTAAAATGTACTTTTGCGTCCTCAACCCAGGGGCATTTTACAGGCTTGCAGCACACACACACACACACACACACACACACACTCACACACTATGTGCACGGCAGAGGGTTTCCACAGATCGGCACCCTTGCGGGCCAGTCATGTCCGCACGCTCCCTGTCACGCTCCACCGTACCAGACGGCGAGGCTATCCCGATTTTTCGGACCCAGCGGAACAGAGGACTACTCCGGTGACACGAGGCGAGGCCGTGCCTTTGGGGCGCGCCACCGGACCGGTGGATCTATTTAAAGGCTGAACAGGCCCGTGCCTCCAATACAAAGGGCGCTGGTTTGTCAGCCAAGTCCAGAGTCAAGGCGGGCACTACCCAGTGTACTGCCATCTCCTGGGTAGGAGGTGGTCGAGGATAAGGCTGCCAGAGGTCAGCTTTGATCCAGTGTCCTCCACGACTGGTCCGCGGACCCTTAACCAGCAGCGCCAAGGTGGTGGTGTCAGGTAGAGGTTACAGAGTCAACCGAGAGCAGGAACCCAGCTCCGGGCGGAAGCTGGATGACATAGCTATTGGCCCGCCTTTGCATAATAATAAAAGTTGTCTCTAACATCAGTCACAATTTGAAATTGGGCGATTCGGGACCCGTCACTACCTGCCGTCATTATCTCTAGACTTCGGTCAGTGAAGGCCATACTGCTTCTGTCAGTCAGATCCTCTTTCGTGCTGGATCAAAATGTCTTCCTAGCAGCAGATCAATTAGTCTCTCTTTAATTGCAGAGTCCATCATTGGGGCGTATTTGCAGGGTACCTTATAGATATCTGAGCGCACTTTCCTCATCCACATGTCCCCAGGCATGTTGTAAGCACTGACCCCTCTGTACAAGTAGGCTGTAAGCACTGGCCCCTCTGTACAAGTAGGCTGTAAGCACTGACCCCTCTGTACAAGTAGGCTGTAAGCACCGGCCCGTTTGTACAAGTAGGCTGTAAGCACTGGCCCCTCTGTACAAGTAGGTTGTAAGCACTGGCCCCTCTCTACAAGTAGGCTGTAAGCACTGGCCCCTCTCTACAAGTAGGCTGTAAGCACTGGCCCCTCTGTACAAGTAGGCTGTAAGCACTGGCCCGTTTGTACAAGTAGGCTGTAAGCACTGGCCCCTCTGTACAGGTAGGTTGTAAGCACTGGACCATTTGTACAGGTAGGTTGTAAGCACTGGCCCATTTGTACAGGTAGGCTGTAAGCACTGGCCCCTCTGTACAAGAAGGCTGTAAGCACTGGCCCCTCTGTACAGGTAGGTTGTAAGCACTGGCCCATTTGTACAGGTAGGTTATAAGCACTGGCCCATTTATACAGGTAGGTTATAAGCACTGGCGAGTTGGTACAAGAAGGTTGTGTCCGCTGTATCTGCAGGTCGGCTGTAAGCTCGTGTCCGCTGTATCCTAGGGTCGGCTGTAAGCTCGTGTCCGCTGTGTCCGGGGTCGGCTGTAAGCTCGTGTCCGCTGTGTCCGGGGGTCGGCTGTAAGCTCGTGTCCGCTGTGTCCGGGGGTCGGCTGTAAGCTCGTGTCCGCTGTGTCTGGGGGTCGGCTGTAAGCTCTGTCCGCTGTGTGCGCAGGTCGGCTGTAAGCTCGTGTCCGCTGTGTCCAGGGGTCGGCTGTAAGCTCGTGTCCGCTGTGTCCGGGGGTCGGCTGTAAGCTCTGTCCGCTGTGTCCGGGGGTCGGCTGTAAGCTCGTGTCCACTGTGTCTGCAGGTCGGCTGTAAGCTCTGTCCGCTGTATCCGGGGGTCGGCTGTAAGCTCGTGTCCGCTGTGTCCGGGGGGTCGGCTGTAAGCTCTGTCCGCTGTGTCCGGGGGTCGGCTGTAAGCTCTGTCCGCTGTGTCCGGGGGTCGGCTGTAAACTCGTGTCTGCTGTATCCGGGGGTCGGCTGTAAGCTCGTGTCCGCTGTGTCCAGGGGTCGGCTGTAAGCTCGTGTCCGCTGTGTCCAGGGGTCGGCTGTAAGCTCGTGTCCGCTGTGTCTGCAGGTCGGCTGTAAGCTCTGTCCGCTGTGTCCGGGGGTCGGCTGTAAGCTCGTGTCCGCTGTGTCCGGGGTCGGCTGTAAGCTCGTGTCCGGGGGTCGGCTGTAAGCTCTGTCCGCTGTGTCCGGGGGTCGGCTGTAAGCTCGTGTCCGCTGTGTCTGCAGGTCGGCTGTAAGCTCGTGTCCGCTGTGTCCGGGGGTCGGCTGTAAGCTCGTGTCCGGGGGTCGGCTGTAAGCTCTGTCCGCTGTATCCGGGGGTCGGCTGTAAGCTCTGTCCGCTGTGTCCGGGGGTCGGCTGTAAGCTCGTGTCCGCTGTGTCTGCAGGTCGGGTGTAAGCTCGTGTCCGCTGTGTCCGGGGGTCGGCTGTAAGCTCGTGTCCGGGGGTCGGCTGTAAGCTCTGTCCGCTGTGTCCGGGGGTCGGCTGTAAGCTCGTGTCCGCTGTGTCTGCAGGTCGGGTGTAAGCTCGTGTCCGCTGTGTCCGGGGTCGGCTGTAAGCTCGTGTCCGGGGGTCGGCTGTAAGCTCTGTCCGCTGTGTCCGGGGGTCGGCTGTAAGCTCGTGTCCGCTGTGTCTGCAGGTCGGCTGTAAGCTCGTGACCACTGTGTCCGGGGGTCGGCTGTAAGCTCTGTCCGCTGTGTCCGGGGGTCGGGTGTAAGCTCGTGTCCGCTGTGTCTGCAGGTCGGCTGTAAGCTCGTGACCACTGTGTCCGGGGGTCGGCTGTAAGCTCTGTCCGCTGTGTCCGGGGGTCGGGTGTAAGCTCGTGTCCGCTGTGTCCGGGGGTCGGCTGTAAGCTCTGTTCGCTGTGTTCGCAGGTCGGCGTGCGAGTCCTTTGTGGAGCTCCGGTCACCCTTCTACGCCATGAACACGCAGAACATGTGGAAGATGCTCATCAACATGCCACCGTTTGAAACCTACATACACATGGAGCACTGCGTGTAAGTGTAACATGTTCGCTAAGTGTAACATGTTCAGGGTGTAGTTCATTTCAGGCTTTGCCCAGTCGATAAGTTTTTAGATATTCAAATGACTGCTGTTGTTGCTTAGGGTTTTAGAGTAATCGGTCGTTTCGCGCCGAACTTTGGTTGGAATACGCACGAATGCTGGTCGAAGGCAGTTAAAATATAGATAGTATATATTACTACGTGGATAGAAGCGCGACCAAAAGAAGACACTACACAACAATAAACTAACTTCCCAGCTGAAGTATTCGCCGAAATTTCAGGACAGATTTTGCACCCCCATAGCTTCGATTTTTCAACTTTGCGCCTGGAGTTATCAGCAGCCCAGCAAACGTTTTTGATACTTTTTTAGGCCCCTAGGTGTAATGTTTCAGGAGTTATAGCCTCTGAAAATGTTACACTTTGCCCGCGCAGCTATTTCTTCTACGGCTGTTTTAACAAATTATGATAATGATGAGTGAGTAAAATCACGTCAAAATGTTTGGAATGAGACAATGAACACAATGTTGCGGCTGACACGGTAATTTAAAAAGGCACGTCGCAGCAGGCATATGAGCTGGCAGCGCCGGGAATGAGTTTTTGGGTTCATGTGGTAAATTAGGACTACAGCAGGAGACTACCCGTTACTTGTCTCTGACAACAACTTGCATTCTTTCAAAACACCAAGTCCAGTGTGGTCCTTTTTCCCCACTGGTGGCCGCAGATGGAGGAGGGGGGGCAGGGGCCTGCCCCCAAATGGCAAAATTTTGACCGATTTTCTTAAAAAAAATATTATGTTTTTACAATTGCTCCCGAGTTGCCCCCTCCCCCAAACGGTGCACCTGCGTCCGCCTCTGTAATACATCACCGGATTCCTCGCTGAACACGCCCTTGGATTGGCTTGGTTTGACGCGTCCAAGCCGTCCAAGCCAGGCGCGCGTCCAGTGAGAAATCCAGTGGAGTTTTGAGACAACACTGCATTTGCTGTTTTTAAAGGAGGCAGGCTGTTTTCAGAGAAGTGTTCGTTTCCCGCGCTGCAGCCTTACCTTACCACTTACCCCAACAAATTCGTCCCTGGCATCGCCGCCACATTCTGCCCAGGCACAGCAAGGCACACGTGTCTGGCCGAGTCTTACTTTGCCGTGCCTTCTAAAGTACTGTGTAAACTGCACTGGTAGTGACATTCCTGAGGTATTTTATCAAAAAGTTGTAGTTATTCAAATTGAGCCAGCTATAAACATATGTGCTTCAGCATGGATTTGAAACTAGCAGGACCACTAAAAAATGAATTGAAATAAAAATAAAAGCCATGGTATTTGCTTCTAAGTATGGAAAACCAGCGGAATAAATCACAGGTACGCGCCGTTGGCGCACCCCAGGCGGTGCGGAGGGCACGTTCCGTCCCTACACCCCACGCGGTGCGAAGGGCACGTTCTGTCCCTACACCCCAGGCACCATATATTGGACCTGCAGACAATTGTTGATGGAACTAGAGGGTGGGCGTTGGAAAACTATATTTGGTTTGTGTCAATTGTGTCGCTTTTTACCCCCGCGTCAGTGATGAGAATTGCGGTCTAAGGCTGACGGACTAAGGAAGAGTTTAACCAGTAAATTCGTTAAGCATGTGTTCTTCACATGGGAAGTTCCCATTTTTCTTTATTTACCGTTATAATTCGTAGGGATAGGTGAGACGCTCCTGTGCCTGAAATTGTGGGAGGCGATCGAGGATTATTTTGGTCATGTGATAGAAAGATGAAAAATATTGTGGCAGGAACATTAAAATGTGTATTGCGGCTCTTGCAGTAAAAATAAAACCTTTGCGACATGCACAGGTAGGTGTTCTCTAGATAAAGTGATAACTTTTTAGTGCCAATATTTCATATATATATATATATATATATATATATATATATATATATATATATATATATATATATATATAAAATGCCGCCTATAATTCATGCTGTAATTCTTACGAACAATAATTAAAGATCGTTTCATAATTTCAGGTAACTAAAGAACGTTAAATTTCGATCGTACCTTCACCAATTCCGGACGCAGCCATGTTCTCGTTCTGTAAACAGGGGAAAATTCGATCTCCGCTTTATACCGTGACGCGATACCTAGTGGTTTTAAAACGGCAACTCATGTACAGTGTTCAGACGAATGTGAAAATAACATTGGGATTGATCAAACATATTTATTTAGTCACTGACCACCTGTATTCTATTTTATCATCTTTTTAGGGTCCTAGACCATTCCCACAACACTCTGCGACTATGCTAGGTCAGATGGTGACATTGACCTGACCTTAGGCCAGGCCATTTCTTATGTTTTGACCTAGCTTAGTCACATTAATATCATTAGATTCGCCGTAACGGGAGGAATAGAATGGTGCCTAAAAATTATTCTAACACACCCCTGTCAAACACTAGAGCCCCGAAACTCTTCTCTAACATGCCACCTTCATCGACCTGTCATGGCCTCAATATTTACCTGAGCCAAAAGTGACTGATGTAGTTTTTTCATGGAATTTTATGAGCTATCCACCAGCTTTCGCGCTTTTCGTTATCCCGCATGGGAGCCGAGTTCGACGCGGGTGTGATCACCTCCAACGAAGGTGGCTCGGAGGCCCACCGGGGCGGGTGTTAAGCCAATAATTCCCATTGCTGAAAAGGAGTGAAATCAACGTCTGACTTGATACAAAACCAGGGCCCATTGTCAACGCCTATCCCCTTACTCCATCGGCGATCATCTATAGGTTAAGGTCACGACGTGGGAGGTATAGGAAGAAGCAAACGAGCCCAGCGCACGGCGCGGGCTGTGGCAACGGCGCGCACGCATGATATATTCTGCTAGCTTTTTCGTGTTTAGAAACCAAAACCCATGGTTTACATTCTTGATCTTAATACTTTAGGACCTGCTCTTTTACGTGCTGCTATCAGCTTACAAATTCACGCTGAGGAACATATCTTTGAAATTGCTAATTTTTCTAAACTCGGTAAAAATAAGATAATTTAAAACTACCATTGTTGTTTATTGGCTCATTTCAAACATTTTGATACAACATCATTTTACCCATTTGCCATTATTTTAATTTCATAAAATAGCTGTAGAAGAAACTGCTGCGCCCGCAGTGTAAAATTGATAGACGCTATTGACGTTGCGATTTTGACCTGCCTGGCAAGTCATGATCGAGTCCCCGATGTGTCAAATGCCTAAGTAGGAAATATGTTCAGAGTTGATATGACGCCGATTCTCAAGTCAGGGGTAACACTCCCACCCATCTCCGGTTAGAGAAGTGTTCACTGAAAGTGGTTTCGTTTTTCTCCGCTAGGGCGCAGCACTCACGAGGCCGGTGCGCCGAGAGATGCCGCTGCACACAGCGGTTCACAGTCCGCACAATGCCGGTGTACGAGCGAGACGCCAACAACTGTGACGTCATCTACATGGACAAGTTCCTGTTTCCGTCCCACTGTGACTGCGCCTGTCTGCCGGCGTCCCTGGTCATTTTCAATGCGACACTGACAGCAACAAAGGCGACATCTCCCGCACCACCGCTGAAGCAAAGCTCCCCGCCAGCGCCGGCAGACGGCGAGGCAAGCGAACAGAACGATACCATTGTGCATAAACTTGACAGTGACAGGGGGAACTCAACATATTGGTCTTTAACTACTAATTTTAGCGACAAGAACTGGTCGGAAAAGATTAAATCAGATGGAATTTCAGGTAACAAGCCATCACACACTGCCACAATACAGTTATCGGAGGCGACGAGCCTGAGGGAGACAATTCAACCGGCCCCACCGCAGAAAGACCTGCCGCGCTCTGAGCCGCTCAGAAAACACAGCAGCGATACCACTGCTCTGCGGACCCCGGACGATGGATTCCCACCAGACAGCCCGCCTCAGTCAGCCAGCAATCCCACAGACACGGATGACCGGCAGCCAGAGTCGATCCGGGACCACGGCACCAGTTTAGCCGCGGCACTGCAGTTGGCGAGTCTGTCCGGAGCACGAGTGGTGACTGCAGCGCCAGAGTCCTTCCTCAGTTCCCGCCGCGGACCTCCCGCCGCCACCATGTCCACCCCTGGCACGGGTGAGGCAGCCAAGAGTGGAGCGACCCTTCCCCGGCGACCGCTGATTCGCAGCCACAGGAACCGGAACAGGGGACCGGCCTTCCTGCCTCTGAAAAGGTACGCGCCATCGAGTGCGAGCGGTGGGGATAGTGAAAGGGATGGCCGCAGTCGGATGCCGCCCGCAGTGCCGCGGTAGGTGGCGTTAGCTACTCTAGTAGGCAGAGCAAGTTACTACAAAATATGGCGCAAAATACCAAAGTACATCGAACTGGATTGATGGCAGTAAACAAATCAGCAGAGGTGAGCGCCACTACCAATTTTTAAACCACTACCGCTTCTTCCACTACTTAGGCAAGCGGAACTACTGTCGCCACTGGAGCTACTTTATCAAGATCGCATCGCAAAACCACTACCCGTTACTAGAGTACACCGCCATCGCTTTTTTCACTATAAAGCATTACCCAAACAAAGTTCTCCATAGGTCAAGTCCACTACCCACCACTTTGCTACTTTTTGTAATAGAAACCACCACCGCATCTCCATCAGAAATTAAAGAGTCCCCACGTAGCGAACTCAAGCGGAAGACCGTTGGGTTCTGTACCAGAGCACGACACCAGTTCTCGTCTTCGAGTTGTAGCCATGTAGGTCCCACGTGGAGACTATTATGTATGGGTGTGAGTACTAGGGACGGCACCCCGTCCTTGACATCAGACAGCGGCGACAAGTATTGTGTGTGGGTGTATGTGGGTGTGAGTACTAAGAACGGTACCCCGTCCCTGACATCAGACAGCAACACCCCGTCCCAGACACCAGACAGCAGCGACAAGGGATGTGTGTGTGGGTGTATGTATATGTGGGTACTGAGGGCGGCACCCCGTCCCTGACATCGGACAACAGCGACAAGTGTTGTGTGTGTGGGTGTATGTATATGTGAGTACTGAGGGCGGCACCTCGTCCCTGACATCAGACAACAGCGACAAGTGTTGTGTGTGTGGGTGTATGTATATGTGGGTACAGAGGGCAGCACCCCGTCCCTGACATCAGACAGCAGCGACAAGTGTTGTGTGTGTGGGTGTATGTATATGTGAGTAATGAGGGGGCACCCCGTCCCTGACATCAGACAACAGCGACAAGGGATGTGTGTGTGGGTGTATGTATATGTGGGTACTGAGGGCGGCACCCCGTCCCTGACATCGGACAACAGCGACAAGTGTTGTGTGTGTGGGTGTATGTATATGTGAGTACTGAGGGCGGCACCTCGTCCCTGACATCAGACAACAGCAACAAGTGTTGTGTGTGTGGGTGTATGCATATGTGGGTACAGAGGGCAGCACCCCGTCCCTGACATCAGACAGCAGCGACAAGTGTTGTGTGTGTGTGGGTGTATGTATATGTGAGTACTGAGGGCGGCACCCCGTCCCTGGCATCAGACAGCAGCGACAAGTGTTGTGTGTGTGGGTGTATGTATATGTGAGTACTGAGGGCGGCACCCCGTCCCTGACATCAGACAGCAGCGACAAGTGTTGTGTGTGTGGGTGTATGTATATGTGAGTACTGAGGGCGGCACCCCGTCCCTGACATCAGACAACAGCGACAAGGGATATGTGTGTGGGTGTATGTATATGTGGGTATTGAGGGCGGCACCCCGTCCCTGACATCAGACAACGGCGACAAGGGATGTGTGTGTAGGTGTATGTATATGTGGGTACTGAGGGCGGCACCCCGTCCCTGACATCGGACAACAGCGACAAGTGTTGTGTGTGTGGGTGTATGTATATGTGAGTACTGAGGGCGGCACCTCGTCCCTGACATCAGACAACAGCGACAAGTGTTGTGTGTAGGTGTATGTATATGTGGGTACTGAGGGCGGCACCCCGTCCCTGACATCGGACAACAGCGACAAGTGTTGTGTGTGTGGGTGTATGTATATGTGAGTACTGAGGGCGGCACCTCGTCCCTGACATCAGACAACAGCGACAAGTGTTGTGTGTGTGGGTGTATGCATATGTGGGTACAGAGGGCAGCACCCCGTCCCTGACATCAGACAGCAGCGACAAGTGTTGTGTGTGTGTGTGGGTGTATGTATATGTGAGTACTGAGGGCGGCACCCCGTCCCTGGCATCAGACAGCAGCGACAAGTGTTGTGTGTGTGGGTGTATGTATATGTGAGTACTGAGGGCGGCACCCCGTCCCTGACATCAGACAGCAGCGACAAGTGTTGTGTGTGTGGGTGTATGTATATGTGAGTACTGAGGGCGGCACCCCGTCCCTGACATCAGACAACAGCGACAAGGGATATGTGTGTGGGTGTATGTATATGTGGGTACTGAGGGCGGCACCCCGTCCCTGACATCAGACAACAGCGACAAGGGATGTGTGTGTAGGTGTATGTATATGTAGGTACTGAGGGCAGCACCCCGTCCCTGACATCAGACAACAGCGACAAGGGATGTGTGTGTGGGTGTATGTATATGTGGGTACCGAGGGCAGCACCCCGTCCCTGACATCAGACAACAGCGAAAAGGGATGTGTGTGTGGGTGTATGTATATGTGGGTACCGAGGGCAGCACCCCGTCCCTGACATCAGACAACAGCGAAAAGGGATGTGTGTGTGGGTGTATGTGGGTACGAGTTTGAGGGCGGCACACCGTCCTTTGCATCAGACAGCAGTCACAGGTGTTGTGTGTATGGGTGTATGTATATGTGAGTACTGAGGGCGGCACCCCATCCTTGACATCAGACAGCATCGACAAGGGATGTGTGTGTGGGTGTATGTGGGTGTGAGTACTGAGGGCGGCACCCCGTCCGTGACATTAGATAGCAGCGACAAGTGTTGTGTGTGTGGGTGTATGCATAAATGGGTACTGAGGGCGGCACCCCGTCATTGACATCAGACAGCGGCGGCAAGTATTGTGTATGGGAATATGTATATGTGAGTACTGAGGGCGGCACCGCGTCCCTGACATCAGACAGCAGCACCCCGTCCCAGACATCAGACAGCATCGACAAGTGTAGTGTGTGGGTGTATGCATAAATGGGTACTGAGGGCGGCACCCCGTCCTTGACATCAGACAGCGGCGGCAAGTATTGTGTATGGGAGTATGTATATGTGAGTACTGAGGGCGGCACCTCGTCCGTGACATCAGAGAGCAACACCCCGTCCCAGACATCAGTCAGCAGTGACAAGTGTTGTGTGTATGGGTGTATGTATATATTAGTACTGAGGGCGGCACCCCGTCCCTGACATCAGACTACAGCGACAAGAGTTGTGTGTGTGGGAATATGTATATGTAAGTACTGAGGGCGGCACCCCGTCACTGACATCAGACAGCAGCGACAAGTGTTGTGTGTATGGGTGTATGTATATGTGAGTACTGAGGGCGGCACCCCGTCCCTGACATCAGACAGCAGCACCCCGTCCCTGACATCAGACAGGAGCACCCCGTCCTTGACATCAGACAGTATCACCCCGTCCCTGACATCAGACAACAGCGACTAGTGTTGTGTGTATGGGTGTATGTATATGTGAGTACTGAGGGCGGCACCCCGTCCCTGACATCAGACCGCAGCACCCCGTCCCTGACATCAGACTGGAGCACCCCGTCCCTGACATCAGACAGCAGTGCCCCGTCCCTAACACCAGACAACAGCGACAAGTGTTGTGTGTGTGGGTGTATGTATATGTGAGTACTGAGGGCGGCACCCCGTCCCTGACATCAGACAGCAGCGACTAGTGGTATGTATGGGTGTATGTGGGTGTGAGTACTGAGGGCGGCACCCCGTCCCTGACATTATACAGCAGCACCCCGTCCCTGACATCAGACAACAGCGACAAGTGTTGTGTGTATGGGTGTATGTATATGTGAGTACTAAGCGGCACCCCGTCCCTGACATCAGACAGCAGTACCCCGTCCCTGACATCAGACAGGAGCACCCCGTCCTTGACATCAGACAGCATCACCCCGTCCCTGACATCAGACAACAGCGACAAGTGTTGTGTGTGTGGGTGTATGTATATGTGAGTACTGAGAGCGGCACCCCGTCTCTGACATCAGACAGCAGCGACAAGAGTTGTGTGTATGGGAATATGTATATGTAAGTACTGAGGGCGGCACCCCGTCACTGACATCAGACAGCAGCGACAAGCGTTGTGTGTATGGGTGTATGTATATGTGAGTACTGAGGGCAGCACCCTGTCCCTGACATCAGACAACAGCGAAAAGGGATGTGTGTGTGGGTGTATGTGGGTACGAGTCTGAGGGCGGCACCCCGTCCTTTGCATCAGACAGCAATCACAGGTGTTGTGTGTATGGGTGTATGTATATGTGAGTACTGAGGGCGGCACCCCGTCCTTTGCATCAGACAGCAATCACAGGTGTTGTGTGTATGGGTGTATGTATATGTGAGTACTGAGGGCGGCACCCCGTCCCTGACATCAGACAGCATCGACAAGTGTTGTGTGTATGGGTGTATGTATATGTGAGTACTGAGGGCGGCACCCCGTCCCTGACATCAGACAGCAGCCACAAGTGTCGTGTGTATGGGTGTATGTATATGTGAGTACTGAGGGCGGCACCCAATCCCTGACATCATACAGCAGCACCCCGTCCCTGACATCAGACAACAGCGACAAGTGTTGTGTGTGTGGGTGTATGCATAAATGGGTACTGAGGGCGGCACCCCGTCCTTGACATCAGACAGCGGCGGCAAGTATTGTGTATGGGAGTATGTATATGTGAGTACTGAGGGCGGCACCTCGTCCGTGACATCAGAGAGCAACACCCCGTCCCAGACATCAGTCAGCAGTGACAAGTGTTGTGTGTATGGGTGTATGTATATGTGAGTACTGAGGGCGGCACCCCGTCCCTGACATCAGACAGCAGCGACAAGTGTTGTGTGTATGGGTGTATGTATATGTGAGTACTGAGGGCGGCACCCCGTCCCTGACATCAGACAGCAGCACCCCGTCCCTGACATCAGACTGGAGCACCCCGTCCCTGACATCAGACAGCAGTACCCCGTCCCTGACATCAGACAACAGCGACAAGTGTTGTGTGTGTGGGTGTATGTATATGTGAGTACTGAGGGCGGCACCCCGTCCCTGACATCAGACAGCAGCGACTAGTGGTATGTATGGGTGTATGTGGGTGTGAGTACTGAGGGCGGCACCCCGTCCCTGACATCATACAGCAGCACCCCGTCCCTGACATCAGACAACAGCGACAAGTGTTGTGTGTATGGGTGTATGTATATGTGAGTACTAAGCGGCACCCCGTCCCTGACATCAGACAGCAGCACCCCGTCCCTGACATCAGACAGGAGCACCCCGTCCTTGACATCAGACAGCATCACCCCGTCCCTGACATCAGACAACAGCGACAAGTGTTGTGTGTGTGGGTGTATGTATATGTGAGTACTGAGGGCGGCACCCTGTCCCTGACATCAGACAACAGCGAAAAGGGATGTGTGTGTGGGTGTATGTGGGTACGAGTCTGAGGGCGGCACCCCGTCCTTTGCATCAGACAGCAATCACAGGTGTTATGTGTATGGGTGTATGTATATGTGAGTACTGAGGGCGGCACCCCGTCCTTTGCATCAGACAGCAATCACAGGTGTTGTGTGTATGGGTGTATGTATATGTGAGTACTGAGGGCGGCACCCCGTCCCTGACATCAGACAGCATCGACAAGTGTTGTGTGTATGGGTGTATGTATATGTGAGTACTGAGGGCGGCACCCCGTCCCTGACATCAGACAGCAACACCCCGTCCCAGACATCAGACAGCATCGACAAGTGTTTTGTGTATGGGTGTATGTATATGTGAGTACTGAGGGCGGCACCCCGTCCCTGACATCAGACAGCAGCCACAAGTGTTGTGTGTATGGGTGTATGTATATGTGAGTACTGAGGGCGGCACCCCGTCCCTGACATCAGACAGCAGCGACAAGTGTTGTGTGTGTGGGTGTATGTATATGTGAGTACTGAGGGCGGCACCCCGTCCCTGACATCAGACTACAGCGACAAGAGTTGTGTGTATGGGAATATGTATATGTAAGTACTGAGGGCGGCACCCCGTCACTGACATCAGACAGCAGCGACAAGTGTTGTGTGTATGGGTGTATGTATATGTGAGTACTGAGGGCGGCACCCCGTCCCTGACATCAGACAGCAGCACCTCGTCCCTGACATCAGACTGGAGCACCCCGTCCCTGACATCAGACAGCAGTACCCCGTCCCTGACATCAGACAACAGCGACAAGTGTTGTGTGTGTGGGTGTATGTATATGTGAGTACTGAGGGCGGCACCCCGTCCCTGACATCAGACAACAGCGACAAGTGTTGTGTGTGTGGGTGTATGTATATGTGAGTACTGAGAGCGGCACCCCGTCTCTGACATCAGACAGCAGCGACAAGTGTTGTGTGTATGGGTGTATGTATATGTGAGTACTGAGGGCGGCACCCCGTCCCTGACATCAGACAGCAGCACCCCGTCCCTGACATCAGACTGGAGCACCCCGTCCCTGACATCAGACAGCAGTACCCCGTCCCTGACATCAGACAACAGCGACAAGTGTTCTGTGTGTGGGTGTATGTATATGTGAGTACTGAGGGCGGCACCTCGTCCGTGACATCAGAGAGCAACACCCCGTCCCAGACATCAGACAGCATCGACAAGTGTTGTGTGTTTGGGTGTATGTATATGTGAGTACTGAGGGCGGCACCCCGTCCCTGACATCAGACAACAGCGAAAAGGGATGTGTGTGTGTGGGTGTATGTGGGTACGAGTCTGAGGGCGGCACCCCGTCCTTTGCATAAGACAGCAATCACAGGTGTTGTGTGTATGGGTGTATGTATATGTGAGTACTGAGGGCGGCACCCCGTCCTTGACATCAGACAGCATCGACAAGGGATGTGTGTGTGGGTGCATTAGGTGTGAGTACTGAGGGCGGCACCCCGTCCGTGACATCAGACAGCAGCGACAAGTGTTGTGTGTATGGGTGTATGTATATGTGAGTACTGAGGGCGGCACCCCGTCCGTGACATCAGACAGCATCGACAAGTGTTGTGTGTATGGGTGTATGTATATGTGAGTACTGAGGGCGGCACCCCGTCCCTGACATCAGACAGCAGCACCCCGTCCCTGACATCAGACAGCATCACCCCGTCCCTGACATCAGATAACAGCGACAAGTGTTGTGTGTGTGGGTGTATGTACATGTGAGTACTGAGGGCGGCACCCCGTCCCTGACATCAGACAGCAGCGACAAGTGTTGTGTGTATGGGTGTATGTATATGTGAGTACTGAGGGCGGCACCCCGTCCCTGACATCAGACAGCAGCACCCCGTCCCTGACATCAGATTGGAGCACTCCGTCCCTGACATCAGACAGCAGTACCCCGTCCCTGACATCAGATAACAGCGACAAGTGTTGTGTGTATGGGTGTATGTATATGTGAGTACTGAGGGCGGCACCCCGTCCCTGACATCAGACAGCAGCACCCCGTCCCTGACATCAGACTGGAGCACCCCGTCCCTGACATCAGACAGCAGTACCCCGTCCCTGACATCAGACAACAGCGACAAGTGTTGTGTGTGTGGGTGTATGTATATGTGAGTACTGAGGGCGGCACCTCGTCCGTGACATCAAAAGAAAAAAGAAGTGTGTGTGTGGGTGAATTGGGGGGGGGTACTGAGGGCAACACCCCGTCCCAGACATCAGACAGCATCGACAAGTGTTGTGTGTTTGGGTGTATGTATATGTGAGTACTGAGGGCGGCACCAAACCGTCCCTGACATCAGACAACAGCGACAAGTGTTGTGTGTTTGGGTGTATGTATATGTGAGTACTGAGGGCGGCACCCGTCCACATCAAAACAGCAAAAGGGATGTGTGTGGGTGTATGTGGGTACGACCCGTCCTTTGCATCAGACAGCAATCACAGGTGTTGTGTGTATGGGTGTATGTATATGTGAGTACTGAGGGCGGCACCCCGTCCTTGACATCAGACAGCATCGACAAGGGATGTGTGTGTGGGTGCATTAGGTGTGAGTACTGAGGGCGGCACCCCGTCCGTGACATCAGACAGCAGCGACAAGTGTTGTGTGTATGGGTGTATGTATATGTGGGTACTGAGGGCGGCACCCCGTCCGTGACATCAGAGAGAAGCGACAAGTGTTGTGTGTGTGTGGGTGTATGTATATGTGAGTACTGAGGGCGGCACCCCGTCCCTGACATCAGACAACAGCAAAAAGGGATGTGTGTGTGTGGGTGTATGTGGGTACGAGTCTGAGGGCGGCACCCCGTCATTTGCATCAGACAGCAATCACAGGTGTTGTGTGTATGGGTGTATGTATATGTGAGTACTGAGGACGGCACCCCGTCCTTGACATCAGACAGCATCGACAAGTGTTGTGTGTATGGGTGTATGTATATGTGAGTACTGAGGGCGGCACCCGGTCCCTGACATCAGACAGCAGCACCCCGTCCCTGACATCAGACAGGAGCACCCCGTCCCTGACATCAGACAGCATCACCCCGTCCCTGACATCAGATAACAGCGACAAGTGTTGTGTGTGTGGGTGTATGTACATGTGAGTACTGAGGGCGGCACCCCGTCCCTGACATCAGACAGCAGCGACAAGTGTTGTGTGTATGGGTGTATGTATATGTGAGTACTGAGGGCGGCACCCCGTCCCTGACATCAGACAGCAGCACCCCGTCCCTGACATCAGATTGGAGCACCCCGTCCCTGACATCAGACAGCAGTACCCCGTCCCTGACATCAGATAACAGCGACAAGTGTTGTGTGTATGGGTGTATGTATATGTGAGTACTGAGGGCGGCACCCCGTCCCTGACATCAGACAGCAGCGACAAGTGTTGTGTGTATGGGTGTATGTATATGTGAGTACTGAGGGCGGCACCCCGTCCCTGACATCATACAGCAGCGACAAGTGTTTCGTGTGTATGGGTATATGTATATGTGAGTACTGAGGGCGGCACCCCGTCCCTGACATCAGACAGCAGCACCCCGTCCCTGACATCAGACTGGAGCACCCCGTCCCTGACATCAGACAGCAGTACCCCGTCCCTGACATCAGACAACAGCGACAAGTGTTGTGTGTGTGGGTGTATGTATATGTGAGTACTGAGGGCGGCACCCCGTCCGTGACATCAGACAGCAGCGACAAGTGTTGTGTGTATGGGTGTATGTATATGTCAGTACTGAGGGCGGCACCCCGTCCCTGACATCAGACAGCAGCACCCCGTCCCTGACATCAGACTGGAGCACCCCGTCCCTGACATCAGACAGCAGTACCCCGTCCCTGACATCAGACAACAGCGACAAGTGTTGTGTGTGTGGGTGTATGTATATGTGAGTACTGAGGGCGGCACCCCGTCCCTGACATCAGACAACAGCGACAAGTGTTGTGTGTATGGGTGTACGTATATGTGGGTACTGAGGGCGGCACCCCGTCCCTGACATCAGACAACAGCGACAAGTGTTGTGTGTGTGAGTGTATGTATATGTGAGTACTGAGGGCGGCACCCCGTCCCTGACAGACAGCAGCGACAAGTGTTGTGTGTATGGGCTGGGGCGCCGCCACGGTATCTTACAGGGAGGTCGGACCCGGGCTGGTGCTGACCGGGGGAGACGAATATTGAGCATATTCGGTACCTGAGAGCAATAATGACGATGCAC
This sequence comes from Lepas anatifera, assembly GCA_034440635.1. Lineage (NCBI taxonomy): Eukaryota > Metazoa > Arthropoda > Thecostraca > Lepadidae > Lepas > Lepas anatifera. The sequence continues at coordinate 127,684 of JAOTON010000655.1, read as the reverse complement.
CAAAACCTTTAGGGAGGACGTCTGCCCCTGGTTGGCCAACAGAGGGGACGCATCCCCGTCCCCCTCCGCTTTCGGCGCCAATATGTGTGGGTGTATGTGGGTGTTGAGTACTGCGGGCGGCACCCCGTCCCTGACATCATATAGCAGCGACAAGTGTTGTGTGTGTGGGTGTATGTATAATGTATATGTGAGTACTGAGGGCGGCACCCCGTCCCAGACATCAGACAGCATCGACAAGTGTTGTGTATGGGTGTGAGTTGGGAACTGAGGGCGGGACCCCATCTTTGCGACAGCCGCCCAGCGGGTTCCCGCCGACCTGTCAGTGTAGGGCTTCCCGCGGAACTGGCGTCCAACACACGGATCAATTCCAGGAAATATGTGTGATCTTCGTGTCATTTTGTTGTTTTAGGGCAAATATAGGATGGTGAGAAGCCCATGGCTGCCTATATTGGCATCACCAAGAAGCCGAGTTGAACGGTTCGGTGGACCGGGGAATACTCGCACAGATCCTTATGTTTGTTGATGCTATTTTCATACAGCTGAGTCATCGTCACATTTTTTAGTGTTTGTGTTCATAGTTGTATCCCATGACGAGTAAATACACCCGGCCGACTGCCGAGTGCTGTTTGCCAACGGCTGCTGCCCGAAAACACTCGATCTCCAGAGGACGGTTGTGATTTTTGCCTAACGTAGCCGGAAGTTTGAAGCACCAAGCTCCGGCTGAGCCTGAGGGGTCTACAACACCGGCTTCCACCAAGTCATACCTTGCCGTCAGCAGCCACGTCATACCCTGCGTCAGCAGCCACGTCATACCTTGCCGTCAGCAGCCCCGTCATACCCTGCCGTCAGCAGCCCCGTCATACCCCGCCGTCAGCAGCCCCGTCACACCTGCCGTCAGCAGCCCCGTCATACCCTGCCATCAGCAGCCACGTCATACCTCGCCGTCAGCAGCCCCGTCATACCCCGCCGTCAGCAGCCCCGTCATACCTGCCGTCAGCAGCCCCGTCATACCCTGCCGTCAGCAGCCACGTCATACCCTGCCATCAGCAGCCACGTCATACCCTGCCGTCAGCAGCCACGTCATACCCTGCCGTCAGCAGCCACGTCATACCCCGCCGTCAGCAGCCACGTCATTCCCTGGAACCAGCAGTCATGTACTGACTCCACTTTTCTTTGTGATCTGCATAGAATCACGGAATTTCTAAGCGAATGACATCATTTCAACGAAATCACGCATGTTGTCAGATTCGTTAGCCACCGTAAGGCCCTCGCAGCCTTCGAAGACCAGCTGCCGCGGGTCCTGCGATTGAAGGTAATCACATATGATGGCGACCGTGCGAGTGGTCTCTGGTCGCGTGTTTGCGGGGGCCTCCGGGGAGTCGGCTGAGTAAGCCACTAGTCAGGCTACGGGCGGGGACAGCAGCAGCAGCAGCGGCATATGCCAGTCCACCAGCTACGGGCGGGGACAGCAGCAGCAGCAGCGGCAGCAGCCAGTATAACAGAGATCAGGGTGCCGCGAAACAGCGAGATCACTGAAAACACTGCTGCAAATCAAGACAACGTTAACACGAGCATTGACGGAGGTCTGAGCCACCTTCGCTTTGCCGGGGAGGGGGGCGGGTACCCATCCCCCTAAAATCTCAGAACCAGGCTAGATAGCGAAAAACGGTAAGGGCGTTGAGCAGCCCATCCACTTCTCCATCTAAAATATTTTAACCATTTTTTGTCAGGTCACATTTAAGGTCACTAAAGGTCAAGACATGCCATCGTAGGGATAACATGTGAATGAAGGTTTTCGGACATTCCATCTGAACAAGTAAATATAGAGAAAAATAATTTAGCCCCTTGGAATCCTCAGAGCAAGCTGAATCAAATGATATATAATATGGCCTTGCTAGGTCAAATATGGGATTTAACCTGACCTGACGTCAGGTCAAGGTCAAATTAGGTAAAATTCACATCATTAGAATCGCAAAGACGGGGCAAATCTAATGCAGTTAAAATAAGCACTATCACCATTCATCAATAAGTTATTCAGTTAAAATCATTGCCCATGTAATTCAAATGGATAGGTCATGGCTCGTACCTGACCTTAGGTCATCGATATCAAAATATCAGAGCATATTTTAGAGGAATCGGTGGGCCCATTATATGATATGAGTTTTAATCGGACAAGTTCACCCCGTTCTGTCTTATACTATCTTAAACTTTTTTGAGGTCAGGTCACTTGACCTGTACTGGTGACCTGACCCGAGATGCACTAACCTGAAAATTTTGACAAAAGTTGTAAAAATGATCAGAGAAAAGGTATGACAAGTACGGTGGCGCTACGTGCCGCCGTTTTTATGCTCTCTCCAAAAAACTCGAGGGGGGCGGGTACCCACCCCCATCCCCGTCCATGCGCGTGTTAATACCGCACAAACTGAGGTAATGTATAAGAAATTGTGGCAACACAATTGTTTTTTCTTGCTTCTGTTTCAGATTCATGAGTCGATTCCACACATGTAATCCGCATAATCTTTGTTTGGTGCCGTTTTCTGCAATTTGAAGCTTTCCGTTGCGTTTTTCTTTACCCTGGCAATCATTAAGCGCCCATTCTTTCATATTTTGCAGAATGAAATTAATATCTTGTGAAATATATTTTCGCAAACAATGCAATTTTGTCATTTGAAAAACTCTAGGACGGTTGCAATACCCGAAATTCGAGCGGTGAATATTGCAAAAATACACGCTTCCATTCGGTAAGAGGGACGCAGTTATGCATCAGTCAGAACCAGCACAAAGAAAAACACTGCAGGACCTTGGACGCTACAGGGCAATACGTGCGATTTGCGCAATCTAAGATAGTTTTTATCGATGTAATGCTGGGCATTTTTCGAGAGTCTCCGTATGCACGTATTTTGATGAAGATTACTATTGGTTTAAGCCGTTCTTTTCGGCGATCTTCTGGCCTCGGCTCAGGGGTCCAGAGTCAGAGACTGTACCCATTGCCGGCTTTGTGACCGGGCGGACCGGGCGAACGAAACGTACAGCTGCAAACACATTGCGAATATTGTGCGACTTAGAGGGTGGCACGTCAATTCAAGAGCGGATATAGCTGCATATTTTCGAGCCGGTCGCTCACGGGGGAGGACGTGTTTTTAGAGCTCAAGAAATTGACGGAGTTCATCCTGTTCTTACTCCCGGAGTTGATATTGCAATGGCGTATTGTTATTTTTCCTTGGCTACCTCGTGAACTGATTTGAATTCGCCTCAGAAACCTGTGAGACAAGACAAAGCAAGATAAAATATGAAACATTTCATGTGTTTTCGTCTTCCACCGTATTTTCGCAGCCTTTTTTCTGCTTGATTTTTCGCTGCGACTCACGTGATTTTGGAAGCCACTTGGGACAAGAAGTGTCTGGAGCAGAGCTTTAAAAAATGCAAATCCACTATCAAGGTTTGTTAGTGATGACGGCCTTGGCCAAGCTATCTTATTTCAAAAATAAAGTTACAGAGACAATATCAAAATCATAACATAAAGCCTTCTGGGCCGTATACGAAAATGAAGCGATTTCGAAGTCTAGTATCACCGATTTCACCCTCATCGGAAGTTTTTTTAGTTCACTTGTGTGTGTGTGCATATATGTGTGTCTGTCTGTGTGTGGAGTAGCCAGAAATTCTTATCAATATTCTCCTCCTAATCCTTAAACTACCTGGAGGCAGCGAGCACATGCGCCTTGGGCAGCAGCGAACCTTTCAGGTAGTATTCCACCTTCCTTTACCCTCATGCATCCTTATCCTTACCGTCTCCTTCCATAATTTGCATTGCTTCATGTCCATTACGACGGCGCTTGAAAAGCCACCTCATGTGTGGAAGTGTACACAGCTAATAAATAAACAAAATACAATTCTGGGCATGGCTAACCAGTAAGGGTATGCCTTTGGGAGTAAGACCACGGAAGAAACGTAACAAATACAAAGGTAACAAATGTACAAAATGAAAACAGCTTGCAGAGGCAGAATCTAAGCACAGGCCCTAACCTCGCAGAACCAAGATCTATACCGAGCTGCTAAAAACTTCATACAAGCCGCTACATTAACGCTGCTCATAAGACAACCTCGCCATACCAGCCTTCAAATGGAAGTGCGCTGCATGCAACACCACTTCTACCTTTACACCTCAGTCACATTGATTCCCAGGTCCCACGCCCGCCCCACGCCAACTGCTGGTCAGCGGTAGACAAACTCCGGCTAACTGCGGTCTCTGACACTGGATTCTTGGAACATATTGCACCTGCCGTCAATTTGACGGAGCTGGATTTGTGAAAAAATTTATCGCTGTTAAAAAATGCCCAGGTGTTTTACCATGTAATTCATAGACTATGCTACTTTAAGATCTGGCCAAAGATTTCGCATTAAAAAACACACGCTACATTTGGTTGCAAACTATGCGTTTCTCCAGAGAACAGGGTGCCCGCGCAATCCGCCATTGAGTTCAGTGATAAGCCTATTGCAGCTTCTTGTCAAGTTAACAGATGCTAAGATGAAAACTGAGCCAGCTGCTTCGAATATTTTGATTCTCAGTACTTTGGAGATTCAGTTAAAACCAAACATGATACTTTTTCGTCCGATATTTTGAGAGCTGCCCGGGACAAAAACTTTTTTGTAATACAGCTCAGGACATATTTTAAGGAAGTGGGACAAGTGGGCGTTCGACTGAGAAGTGCACGAATTCCCACCAAAAGGGCACTCCTAGAGCTTCAAGTCACTGGGCCGTTCAGGACCGTTCTCTGGTGGACATGGCATGGGGACTGCTGGGCAAAATGCCCACCACTTTACGGCTTAAAATATGCCCTGATAAAACTGCTGATTACAAAAAATGGCGCCAAACAGGGATTTAGCGGATTACATATTTGAAATATACGAATAAATCTGTATCAGAAACAAGAAAAGGGCCAAACAGGTGGTCTCCATTTCTTATACTCTGGCTGGAGCAGCATGCGGAGAAAAAGGGAACCCGAGCACAGGACAAGCACAAGACAAGCCACCCGCGCTGGTCTGAGGTAGGCTAGCGTTGTTATTAACACCACGTGATCATTTGCCCGGACCTTTCAAACTGCACCATTTCACGTTTTAGAGTACCGAAGACGAGGTGAGCTCCCTCCGGAGGCCTCTCCGGTCGGGCCTGTCCGGCGGCCGTGGCGGACCGAACAATACCGCCTGGTTTTGTCGGCATGTATTACATTGTCGCAGCGTGACATGGCTCAAACACCGTCCAAACTGTCTGGTCAGGTCACTTATATACAACAGCAATGCGCTCGGCCCAAACTATACACAATGAAAACACAGCCGAGGCTGGCTGCTCGGCCAGCAACGGCCGCCGTGATTGGCTACCAGCTTTGTTACGTCGACGGCGTTGGCTGATCTCTTCACAATGCGTCCAGTCATTGGCTCTCACTTCGGCCGGGTGAGACTTAAAACCCCTCACAGCCAATCGCCGTGAAACATGAAATCCAACAGTCAATCAGCGCTCTCCTCTCTCTCTCTCTCTCAGCGGTGCGTTCGAGACGGCTGCTACCTGCCACAGATGAGGTCAGCGCAGCGAGGAGCCCTAGCACAAAACAACAGCCGTACCCCTCCTCTACCCGACACCTCAGGCCGGCACACGGCGCTGAGGGTGTGGCGGCACAGCCTACACAGCGCTGAGTGTGGCGGCACAGCCTACACAGCCGGCGGCCGCTGAGGGTGTGGCGGCACAGCCTACACAGCGCTGAGTGTGGCGGCACAGCCTACACAGCCGGCGGCCGCTGAGGGTTCGGCGGCACAGCCTACACAGCCGGCGGCCGCTGAGGGTGTGGCGGCACAGCCTACACAGCACTGAGGGTGTGGCGGTACAGCCTACACAGCACTGAGGGTGTGGCGGCACAGCCTACACAGTCGGCGGCCAGTGCCAGTTCAGCTCTGCCGAGCCGTCAGCAGCCGATCACAGGCAACAACAACGCCGTCATCCGACGCTCTGCAGGCGCGCTAGTGGTGCAGGAGAGGCGTCTCCACTGCCGAGTCTGGCGCAGTCGTCCTTGGCTACTGACACTCACCCGCCCAGTGCGACGGACACTCCACCGCGCACTCACTAGCCCGTGCCAGAGGACACTCATGCACCCATTCTAGACTATGGACATCGATTCAATCATTCTGGGCTGTCGACACTCATGCACCCATTATACAAAGGACACTGATTCATGCGTACTCCACTACGAATGCCAATCCGTTCATACATCCCCTCCCCTGCAGAACAAGTTTGCACTGGTGTTTTCCACGGTGCGCCTGCCATCCGCCTAACTCCCCCCGAGCCCGGAGCAGCTCGCCGTCTCACTGCGCGCACACTGTCCACCCCGCCGAGATCGGGTGTCACTACAGTCCCGGGACAACCACAGCGGGGCCGGGGCCAGGGGCTTCAACCAGTAACAAACCACCAGGCCAGCAGCAGCCGACGGAACCAGAGCTGAACACCGGACCGGACGACTCAGCCGAGAGAACTGGAGCTGAACACCGGACCGGACGACTCAGCCGACAGAACCGGAGTTTTGTCAGCACCAATCAGCGGGCGGCATTGCACCTACGTCACAGGACTGTAGCCTCTCCCCAGCAGCTAGTCTGGTAGGTTTTACGGGCTGACGGCCTGCTGTTGTGTTCCTGGAAATACACACAGTACGACAGCAGTCTGCCATCTAGATAACAGCAAATACGTATTATGTTCCGTTTTCGATGGGTTAGCAGATACCAAAAGCGTCTGCCGCGCTGGTGTTGCTTTTCTGGAGGGGAGGCTGGAGGTCCCGCTGACAAAACTGTGCTGACAAACCGAACAGGGCTGCTGTATAGTATTGGTGTTCTAATCCACGAGTGGTATGACGTCACACCAGCCCCCGAGGCCGATGACGTCACACCAGCGGTGAGAGGCGCAGCACCCGCTCTGGTCCCCAGCCCCGGGCCGTGTCTCCAGACCAGGATATCGAGGGGAGGGGCATCCTCCAGTTCCCCTCGTCAGGACTGGTGGGTTGAAACTAATTCAAAACAGCGGGGGGGTGACTTTGTGTACGCGCCTGCGCGCTGACCCATGACAAGGCGGGGTCTGCTCCGTTAGCATTTCTACAAGAGGCGACCTCTGCAGCTAAGCCCTGCCAACAAGCACAAAACTCCAGGCGGCCGAAAACTCCTAACAACGCTGTAACAGTCAACAACAGTCTCCGTCCCACCCGCACCACACGCCGCCACAACCATAAATATAACGTCACCACCACTGCACAGCGGTGTCAGACGATCGGGGGCGGCGCAGGAGGCGGGACTGCCGCCCCCTGCCGAGGTAAAACCCACCCAGGCGGGCGTCACTGTTCTGTTTTGTACTCGCTCACCAGAGGCGACCCCGCCGGCCGCGGCTCCGGCTCTGGCCCGGCCCGGCCGGCGCGGCAGAGCTCCACACCACACACTCAGACCGCCACACCTCAGGGCAGAGCTCCACACCCGCCGCAGGGCGGAGCACCCCGTCACACCGCAGACGTCTTGTCTCAGGGCGGGAACTCCTCCCCGCAGTCCTGGTGGTGATCCGACAGGCAATCGGCAGCCCTCAGACGGTCACAGCTGTGTTCTGGGCGTCACCGCCGGTCTACCGGTCCCGGAACTAGTCTCACCGCCCAGCCGCCGTCTACCTGTCATGTCTGAGATGAGCGGAGCTACACGTGCTGATGTCTGAGATGAGCAGGGCTACACGTGCTGATGTCTGAGATGAGCGGGGTCTACACGTGCTGATGTCTGAGATGAGCCGGGCTCTAGAGGTGTGTGGTCTCCCTGCCACTGTCTGCAACACAACGAGGCGGATCAGCGGCGGGCAGCCACCACAGGCCACCTCCATAGTCACCACAGACACACCCCGCCTCCACAACAACCACAGACCGACTCCATACCCTGCCTCCACAACAACCACAGACCGACTCCGTACCCTGCCTCCACAGTCACCACAGGTCGACTCCATACCCCGCCTCCACAGCCACCACAGACCCCACAGACCGACTCCACAGCCACAGACACACCACAGACAGACTCCATATCCTGCCTCCACAACAACCACAGACCAACTCCATACCCCGCCTCCACAACAACCACAGACCAACTCCATACCCTGCCTCCACAGTCACCACAGGTCGACTCCATTTCCCGCCTCCACAGCCACCACAGACCACCTCCACAGCCACAGACACACCGCAGACAGACTACAAACCCCGCCTCCACATCCACCACAGACCGACTCCATACCCTGCTTCCACATCTACCACAGACCAACTCCGTACCCTGCCTCCACAGTCACCACAAGGTCGACTCCGTATCCCGCCTTCACAGCCACAGACACACCGCAGACAGACTCCATACCCCGCCTCCACATCCACCACAGACCGACTCCATATCCTGCCTCCACATCCACCACAGACCGACTCCATACCCCGCTTCCACATCCACCACAGACCAATTCCATATCCCGCCTCCACATCCACCACAGACCAACTCCATATCCCGCCTCCACATCCACCACAGGTCGACTCCATATCCCGCCTCCACATCCACCACAGACCGACTCCATACCCCGCCTCCACATCCACCACAGACCGACTCCATACCCCGCCTCCCACATCCACCACAGACCAACTCCGTACCCTGCCTCCACAGTCACCACAAGGTCGACTCCGTATCCCGCCTTCACAGCCACAGACACACCGCAGACAGACTCCATACCCCGCCTCCACATCCACCACAGACCGACTCCATATCCTGCCTCCACATCCATCACAGACCGACTCCATACCCCGCTTCCACATCCACCACAGACCAACTCCATACCCTGCCTCCACAGTCACCACAGGTCGACTCCATATCCCGCCTCCACAGCCACAGACACACCGCAGACAGACTCCATACCCCGCCTCCACATCCACCACAGACCGACTCCATATCCTGCCTCCACATCCACCACAGACCGACTCCATACCCCGCTTCCACATCCACCACAGACCAACTCCATATCCTGCCTCCACATCCACCACAGACCGACTCCATACCCCACCTCCACATCCACCACCGACCAACTCCATATCCTGCCTCCACATCCACCACAGACAGACTCCATATCCCGCCTCCACATCCACCACAGACCGACTCCATACCCCGCCTCCACATCCACCACAGACCGACTCCATATCCTGCCTCCACATCCACCACAGACCGACTCCATACCCCGCCTCCACATCCACCACAGACAGACTCCATACCCCGCCTCCACCACAGACCAACTCCATATCCTGCCTCCACGGCCAATTGCGCGGGAAGATACTCTTAGCGTTGTTGCAGGACGATTCGGTGGTTAATTATAGCAGTCAACGACCTCACATCACCACCACAGATGTCTTACCGAGACTCCAGATACTCCAGATACCGAGACGCCGAGAGCTTATGGAAGCACGGGCTCGCACCCTCAAACAGCCACTTCCCTGAGAGTATCCCAGAGTCTATAGAAGCACGGACTCGCACCCTCAAACAGCCACTTCCCTGAGAGTATCCCAGAGTCTATAGAAGCACGGACTCGCACCCTCAAACAGCCACTTCCCTGAGAGTATCCCAGAGTCTATAGAAGCACGGACTCGCACCCTCATAACAGAGACTTCTCTGAGTCTCCCAGAGCTTATAGAAGCACAGGCTCACACCCTCATAACAGCGACTTCCCTGAAAGTGTCCCAGAGTCTATAGAAGCACAGGCTCACACCCTCATAACAGCGACTTCCCTGAGAGTATCCCAGCGTCTATAGAAGCACAGGCTCGCACCCTCAAACAGCCACTTCCCTGAGAGTATCCCAGAGTCTATAGAAGCACAGGCTCGCACCCTCAAACAGCCACTTCCCTGAGAGTATCCCAGAGTCTATAGAAGCACGGACTCGCACCCTCATAACAGACTTCCCTGAGAGTATCCCAGAGTCTATAGAAGCACGGACTCGCACCCTCATAACAGACTTCTCTGAGTCTCCCAGAGCTTATAGAAGCACAGGCTCACACCCTCATAACAGCGACTTCCCTGAGAGTATCCCAGAGTCTATAGAAGCACGGGCTCACACCCTCATAACAGAGACTTCTCTGAGTCTCCCAGAGCTTATAGAAGCACAGGC
>JAOTON010000655.1:0-115000 GCA_034440635.1 Lepas anatifera | reverse complement strand
ACAGGGGGGGGCAGATTCTGCCCACCCCTCAGGTTTTTCCATAGTATCTCCGAGACGTTTGAGATAGGCTCTGAAATTTTGTCACTTTTCCTAGAACTAAATAGCACGTGTTCCCTGAAAATTTTGAAAATATATATTCCAGAGGCGGAGCTAAGGCTCGCTAATTTGAGGGGGATTGTATCCAGAAGCCGAGTATTGACGCCTGCGTCAATAAAGCTGTATGTTACGAATTGGCGGCAGTTGTAATGTTTGAATGCTATTACTGAGATTTAGGATGACATATTATGTATATTTTGATATAATTTTGGCCATAGGCGGTTCCAGAAGTTCAAAATGGGGCGTTTACAATGTTATCCGTCCAAACTCTTAAAAAAATTGTGTATAGAATGTTCGGGAGAGGTAAACATAACCATGCATTGATCTCATATGTGTATTATATGATGATGGGAAGTCATAGGCGTACCCCCAAAATTTCTGGCCCTGGAACCACACTTGAATTTTGAATTTCGCCTAAATGAGAGACATGACCATTTCCAAGCAATTCCCTGTCAATCCATACTAGCTTCGTGAAAATCAAGCCTAAGGGACAAGAATTACGGATAATCCAAAAAAGGCAGACATTTTGTATGAACCCCTACCCTCAATTTTCAAAAATTTGAAATGTTCTTTCTTTTTCAAAATAGAGGTTAGCGCGAGAGGAATCGATTGCAGTTTGAGTTTTTTTTTAAATCGACCGAGCAGATTTCAAGATCTTAGGGGAGGGGGGGCAGAATCTGCCCCCGTGTCGGAAATAGGGGTAGCCGGGAGCCTGTTGGAAATGGGGTCAAGTGACATCACCTGAAATGACTAGGGCCCAAAATTTTCACAACAAGGTGTAAAAATGATAAAAGGATAAGGGCGCGACGCACCGTCGTTTTATACATTCTTCGAAAACCCAAGCGGGAGGGGTACCCGCCCCCCCCGTCAACGCCCCCCAGCTGGGTCTGCGTCGTATTAAAAAAATACCACCCACAGCTGGGCCATTCCCCGGCGAAACGACCAAGCTATGGGTTGAAATAACACCCTCATCTCAAATTTTCATGAAAATTCGGGACTGGGGTTCGCAGTGGTGGCTGCAAACGACTGTGACAGTTTTAGTCTCGTCCGGACAACGACTCAGGAGTTATCACTTCGAGCAATGCATCCGACGCGTGCATCGGACTTTTCGCTTGAATTCTTAGCCCTTAAAATTGAAGGTAATCCTACAAAACGTTACATGAAAATGAACATAAAGGCCTGAACAATAAAATACGTGGGTTAAATTACATTAGATGACACGAATATGTATAAGATTTAATTCCAAACTTTTGCAAAGATGAGCATATACACTGCCCATATTTTTCTTGGATTCAAAATACCTTCATGTGAAAGAGCATTGATTGAACTACATACAACGCAAATAAACAGAATGGAGTCTACACAGCAAAACCGGTACCGAGCACCGCAGACCAACCCCAACACCGTCGCCGGCCACTCAGCCTCCAGTCGGCACGCCGCATAGCAATGGGGTGGATAAAGGTGAGGTAATTTGAAAAGTAGCAATGTCTGAAAGGCGGGTAATTTGTGTCGCACCCCACTATTTTTCCTCCCTGAATCCGCCTCTGACATATTGTTGGCATTTGAGCACTTTGCTTGACATCAGAGATATCACACTGTACCTTGCGTGTGTATGTCTGAAAAAAGGCATGAACAATTCATATAATACCCCCAAATTTCTGGCCCTGGAACCACACTTGAATTTTGAATTTCGCCTAAATGAGAGACATGACCATTTCCAAGCAATTCCCTGTCAATCCATACTAGCTTCGTGAAAATCAAGCCTAAGGGACAAGAATTACAGATAATCCAAAAAAAGGCAGACATTTTGTATGAACCCCTACCCTCAATTTTCAAAAATTTGAAATGTTCTTTCTTTTTCAAAATAGAGGTTAGCGCGAGAGGAATCGATTGCAGTTTGAGTTTTTTTTTTTAAATCGACCGAGCAGATTTCAAGATCTTAGGGGAGGGGGGGCAGAATCTGCCCCCCGTGTCGGAAATAGGGGTAGCCGGGAGCCTGTTGGAAATGGGGTCAAGTGACATCACCTGAAATGACTAGGGCCCAAAATTTTCACAACAAGGTGTAAAAATGATAAAAAGGATAAGGGCGCGACGCACCGTCGTTTTATACATTCTTCGAAAACCCAAGCGGGAGGGGGTACCCGCCCCCCCGTCAACGCCCCCCAGCTGGGTCTGCGTCGTATTAAAAAAATACCACCCACAGCTGGGCCATTCCCCGGCGAAACGACCAAGCTATGGGTTGAAATAACACCCTCATCTCAAATTTTCATGAAAATTCGGGACTGGGGTTCGCAGTGGTGGCTGCAAACGACTGTGACAGTTTTAGTCTCGTCCGGACAACGACTCAGGAGTTATCACTTCGAGCAATGCATCCGACGCGTGCATCGGACTTTTCGCTTGAATTCTTAGCCCTTAAAATTGAAGGTAATCCTACAAAACGTTACATGAAAATGAACATAAAGGCCTGAACAATAAAATACGTGGGTTAAATTACATTAGATGACACGAATATGTATAAGATTTAATTCCAAACTTTTGCAAAGATGAGCATATACACTGCCCATATTTTTCTTGGATTCAAAATACCTTCATGTGAAAGAGCATTGATTGAACTACATACAACGCAAATAAACAGAATGGAGTCTACACAGCAAAACCGGTACCGAGCACCGCAGACCAACCCCAACACCGTCGCCGGCCACTCAGCCTCCAGTCGGCACGCCGCATAGCAATGGGGTGGATAAAGGTGAGGTAATTTGAAAAGTAGCAATGTCTGAAAGGCGGGTAATTTGTGTCGCACCCCACTATTTTTCCTCCCTGAATCCGCCTCTGACATATTGTTGGCATTTGAGCACTTTGCTTGACATCAGAGATATCACACTGTACCTTGCGTGTGTATGTCTGAAAAAAGGCATGAACAATTCATATAATACCCCCAAATTTCTGGCCCTGGAACCACACTTGAATTTTGAATTTCGCCTAAATGAGAGACATGACCATTTCCAAGCAATTCCCTGTCAATCCATACTAGCTTCGTGAAAATCAAGCCTAAGGGACAAGAATTACAGATAATCCAAAAAAGGCAGACATTTTGTATGAACCCCTACCCTCAATTTTCAAAAATTTGAAATGTTCTTTCTTTTTCAAAATAGAGGTTAGCGCGAGAGGAATCGATTGCAGTTTGAGTTTTTTTTTTTTAAATCGACCGAGCAGATTTCAAGATCTTAGGGGAGGGGGGCAGAATCTGCCCCCCGTGTCGGAAATAGGGGTAGCCGGGAGCCTGTTGGAAATGGGGTCAAGTGACATCACCTGAAATGACTAGGGCCCAAAATTTTCACAACAAGGTGTAAAAATGATAAAAAGGATAAGGGCGCGACGCACCGTCGTTTTATACATTCTTCGAAAACCCAAGCGGGAGGGGGTACCCGCCCCCCGTCAACGCCCCCCAGCTGGGTCTGCGTCGTATTAAAAAAATACCACCCACAGCTGGGCCATTCCCCGGCGAAACGACCAAGCTATGGGTTGAAATAACACCCTCATCTCAAATTTTCATGAAAATTCGGGACTGGGGTTCGCAGTGGTGGCTGCAAACGACTGTGACAGTTTTAGTCTCGTCCGGACAACGACTCAGGAGTTATCACTTCGAGCAATGCATCCGACGCGTGCATCGGACTTTTCGCTTGAATTCTTAGCCCTTAAAATTGAAGGTAATCCTACAAAACGTTACATGAAAATGAACATAAAGGCCTGAACAATAAAATACGTGGGTTAAATTACATTAGATGACACGAATATGTATAAGATTTAATTCCAAACTTTTGCAAAGATGAGCATATACACTGCCCATATTTTTCTTGGATTCAAAATACCTTCATGTGAAAGAGCATTGATTGAACTACATACAACGCAAATAAACAGAATGGAGTCTACACAGCAAAACCGGTACCGAGCACCGCAGACCAACCCCAACACCGTCGCCGGCCACTCAGCCTCCAGTCGGCACGCCGCATAGCAATGGGGTGGATAAAGGTGAGGTAATTTGAAAAGTAGCAATGTCTGAAAGGCGGGTAATTTGTGTCGCACCCCACTATTTTTCCTCCCTGAATCCGCCTCTGACATATTGTTGGCATTTGAGCACTTTGCTTGACATCAGAGATATCACACTGTACCTTGCGTGTGTATGTCTGAAAAAGGCATGAACAATTCATATAATACCCCCAAATTTCTGGCCCTGGAACCACACTTGAATTTTGAATTTCGCCTAAATGAGAGACATGACCATTTCCAAGCAATTCCCTGTCAATCCATACTAGCTTCGTGAAAATCAAGCCTAAGGGACAAGAATTACAGATAATCCAAAAAAGGCAGACATTTTGTATGAACCCCTACCCTCAATTTTCAAAAATTTGAAATGTTCTTTCTTTTTCAAAATAGAGGTTAGCGCGAGAGGAATCGATTGCAGTTTGAGTTTTTTTTTTAAATCGACCGAGCAGATTTCAAGATCTTAGGGGGGAGGGGGGCAGAATCTGCCCCCGTGTCGGAAATAGGGGTAGCCGGGAGCCTGTTGGAAATGGGGTCAAGTGACATCACCTGAAATGACTAGGGCCCAAAATTTTCACAACAAGGTGTAAAAATGATAAAAAGGATAAGGGCGCGACGCACCGTCGTTTTATACATTCTTCGAAAACCCAAGCGGGAGGGGGTACCCGCCCCCCCCGTCAACGCCCCCCAGCTGGGTCTGCGTCGTATTAAAAAAATACCACCCACAGCTGGGCCATTCCCCGGCGAAACGACCAAGCTATGGGTTGAAATAACACCCTCATCTCAAATTTTCATGAAAATTCGGGACTGGGGTTCGCAGTGGTGGCTGCAAACGACTGTGACAGTTTTAGTCTCGTCCGGACAACGACTCAGGAGTTATCACTTCGAGCAATGCATCCGACGCGTGCATCGGACTTTTCGCTTGAATTCTTAGCCCTTAAAATTGAAGGTAATCCTACAAAACGTTACATGAAAATGAACATAAAGGCCTGAACAATAAAATACGTGGGTTAAATTACATTAGATGACACGAATATGTATAAGATTTAATTCCAAACTTTTGCAAAGATGAGCATATACACTGCCCATATTTTTCTTGGATTCAAAATACCTTCATGTGAAAGAGCATTGATTGAACTACATACAACGCAAATAAACAGAATGGAGTCTACACAGCAAAACCGGTACCGAGCACCGCAGACCAACCCCAACACCGTCGCCGGCCACTCAGCCTCCAGTCGGCACGCCGCATAGCAATGGGGTGGATAAAGGTGAGGTAATTTGAAAAGTAGCAATGTCTGAAAGGCGGGTAATTTGTGTCGCACCCCACTATTTTTCCTCCCTGAATCCGCCTCTGACATATTGTTGGCATTTGAGCACTTTGCTTGACATCAGAGATATCACACTGTACCTTGCGTGTGTATGTCTGAAAAAAGGCATGAACAATTCATATAATACCCCCAAATTTCTGGCCCTGGAACCACACTTGAATTTTGAATTTCGCCTAAATGAGAGACATGACCATTTCCAAGCAATTCCCTGTCAATCCATACTAGCTTCGTGAAAATCAAGCCTAAGGGACAAGAATTACGGATAATCCAAAAAAGGCAGACATTTTGTATGAACCCCTACCCTCAATTTTCAAAAATTTGAAATGTTCTTTCTTTTTCAAAATAGAGGTTAGCGCGAGAGGAATCGATTGCACTTTTGAGTTTTTTTTTAAATCGACCGAGCAGATTTCAAGATCTTAGGGGAGGGGGGGCAGAATCTGCCCCCGTGTCGGAAATAGGGGTAGCCGGGAGCCTGTTGGAAATGGGGTCAAGTGACATCACCTGAAATGACTAGGGCCCAAAATTTTCACAACAAGGTGTAAAAATGATAAAAAGGATAAAGGGGCGCGACGCACCGTCGTTTTATACATTCTTCGAAAACCCAAGCGGGAGGGGGTACCCGCCCCCCCCCGTCAACGCCCCCCAGCTGGGTCTGCGTCGTATTAAAAAAATACCACCCACAGCTGAGCCATTCCCCGGCGAAACGACCAAGCTATGGGTTGAAATAACACCCTCATCTCAAATTTTCATGAAAATTCGGGACTGGGAGTTCGCAGTGGTGGCTGCAAACGACTGTGACAGTTTTAGTCTCGTCCGGACAACGACTCAGGAGTTATCACTTCGAGCAATGCATCCGACGCGTGCATCGGACTTTTCGCTTGAATTCTTAGCCCTTAAAATTGAAGGTAATCCTACAAAACGTTACATGAAAATGAACATAAAGGCCTGAACAATAAAATACGTGGGTTAAATTACATTAGATGACACGAATATGTATAAGATTTAATTCCAAACTTTTGCAAAGATGAGCATATACACTGCCCATATTTTTCTTGGATTCAAAATACCTTCATGTGAAAGAGCATTGATTGAACTACATACAACGCAAATAAACAGAATGGAGTCTACACAGCAAAACCGGTACCGAGCACCGCAGACCAACCCCAACACCGTCGCCGGCCACTCAGCCTCCAGTCGGCACGCCGCATAGATCACAAATGAAGACCGACACAGCATCCACGTAGACAACCGCTTTTCGAGCATGTAAGATCAGGACATACTGCTTTCCTTCAGAACTGACCCACGGACGGAAGAGCGACTCCATCGCATGGTGTCGTGAAGCTTCACACATTCGATGTGAAACTCGAACCTTCTGTCCCTCATCATCCGAGAGCTCAATCACAAGAATGTTCCACGAATTAAGCGGTTCGAAGTTGTGAAACACCAATGTTTCTTCTAACGTGACCGTCTTATCGAAGCGTTTTCTGAGCTTAGTAGCTAATTTAAGTACTTCTTGTTTTGACACATAAATTCAAAGAATGACAATAACTTTCCTCTTGTTATATTCGGTTGATGATGATGATGATTTTCCGGCCGTCGGCGTTGCCATATGGGGGCGCCCCTACAGGCGCCCCAACCGCCGCAGGAAAAACCCGGCCCGCCAGGCACGGCGCTGCTCCATTGGCGGCTCCGGTATTGGGAACGGTCGTTTGGTGGCCGAGGCGACGTCACCGCCTCCTCCGCCGTCCAGGTCCCGCCTGGCCCAACACGTGGGGCCGGAGGCGACCGCCGTCAGGACCCCTTCGGGTGGTGTCGCTTCTTAAAACCTATATAACACCAAAAGAGATGGTACTTGAGCTCCAAATGTCACGTGTCACATCCAACTTGTGGTGTCATCCAATTTTAAAATAGATAAATATAATGTGCCACTGAAGTGGTGGTGCATGGCTCCAAAACGTCACGTTTTCCATCCAACTTTGAACGGGGATTTCTTGGCAGTTTCTATCTATGCGCCGCTTTAGTCACACGTATTGTATGGATTCTCGTCGAAGATTTTCGATGCCCACACCATTTGAGACCACAAATGCCGTAATATCCGCGTTGCCGGTCTTCATGATATCCTGTCGCAGGATGCAGAGTGAGTTTATCTTCTTGATCAAGGTATTTATAGGGCAAACAAATCGCTAAATCAGATTTTGATTCGGTTAAATACGGAGCACTCATTTCAGTGACCCGGCCAGCTGGCCATCAGCTGGCCAAGTCCTGTTATATTCGGTTAGCCATTACGATACAAAACGTGAGTTTCCATTGTATTCTTATAGAAACATACTTTGACCTCTCGAGACCCCAAAAATGACCTGACCGAAAAGCTGTATTGCATTTTCGGTAGAGATCGAGGCCAGCTATGGAACACTTTTTCCGTGTTTCCCTTCCAAGCATGGTTGCTGAGATCGAGGGGGGACGGGAACCCCATACCGGCGAAGGTGGCGCAGGGCCTCATACCGGCGCGTGTTAACATGCAGAGGGGAGCCTCGGAGGTCCCCCGTCTACTTGTTCTAGGTGGCCGGAGAACCGTTCGTAGCAAAAACACGCTACTTAGCTGCTTTTGAATATCTTCAATGGCACGCCAATTGGTCAAGTAATCTTGAAAATCTGTCCCAATTTTATAATTATAGGGTTTCAAAGTTAAACCCTTTATTTTGAGATCGCCGCAATCGCGCGGTTGCACCAGTTCGCGTGCATCAAAGACCGACTGGCAACGTTATAGCACCTATATAAAACGAGATTATATCTCAAGGTCACCCCACATGAAGGTCAAGGTCAGAGGTCACCGGCAAATGCCATTCAAGCATTCTCAAAGTCATTATTCCGATACTTCCGGTCGCATAGCGTTGCCCAGTATGACGTATATTATGCTACGACGTCATAGTTACGATGATCCAATGTAAAGGTCAAGTTCCCAGGTCAAATTAAAATTCCATGGGTAAAGGGCAACCCTCATTTCCCGTTTAACGGTTGCTATGGTGCTAGTCATGGTGTAATTATAGGGAATATGTCATATTGTGACGTCATAGGTCAATGTCAATGAAAGACCTTAAACCTAAGGTTACATTTTTGGGACGTTCTCAGTGTTACCATGGTCTGTTTTTAGTGCATTCTAGCCTTTTTGCGATTTATGACGGCATTTCTAGATGAATCCCCGGTGCGGCTAATACTTAACATTTATGACCTCGTTTGAACTTGAAAATACTGACCCAGGCCAATTAAAACCGATCACAATATACATAGGTTGTAACAGTTCCCACCCAATCGGCGTTTTTGCTAAGCCTCCTAGTTTCCGAGAGCTCAGGGGGCCTACCAGTCCTCCCTCCAGTGCGCGTAAGTGTCGGGCGCCTCTCCAGTGCGGGTGTTAACGCGCGGCCCACAGGGGGTCTAGCGCCACCTTCGCTCCACCGGGGAGGCCATCGATGGCCCCCATTTAACTCCGAAAATATGGGCGTTAGCGCAAATCTGCAAAGTGCAATAGAAAGCTAACGCCAATCCATGAGTGCGGGGGGGGGTCGGGCAAGTCCACGGAGAAAGCCGGGCCAAATTTAAAAACTCGCGTGAATTCAGTAGGAAATTACTTCTCATGTTTTAGTGCTCAGGTCAATGGTTTGACCTCCAGAGGTCAAATTAGGTTAAAATCGGCTATTTTCACTCAAATATGCAATGCTTAAGCAAACTGGGCATAACACTTAGGCCATTAGAGCTATTGAGGTCTGGTAAAGTACATTTGATAGGAAATTGTCAGTCCTTTTTCCGCTATGAGAAACGTAAAGACCTCTCGCCAGTGGTTTGACCTCCAGAGGTCACCTCGTGACCTAAAATGACCTGAAGTCACGAAAGGTCAGAAAGTGACCTTGCCATATATCAAATGAAAGCCAGTGACAAGACAAACACGATGGTGTTTTTGTCAACGCTTTAGCTTAATTAGGTCAAACGTTATTGTCAAAATACTGTTTTTGAACCCTGGTGACCTTGGATGACCTTGGGGACGTCAAAGGGCAAATATGGCCCCTGGAATCCGTAAAAGAGTGTCCAAGAACGCTTTTCTGATCAACCTGAGGATTTTCAATCGCTTTTGTGACTTTTAGATCATAAGACAGCTTTTCCCCATGCTTTTTCAATGGGAGAGGTCACCTCGTGACCTGACCTCAGGGCACGAAATAAAAAAATAACGGATATACACCTTGTAGACCCTGGAGGGGCCATAAAGTGTAGGAAGTTTCAAATCGATCGAGTTCGAAATGTAGCTCTTACAGAGCTCTAAAGTTGAAGTGAGGTGACCTTGGTTGACCTCGTCTGGTGACCTGACCTTGGGTGACCCGGGGTAACAAATTTGAGGGATGGTAGCAAAATAATGCAGTGAGAGGTAGAGCCCTCAAACGCGGTGCTGCGCCTCTTCGTTTTTCTGCTATCCCGGAAAAACCTTAGGGGAGCCATCGATGCCCCCCGTGGGGCGAGGGTTAAGGAATGGGTCATTGATTACCATTTACTGTTTAAATACATCCTTACCCTCATGTCCCACCAATCCCAACATTGCCACCTTTTTTCGTGACCAGAGACGTTGGATAATCGCAGCGACGGTTGGCCGCACTGGCGCACGGAGTTGACGAAAGTGTAATTTTGGCCGCCCGGTAGCTCAGCTGGTAGAGCGTTGGGCTCCGCTGCTCAGAAGCATGCAGTGGCAGTGCATGTCCAGGCTTGGGATCGGTTCCCCTGAGACGCTCCGGCGCTCAATGGTTTGTCCGACGTAGGTCGGCTGGCAACTGACTGGTGAGAGGGTGACCTGAGCGGGGCGGCCGTCGCTGTGCTTTGTGGGACGTTAAACTATGGCTTCTAAGTTAACCTTCCATTGAGGGAGTTGCTCGTTCAGGTGGTGGGGTCGGGGTCTCCGTGATAAGTCCCTTGATGACTTTAGTGAGACTCCGACTCCAGCAACCGTACTAGGAACAACTTGAACAAAATGTATTTAAAAAAGTGGGGATTGGGAGGTTTGGGAGCTAAGAACTTGCTTCCTGTTACGACTATATTCTTTGTATTGCTAAATCTTGTAGAGAAAGGTAGAACGAGTAATATGAGTGTCAAAAAGTTTAAAATAAGTCATAGGAAAAAAGCTTCTATAAATTTTGAAAAATTCAAGAAAGTATAATAGATTCAAAATGTAATGTTTTCAATCATATTTCTCATGAGCCAGAATTCGTAAACCCTACTTAACACGCGCACTGGAGGGGGCCTCGGAGGCCCCCCCCACCTGTTTTTCCGAGGTGGCCGGAGAACTGTTCGTAGCCGAAACACGATACTTTGTCACATTATTTAGAATTTAATAGCGCGTCGATTGGTGAAGATTTTTTGAAAATCGGTCGAAATTTTTTTACTTATAGGCTTTTAAAGTCAGACCTGCATTTTGAGATCGCCGTAATCGCGCGGTCGGACCAGTTAGCTTGCATTGAATACCGAAGTGGTGAAGTGATGATGATGATTGTGGTTTTCGGGCACGTCAGCTGCTGAGGCTATATGTGCCCATCGTTGTAGGGTTAAATCAGTTCCAGTGGATCACTGGTTGAGTTATGGCGAAAAGCATGTAGTGGGTTGCACAGCGTATCTACATGCAGCTAGTTAATGATAGAGCTGTAGGTTTTTAGGTACGGCTGGTTTGGCGTGGGTCATATACAATCTGGAACTTGATTTCCTTTAACACGCGCATTGACGGGGGCGGGTACCCGCCCCCTCGGGTTTTTCGGAGACAGTAGAAAAACGGCGGCGCGTAGCGCCGCCGTACTTGGTATACCTTTTCCCTCATCATTTTTACAACTTCTGTGAAAATTTTAAGGTTAGGTCATCTCAGGTCAGGTCACCAGTACAGGTCAAGTGACCCGACCTCAAAAAAAAGTTTAAGATAGCATAAGTCGGAGCAGGGTGAACTTATCCGATTGAAACTCATAACACATAATGGCCCCACCGAGTTCTCTAACATATGTTCCGGTATTTTTGATATCGATGACCTAAGGTCAGGTACGAGGCATGACCTCTCCATTGGAAATACACGGGAAAAATGGTTTTTACGGAATAACTCAGTAACGGATGGTGATAGAGCATTTATTTTAGCTGCATTAGACTCGCCTGGGCTTTGCGGTTCTAATAATATGCATTTTATCTAATTTGACCCTGATCTGACCTCAGGTCAGGTCAAATCCTTGATTTGACCTAGCAAGGTCAAATTATATATCATTCGATTCGGCTTGCTAAGAGGATTCATATAGTTCAAGACGTTTTGCTCTATCTTTACTTGTTCAGATGTAATTTCCGAAAAACTGAATTTTACATGTTATCCCTATGACGGGAATGTTTTGACCTCTCGTGACCTTAAATGTGACCTGACAAAAAATGGTTCAAATGTTTTCGATGGAGGAGTGGATGGGCGACCCAACGCCGTTTACCGTTTTTCGCTACCTACCGTGGTTCTCGAGATCTTAGGGGGGCGGGTACCCGCCCCCGTCAATGCGAAGGTGGCTCAGACCCCCGTCAATGCGCGTGTTAAAAACTGTAGGACACTACGGATGTCTACAGCTGCACTGTCACCGAGCAAGTTAGCCAACGGTGTTGATGGGAAGAACCTGCTGCGGATTCTACAAATCTGTTCACAGCCAGCGGCAGCATCGAGCACATGTTCCAGGGTCAGCCGGTTTCTACAGTAAGAGCAAATATTTGGGTCGGAGCCAGTCAGATAATGAGCATGTGTTGCGTATGTGTGCCCTATTCGTAACCTGGTCAACGACACCTCCTCTCCTCTGCTCCGCCGACTACTGGATTCCCATTTCCCTATCCTTAGCCGAAGACGTTTAAGTGTGCAGCTAGGTTCTGCTTCCCATCTTGTCTGCCATTCCACTCTCAAGAGCTCGTTAAATTCGGCTTTCAGGTCACTGGCGGGAACTTTAAATCGATGCATCGGAGGCTGCGCACATGCTACTTTAGCAGCTTCGTCTGCCATCTCGTTTCCAGGCACCCCAACATGGCTTGGAACCCAGAGGAATCTGATCGTCATATCTCGCGTTAAAAAGAGCTGTCAATAGCCTTCTGATAGCTGGAACAAGCCAGGATGATGCTGGTTGGTGCGACTGAAGTGCTGCCAACGAGCTGGCAGAGTCTGTCACTATGAGAACTCGGGACTCAGAGCTGTGGCGTAAGTGTCGTAAAACTCTGAAGATTGCGTAAAGTTCTGTAGTAAAAACTGAGACCGTTCGTGAAGTGGTGAAGTCATAACACCATTTAACTATATAAGCATGGCCAAGTTTTGACCTTTATGACCTCATTTGACCTTGAAGATATTGACCTAGGTCAATAAAAATTGGTCATCATGTAGATCACCATAACCCTCACCCACCTCTCAACGTTCGTTTTTCTATGCCTCTTAGTTTCCGAGATCTTAGGGGGCCTACCAGGCCCCCCCCAGTGCGCGTTAGTGCCAGACTTCCCTCCAGTGCGGGTGTTGGTCATAAGACCTAGATCACGTTTTTACGGTATTTGTTGAATCATAGAAGTAAAATTTCGTCTTTAAAGGGAATGTGGCACCTTGGTCGAATCCAGGAATTTTGTGTAATTAGGGATATTTTTAGCCGAAAATCATAAAAACGTCCATGACTTCTCTGAAAAATGCACAATTAGCTCAATATTTTCATTTTTAAAATTCTCCTCTAGGGAAATAAATAAATATTTTGCCTGCGGATGATGTCATGATCTGGCAACCACTACCATATTCAATAGGCTTCAAGGGCTTGGATTGGCTGATACTCACCGAGACGTCAGCATACGTCGTCACACTAATTGCCGACAACTGTGGTCTGTTGCTAAAGGTACATGTAGGGTACATTCCAGGTAGTTTTCGGCTTTTCTCTGCGGAAATTTTGAGTTTCAAGACAAATGATATATAGAGTACCGGGTTTTCTGGGATGCTTTACAACTTGGCTATCTCAATTAAAATCGCATTATAAAGGTGCCACATTCCCTTCAAGAGACCCAGACTGATGAAGATAAAGTTTTCATAGTATTTGTAGAAACATACAGGTAAAATTTTGCCTTTAAAATAGGCAGGTAAGTGCGTATGGTCAGAGTGTCTGAGGCTATAAATTTTCAAGCTATAAGTTTGGGAGGAAAAAAACCAAAATCGTCATCAGCTCTATCATTAACCCCTGACAAAATATACATAGAAATCAGCGATATGAGGGTGTTATCGCTAGTCGATCTGTCGTGGAATGCCTCAGCTCCATCTGTGTCATACTGAAAAGCACGCCCCACAACTGAGTCCGTGTCATATTAACCCGCGCCCCGGGAACCTCCGAGCCACCTTCGCCCTGGTGGGGAGTGTTTGAACTCCCCCTCGAACTCGGCCCCTATGCGGTAGAGCGAAAAAACGCGAAGGCTGGTGGATAGCTCATACAAATTCATGGGGAAATTATATCAGTCACTTTTTGGCTCAGGTCAATATTGTGGTCATGACAGGTCAAAGAAGTTGACATTCTGAGCAACGTTTTTGGGCTCTAGCAGCTGACAGAGTAGGGTTAGAATCATTTTGTAGGCACTATTCGCTTCCTCTCGTCACGGCGAATCGAATGATGTATAATATGACCATAACAGGTCCAAACACAAAAATGACCTGACCTTAGGTCAGGTCAAGGTCACTTTTTGACCTAACATAGTCAATATGCATATCAATCGACTCGCAATAGCAATCCAAACGCAATGGCATGCAAATAAAAGCTGTATCATCATTTCATGCAAAGTAATTGACCTAAGCCTGAAAACTGCTTACGTAGCTCCAGATGACCTCTCAGAGGTCACAGGTCAAAAATTGGAACATAAACCTGGAAAGGGGCCCAGTATATTTCTATTAGGAGAATATGAAGGTATTATCAGTTTTATCTACACAAATACAGCCCAAATTCTGTTTTTCCCATGTATTTCCAATGGAGAGATCATGGTTCGTACTTAACCTTAGGTCATCGATGTGAAAAATCCATCAAATCATTTTGTAGAACTCGGTGGAGCCATTTTGTGTTATAAATTTCAATCCGATACAATCACCGACTTTTTAGTTATGCCACCTTAAACATTTTTTAAGTGAGGTCACTTGACCTGCACTGGTGACCTGACCTGAGATGACCCAAACTTAAATTTTTAAGGAAAGTTGCGGAATCGATCAAGGATAAGGTGCGACAAGCAAGGCGGCGCTTCGCGCCGCCGTTCTTTCGTGCCACCGGACAAACCCGAGGGGGTGTTCAAACACCCCCTCCCCACCGCACAGTGTTCTAACGGAGTCGAAAGTGGGGACATAATTCAATATCTCAGGAAGTATGCATCCCAGATCAATAATTTTTGTATCAATCGAAAGCTCTGTTCCCACAGATTACGTGGACAAAATACGAATGTCAATACCTGACCACAGCGGGCATGACTGTCAGGTATTTGACCCTAGGTCAGCAACAAAAATAACTATATGTATGTATGATAATAAGGGGGCTTTGCATTGATTTCTAGTTAACTTCCAGTCACTTTAAGTGTATACGCGCGATATTCTTGACATTGAAGACGTTATTAAACCCTTGCTTAACACACGCAGTGGAGGGGGCCCTAAAGTGCCCCCACCTATTTTTCTAAAGTAGCCAGAGAACTGTTCGCCGCCGGAAAACGCTACTCGGCCACATTTGAGAGCATTTATGAGGGCGTCGATAAATTAATAAATTTTGAAAATCGGTCAATAATTTTATTATTTATAGGCCTTCACAGTCAGACCTATATTTTGAGACCGTCGCTCTCGGGCGGTCGCACCAGTTCACCTGCACTGTAGACCGAGTGATGACGTCATAACGTCATACTATCGTTATATATCGATATTAACCCACAAGGTCAAGGTCAAAGGTCTCATGTCAAAGTTATTGACCGTAGTATTCCGGTCAGGCATTGCTCAGTGGCATTACTCAGTATGACGTATGTTATGCTATGACTATAGTTAGGGCTACTCAGGGCCAAGGTCAAAGGTCAAGGTGAAAGCTTTTCAAGGTCAAACCCTCATTTCCCACCCAAAGGCTGCTATTGTTCCGGTTATATTGTATATAACCACCCCCTTCCCTTGGGTGCGCTACTGCATGCAACCATGAAGACGAAATTGATCACATTCAACGGTGATATGTTTGTTCATACACCAGCACAATGGTATCAGATTCCTACTGAATAAATACGAAACCTTGGCTCGGTCCATGATCGAACTGTATCTTTTAATGGAATTGGCGTAGCGTCGATTGCACAGAATTATTTTTCCAACGAACCTGCCTCACGTTTTATGTCACCCTGTGTGTACTTACTTACTTGGTAAATATCAGCGAGCTGCTCGTTCTCTTTTTCAATGAAATTCCTAAGTCGAAATGCTGTATCAACTGTAAGCAGGTTTATCCGCGTTTCTACACTTATTGGCACCTCCATGTTTACAGCATCCAGTTCGAAACTCAAGTGACGATAAAAGAAAATGCAACAAGTGCGTGTGCGTGCTGTGAGGCTCTATTCCCTGATGTTATTTGAAGTCAACTTCGCAAACAAGGACGGATTAATTTATGTATCTCGGTTCTCACCCCATCGTGCGGCCTCAAAATGGCCTGTGCAAATACTAGGTGCGATTCTACGAATGGTTCCTGGGTATGCTAGTGTACTGAAATATCCATTGAAAGCTTGGTTTTCCCATACTGTAACCATTGCACTTTTTCACAATTATTGAGTGAAGACGTCAACGACAGTAGATTAAAAAGTCCAGTCGACAAGCAATGTAAACAACAAGTGCTCATTTAACTCATTGTAACCAATGCAGTGAACTTTCGCCGTGCCCCGGCCCACCTCCCTTCAAGCCTCCAGGCATATATCGCCGACGGCCGCCGCCCCCGACCGACAGCGCGCGCGACATGCCCTTGTATAATATGTCGCCACCACCACTGCCGCAGCGTGACGCAGCCGAAACTTGCTGGGCAGGTAGACGAAACATCTTGCCATAGTTTTAAAGTGGTCCCAGGGTGGGGCAGGCGACGTAATTTTTTGTATGCTTATCGATAATTGACATAGTCTCAAAATGTATGTGAAATGTTTATAGTACATATTTTGCTCTCCAAATTTAATTGCAGCGATCACTGGAGAAAACTGTTTGCAAAATCGCATTATTCATGCCTTAAGCTTTCTAATGAACCCTGGTTTGTATCATCTTGTACGTTCTCTTAGCCTACAAAAAAGCATCGAAAATGCACATTGGTCTTGGCCTTTGTCGTGTTATGTGGCGAGAGATTCAAAGACAGCAGTTCGATGCCTTGTCGCGTCGACTTCAAAAGGCTTAACTTTTTTTGTTTGCCATTTTTTGACACTCTGGTCATTTTGCTACGAGTTGCAAACATCAAAATCAGTTTTAAAAATAGTCATAAATTCGAACAATGTCCTCATTTTGGCCTCCCTTAAAACACTGTGCGGCGGGGCAAGGGTTTAAACAGCAGCGCCCCACAGCTGGGGTCGTGTTGCATCCGCACACCAGCGCTGCTTTACTATATCTAAGTTCACTCTTCCCTATTATCTTTGATAACACAAATTCCTTCCCATTACAGACGCTCAGAAATGAAAAGCAGCCGGATGTGAGAGGTAACTCCGTAAAACGTCGCAGACCGTTCCCGCCGCTCGACGGTGCTGTGGGTACAACTCCGTGAAAATCCCAGACGAGAGGGAGCGAGTCGACCACGGCGCTGCAATGCCGCGGATATCAGCAGCAGCGCGGGCGCGGTGCAGCGAAGTACACGTGTGCTGGACTAACACCCCACCTCAGTTTTACACCGTACAGAGGACCACAGGGCGGCACGCCAGCATCAGCCACCCCGCGGCGCTCAGACGTCAAAAGGCCAGATCAGCAGCAGCAAAAGAGCGCGGGCGAAGCGAGCGGCCACAGGCGCTTCCCTGCAAGCCAGCCAGCACGCGGCGGAGAGCAGAGGCAGAGGACTCTGGTGCAGCGGTGTTCACAAGAGCGGGGCGGACACGTCACACCACCTTCTGGTGCAGCGGTGTTCGCAGGGGGGGGGCGGACACGTCACACCACCTCCTGGTGCAGCGGTGTTCACAAGAGGGGCGGACACGTCGCACCACCTTCTGGTGCAGCGGTGTTCACAGGAGGGCGGACACGTCGCACCACTTCTGGTGCAGCGGTGTTCACAGGAGCGGGGCGGACACGTCACACACCTTCTGAGAGGTGTTCACAAGAGCGGGGCGGACACGTCACACCACCTCTGAGCGGTGGCGCAGTGTATATCTCTCTCCCATTCCTTCACTACCCCACTCACGGGACATGCTATAAATCCAGAGATCACGCAGAAGATCTTTGACATGCGAGAAAACCGAGCCACCACACAGATAGAGCTTCAGGAAAGACGAGAGCAACAAAGCATGCCAGAAGTCGTTCAGAGAAAAAGAAAGGCAGTCATTGAAACAGGTAAAACAGGGAGCGATCAACGGCCAAGAGACATCGCTGGAGAGCAGAACCCTACATAGAAGGAGCAGAGGAAATTATTCCAGCAATGAAACACATCACCCACGGCTTTTACCCCCGAATATATCTTACTTAGCCTGTGCGCGGGTATGTATTTTAGTAAGCCATCAGGTCCCCACCCCAATACCACCCACGGCGCAATTTCACTAGAACCTCAGGTCCCAAAAAGCTTCACTGGTAGATTTCAAAACCAAGAAACGAGCCTGACAAAAACCGGGAACCTGACCTGATCCAGCGCAGCGCGAGGGTAAAGCCTCAGACAGGGTAGCTTCGGCTCTGGTTACCTCCGATTCGACACGGCTCCAATGGCGATGGAACAGGGAGCGCACCGGGCCACGCCGCTCCTCCCTTGGACGGAACGGGGGACGCCGGGGCACTGCGCCCTTCACTTAGACGGAACGGCAGGACACCGGGGCAAGGTGCCCTTCACTTAGACGGAACGGGGGGACACCGGGGCACTGCGCCCTTCACTTAGACAGAACGGGGGGACACCGGGGCAAGGTGCCCTTTCACTAAGACGGAATAGGGGGACACCGGGGCACCCATCCTCTTGGACGGAACAGGGGAAAACAGTTGAGGTGCTCCCTGCTTAAATCGGGGAAGAAATCGTGGCACTCCAAACACGAATCGAACACCAATTAAAATATGATATCCGGGCAGGCACTCGCTGGATCATTAGAATCCCCAGATGACTGCTAGGCGGCACAAACATTTACCTGCTGCTTTCGCAGATGAGTTATCATTACAAAATAGTAATGATAATAGAAATGTAGATCCGACCACAGCTTATAAACCGATTGAATAAGGGACGGCAGTAAGGCGTGTCCGCGTATTTCACCCTAGAAGAGAATTACGGCACATGCCAGGGTATGCAGTGGCGTACAAGACCATCCTCCCTCCACGCCGCTGACCTGGGTTCAAATCCCAGGGCGGGTATTCTGCATAAGTGCACGTCTGTAATTAACACCCTCCCACCAGGATGAGTGCCGGGGACACCAGGTGCCCTCGGCAGTCGGTGTACCGCAGAGCCTCAAAGTTAGTTGGGTGCATGAAGGGGCGTAGCCAGGATTTCGCTCAAAGAGAGGCGGCGCCCCGAAAAGGGCCTCCCCGGCAGCATTAAAAGGGCCTTGATGGGTAAAAAGGGCCCGCTTGTTACAGAATAGTGCTGTAGAGGATTTAAGAGGACCCTGTCTGGTATGAAATTTCAAATTTGGCCACAGAGCATAGTGCGGGAGATCCGCGCTTCTCGCGGCCCGCGTCCTCAGGGAGACCCTTCGGGCCCTCCGGGGGGGCGGCTGTCCCTGCCGCCGCCCCCCCTTAGCTACGCCCCTGGGTGCATGCCAACTATGAAGTTGAATCTCTCTCCCAGCCTGACAGGGCCCACCACCTCAGCACGCATCTGAAGTTTACTGTGGTCACGCCGGCCGAGATGGCTTTACTTTAGAAAATTAAAGATGGTACTGTCAATACAAGAAACGTTCACGAGACTGAATGGAGCATAATATCAAAAACTGAATACTTTGGCATATTTCACTTATCCATACCCCAAGATATGGCTGGGCTGGGGGGGGGGTCAGCTTCATGAGCTGACCCCCAATCGGCATATTGGAGAGGGGGCCATAGACACTGTGACCCACCCCATTCCTACGCCTATAAATTGTCCCAATGCTATCAGTTAAATATGGTTGTGACATTAACACAAAGATGATGATTGCCAACATTGTTTTCGTCATTGACAAACCATGCAGTTTGGAGAAGATACTTTGCCCGGTGTGAAAAATATTAGAGGTACTAGCTTTACACTGTTGCCAGTTCAAACATATAACAGGAAAGGCAGTCCCACACACAGACTCCCAGAGACCGACATATTCTCACGGATCGACAGACTCCCAAGGACCGACAGACTCCCACGGACCAACCGACTCCCACGGACCGACAGACTCCCACGGACCGACAGACTCCCACGGACCGACAAATTCCCAGGGACCGATAGACTTCCACGGACCGACAGACTCCCACGGACCAACCAACTCCCACGGACCGACAAATTCCCACGGACCGACAGACTCCCACGGACCGAACGATTCCATCCTGCAAGAGCTGTGCCCAACCAACCCACCTACAACCTTGCCGACGGTCAGCCGAGCGGAGGCGGACTCACGTCCAGGAGGGTCAGCGCCGACGGCGGCTAGCTGGCGGGGTCCGTCTCCGAGCTCCAGCAGGGCGGCGTCTTCGCCCAGTCCAACCAGTTCCTGGACGGGGGCTGCTGGGGACGCACTGCTGTGGACCACCACTCACCGTCAGACAGCCGAGGAGGAGGAGGAGGAGGAGGAGGAGGAGGAGGAGGAGGAGGAGGAGGAGGAGGAGGAGGAGGAGGGAGGAAGAGGAGGAGGAAGAGGAAGAGGAAGAGGAGGAGGAGGAGGAGGAGGAGGAGGAGGAGGAGGAGGAGGAGGAGGAGGAGGAGGAGGAGGAGGAGGAGGAGGAGGAGGAGGAGGAGGAGGAGGAGGAGGAGGAGGAGGAGGAGGAGGAGGAGGAGGAGGAGGAGGAGGAGAGGAGGAGGAGGAGGAGGAGGAGGAGGAGGAGGAGGAGGAGGAGGAGGAGGAGGAGGAGGAGGAGGAGGAGGAGGAGGAGGAGGAGGAGGAGGAGGAGCAGGAGCAGGAGCAGGAGCAGGAGGAGGAGGAGGAGGAGGAGGAGGAGGAGGAGGAGGAGGAGGAGGAGGAGGAGGAGGAGGAGGAGGAGGAGGAGGAGGAGGAGGAGGAGGAGGAGGAGGAGGAGGAGGAGGAGGAGGAGGAACAGGAGCAGGAGCAGGAGCAGGAGGAGGAGCAGGAGGAGGAGGAGGAGGAGGAGGAGGAGGAGGAGGAGGAGGAGGAGGAGGAGGAGGAGGAGGAGGAGGAGGAGGAGGAGGAGGAGGAGGAGGAGGAGGAGGAGGAGGAGGAGGAGGAGGAGGAGGAGGAGGAGGAGGAGGAGGAGGAGGAGGAGGAGGAGGAGGCAAAGGCAGAGCCAGCAAAAGCCTCAGGCGGAGGGTCCTTCGTCGCAAGCACATGGCCAAGCGAGCCGGGGCACCAAGCTGGGCCCGAACCGCACTTCAATGCAGTTTTCTTAAGAACGGCCGGACTACAGATAGTAGGCACGTAATTGCTTTTGCGGGAACGAAATTGGCCCACCTCCACCGATGCTCACACTGGTGTATTGACGTAGGAAGAGTAATGTCACACCCATCAGCTAGCGGGCGATTAAAAATTTGAGGCACCTCAATAGTAGACGACATATGGCGAGCGCAGTGGACCATTCCGACACTGCACAACAATACCAGAGAGGGTGTGGTACGATTTTATTATTCAGTACAAATAACCGGATATGTTTTGGCAGCGGTATGAGGTGTCCCTGGTAGGCCATGACGTCAGCATCATCACCCTACCGACCCCGGGAAGCAGTGAGTTCTGTGACTGGCAGCCAGTCACTCGGTAGCTCAGGGGTTGCCTCAGTTCTGTAACAAGGTGCGGCCCAGGCGGCGTCTGGAGACTGCACTCAGGACTGCACTCAGCCAAAGGCCGAGCCGACTTTATGAACGAGTGCACCACACCTCTTGCTGTGTGAACGAGTGCACCACCTATGGTGAAAGAGTGCACCACACCTCGTGTACCAGCTGACTGCGACCTTTACCGTGAGACAAGAACATTAGCATTGCTAGGAGCATGATCTGTCTTTGGTGCTACCTTGTCACGCCACGCCACGTGTTGGACGGCTGGCAGTGTGGAATGTGGAGAGGAAAGGTCCCGTAACGCCATGTGTTGGACGGCTAGCAATGTGGACTGTGGGGATGGAAGGTCCCGTGACGCCATGTGATTGACAGTTGGCAGTGTGGAATGTGGGGAGGGAAGGTAACTAACGCTCTGTGATGGACAGTTGGCAGTGTGGAATGTGGGGAAGGAAGGTCCTGTAACGCCATGAGATTGACAGTTGGCAGTGTGGAATGTGGAGAGGGAAGGTAACTAACGCTATGTGATGGACAGTTGGCAGTGTGGAATGTGGGGAGGGAAAGTCCTGTAACGCCATGTGATTGACAGTTGGCAGTGTGGAATGTGGAGAGGGAAGGTGACTAACGCTATGTGATGGACAGTTGGCAGTGTGAAATGTGGGGAGGGAAGGTACTTAAAGCTACGTGTTGGACGGTTGACAGTGTGGAATGTGGGGAGGGAAGGTCCTGTAACGCCATGTGATTGACAGTTGGCAGTGTGGAATGTGGGGAGGGAAGGTACTTAAAGCTGTGTGTCGGACAGTTGGCAGTGTGGAATGTGGGGAGGGAAGGTACTTAAAGCTATGTGTTGGACGGTTGACAGTGTGGAATATGGGGAAGGAAAGTCCTGTAACGTCATGTGTTGGACGGCTGGCGGTGTGGAATGTGGGAAGGGAAGGTCCTGAAACGCCATGTGATGGACAGTTGGCAGTGTGGAATGTAGGGAGAGATGGTCCTGTAAGGCCACGTGTTGAACGGCTGGCAGTGTGGAATGTGGGGCGGGAAGGTCCTGTAACGCCATGTGATTGAGAGTTGGCAGTGTGGAATGTGGGGAAGGAAGGTCCTGTAACGCCACGTGCTGGACAGTTGGCAGTGTGGAATATGGGAAGGGAAGGTAACTAACGCTATGTGATGGACAGTTGGCAGTGTGGAATGTGGGGAGGGAAGGTCCTGTAACGCCATGTGATGGACGGCTGGCAGTGTGGAATGTGGGGAGGGAAGGTCCTGTAACGCCATGTGATGGACGGCTGGCAGTGTGGAATGTGGGGAGGGAAGGTCCTGTAACGCCATGTGATGGACGGCTGGCGGTGTGGAATGTGGGGAGGGAACGTCCTGTAACGCCATGTGATGGACGGCTGGCAGTGTGGAATGTGGGGAGGGAAGGTCCGGCACTCTGTTCCTACGATCACGCAGTTACTCCTCTCGGTGCCGCCACACCGTGATCTCACATACATTCTTAAGAATAATTATTACTGTAGAGCTTGACAAAACTATAAAATGAAACATGGGCATTATATAGGCTTAAGGAGCTGAGTGTCTTTAAATTCCAACGCACACCTGAATTCAAACGATGCAATTATCCCCAAACATTTCAGCAAGACGATGAGAACGATTTTACGTCTTCGAAATAGCTAAAACGCGTAGCAAAAGCCAGAAGCGATATGCAACGGCCGCGTCTCCGGCGGCCTGTCCAAAGCAAGGCACGCTACATCACGGCACAACTCTCCGGATACAGGCTTCCGCGTGGGGCCAAGCTGCGGGTTCACATAGCGGTACATCAGACAGCGACTAGTGTCCATTCAGAAGCCAGAGCATCACCCCCGCACCAGCCGGGGCGTCACCCCATACTAGCCGGGGCGTCACCCCACACTAGCCGGGGCGAACCCCCACCAGCCGGGGCGTCAACCCCAGCACCAGCCGGGGATCACCCCCACACCAGTCGGGGTCAGGGGACTCCTGGCCCCCTTGTCGCTACAGCGAGGGGCGGACGGCCCAGGAGTCAGTTAGGACACGCCACAGTCTACGGTGTAGTTTAGGAATTTGGAGTGGGTAAGTTGAAGAAAATATGGCACCTTGATAATTTGATTTGAACTGAGATAGCCACGTGATAGATCATGCCAAGAAGCCAGCAGATCGATATTTCATTTGTCTCAGAGCCTACCGTTCGCGGAGAAAACAGAGTAAAATTCACCCCATACTGGCCCGTCCTTCCCGGGTTTTTACGAGCTATGAGGCAATCTTAGGAACGCAAAGTGTTGTTCAAGCCCCGCTGTGCGTGCAACGACAAATTTTTCGTGTTTGGACATCTTTACAACCAATGTGCTAAACGTTTCTCTGGTACTAGTAACCATAAATGTGTGTAACTTGCTTCAATGAGTAGATTCAAGCGTGAAATAAATTTAAATAAAATTAAGAAAAATAAGTATTTCAAAGAATCACATCGGGTCCCAATGCCCTGCTTTAGCTAAAATCACTCCATCTAAATAAGTATTCTTTCTGGCGCAGCCAGGCGGCCGTGTATTGTATAAGGGAGCATGACGCGCTACCACATCATGACGTCACGCCGATGTAGTTTTTTTGCCGCTAGCATAGGGAAGTTAAATAACACAACATATTGTATTTATGCCACTTTTTCTACACAGATGACGCGAATTCCACTAGGATGAAATGGGGGCTCCGGGGCCGCGGAAACGACGTTAAAAGCCACACCCAAATGCACACCACATGTTAGGTTATACTCCGAGTAGCGATTTAGGCCAAAAATCTGGTATGCATTTGGCTTCGAGGGAACCAGCCGTCACCCTCTTTAGGCTTGCGCATCATTGGCCCTTTAAAATAACTGGGCACCTGTAAAGTTCCTTCTCCGGTGGATAGCTTCCTCTGAATTAAAAGAACAAACAAAACAAAAACAAGAAGAGGCGAATTTATATTTTTCAGTAAGAAATACCCTTAACACCACTCCAGGCTAAAAGTTCACAAAGGTGCCATATTCCCTGCAATACACAGCAGCTTATCAGTGGGCTCTGATTGGTAGTAGGTAGCTAAGATACACCACAGGCCTGTGTGGTCTCTGGTCGAGAGCGGGTCATGACACAGCACAAGCCTACGAGTGGATTCTGGTCGGAAATTAGTACGATAGGACACAGCATAAGCTTACGTGTTGGCACTGGCTGGAAATGGGAAAGTTGAGGAGACAACTGACTGGGTAAGCTCTGATTGGAAGTGGCTAACTTAGCACACAGCACAAGCTTAAGGATGGGTTCCGGTTGGGAGCGGGTAAGTTAGGACAAATCACAAGCGTTAGTGTGGGTTCCGGTTGGGAGTGGGTTTAGGACACAGGGCAAGCTTATGTGTTAACTGGGGTTGGTTAAGTTAGGACATGAAATAATTTTACACTTGGACTCTGACTGAGAATGGGTAAGCTAGAACACAGCACAAGCTTACACATTGAGAGGGAATGACCAGACAGCTGGCTTCCACACAGGAGGGGGTTAGAACAAACAGCTGCCTTCCACACGGGAGGGTTAAAACCACCGGGGGTTAGAACAGACAGCTGGCTTCCACACGGGAGGGTGGTTAGAACAGTCAGCTGGCTTACGTGTCGGCTCCGGCTGGCCACCGTAAGGCCAGGCATTGCGGGCCCACAGGTCACACACGCGTCTGTTGTACCGTCCAGCGTTCTCAGGCACTGCACCACCACGGCCGAGTCAGCGTCAGGCGCCCGAACAGGGACAACGTAGTACAGATGTCACAACCATCGCAGCAGCGGCCCGGACAGGGATCGCGTGGTACAGATGTCGCAATCATCGCGGCAGCGGCCCGAACAGAGACCGCGTGGTACCGATGTCGCAACCATCGCGGCAGCGGCCCAGACAGGGACCGCGTGATATAGATGTTACAAGGGGCCGCTACCTACTGGGTATTTCCCGAGCCAGGGAGTTGGGTGGTGCTGAAACCAGTCGGCGGGCAGTGAGATGCGACTAACACTGACGCAGTACAGTGTCGGTAAACAGTCACCCCCGCCCCCCAGGCAGCACAGTGCAGCACACAGCAGTGTGTGGCAGTGCCATTAGAGGGTGATGCGCGCGGCCTCAATTCTGGTTTCGGCGGAGGCTAGGTTGAAGATCGCACCAGGGTTTGGTTCGTTTCGAAAGGTGGTCGTCAAGTTCTGCGTCACTCTCATATCACGCCACACATTTCTAAAAAGAAACTTCAATAGGAACAGTAACAAGCCACCTTAATCAAATGGAATGATAGTAATACAAAAAGTAGTTTCTTAATGATCACCTAAATCACCTGCAGGAATGGTCCGTCATATGGGGATTGAAACACAACCCATCTAAACTGAAGAGCCCCACCCTGACCCCCAAGCGCACACCAGTCCAGAATAACTACCACATGGGAAATATCATCTTGGAGTCGGTACATGAGATTTGCAGTCTCAGAGTAATTACCTGATTCAAATTTGAATCTTTCTGCATTGTTGTTCGCTACGCTAACAGAGCACAAAGGGTTATGATTCAATCGTTTCCAACAGGCCTGCAAGAGACAAAACCCAGCTCCAAAACGTTACTCGCAACGCTAACGTCAGGTCCATTCTTGAGCATGACAGCGAAGTCTGAGCTGGTGCAGCCAAACCCTACGTCGAGTGGGTACGACACACATTTCTCATGTGGTTAAAATATTATTCATTCCGACGGCGCAGCTTTTAGACTTATGCTTTCTACGTCACTTCAGGATCGACTCTCTCGCTGCACGCAGGGAGCGACAAAAATGTCTCTTTCTAAAGCGTTCGTTTCCCTCAGCACTGGCTGCCAATCGCTGTAGAATGGTTTCAGCCTACATGCTGTTACCCGGTCTCCCGAAGCGTCCTTTGACCTTTTGCTGAGCGCCACGACCGCGTTGGACACGCCCACCTCGGGGTTTCTATGTAGGTTACCGACAATTGCAAACAGGTTTTAACTATGAAAGAAATCTTAGTACAATGGAAAGCCTCTGAAAGTGCTTTGAACTGCCTGTCAATGTTGTGGATTTCAACATCTGGTTTTGAAACGTTTGTGTTGTTCTTAAGCCAACAGTGCCACGCGAATATGTGAAGTTTGTGTTCTGTTCCATTTCTCTTACCTCACCTCTATGTAAACCGATGTTAATATATTTTGGTGATTTGAACTTAATGCACCAAATAAGACTAACAAACATAAAAAGAAAAGAAAGTGTCAACAGATCATTCTCAAGAGCCCGTTACCCATAGAACAAACAAGAAAAGCACAGCTCAATCAAGAAAAACGGCATCCACAGCAATAAGAAGAAACGCAACCAAACTCAGTTGGATAAAGACCTCGCATGCTGCAACAGTGGTGTAAAACACAAACAGCAGGTAACGGGTGGGGTGGCCGCGGCAGTGTCCGGCGACTCAGAACTTCACGGCCTGAGAACGGTCGCAGACGCTCGACAGTGCTGGGCTGCCCGGCACGCTGAATCCGTAACGCCACCATTCCTATGTCGCGGCCATTTTATAGCCGGGTCCATGGAGAGGTGGGTGGTGGGCGTGGAAAAAACTGCTTCTTCAATTCCCTTGGGAGTGACTTTTTACAGGGAATATGGTACCTTGGTGCGTTTGTGGTACCTTGGTGAATTTCACACTGTGCTGGTTTTAGGGACAGTCAATATTGAAAATAATGGATCTGGCTTTATTTCTAAGAAAAATTTCCTACAACCCTAATATTCCGTTGCATTCACTTTTCCTCTGTTAGCAATAAAAACTATCCAAATTAAAGTGACGTAAGATGGGTGTATGAGCTACAAATGCTTTCTGCCAAATTAAAAATGTTTTATTTGCGTAAAAAATTAGTACGAATACAAATGTTAGCTAAAAGCATCGGGAACCAAAGTGAGATTATTAACTTCTTCAATTTTTCTAGATATATTAAACATATTTCACGTTTCAAACTAGTCTATGGTCAAATAGTGAAATGTTCGATCAGAGCAAGACATCAATTGCATATTTCAAATACTTTCAAATCCCAAAATAAGAGACTGGTATTTCACTGTGTGCCGTGACTTATCTTTAGATTGACTGTAACTGAACCTGCTTTATGTTAGAGTTGGGTCCGCTGAACGAGTGGAGGCGAAAACGTCATTGAACGACCTGTGTTTTCGAAAAATTTACTTATACATCGTTAACTTCATCGTCATACCTGAGGACAACGCTGTGCACAGAAATACTCTCATTTAAATGTAGGGGGCGCCGTAGTGGAGTGCTCAGCGCAGCTGGCTTCCACGCAGCCGACCCTTGTTCAAGGCCCGGCGGCTTCCCGGAACAAGGAGCAAGCTGGCTCTAGAGGAACCATTCCAATAGGGAAAGATTTGGCGACGCAATATAACACTGGCAGTTGGTGTGTCGATTTGCCCCAACAGCTATTATAATTTCGGTGTGATTTTGGTATAAAACTAAATCTTTGATATGGGTATAAGATTAACCTCATCAAAGTTATTCTAATCGGAACAATTCCTGTATCAGTAGCATTACATAAGAACTGAAATTCAAGAAAATTCAGGCCGAAAATTCCTTCTCGAAAATGAGCCAGCGACGGCACTGAAACAACAAGACAAGAGATAACAGTAATTTCACAGTGTTTGATTGAGACGCGTATTATACACACCATGAGCTCTCAATTCGGGAAAGGTTTACAGGAAAACACTTACTCAACGTGATAGTCCCTTGGGTAAACACAAACTAAGTTTCTATTCGGTTTAACGGGCATAAGGCAGTGCGAAATGTGCACACCCGATCCCAATTAGCGTCTCTTGTGGTATACTTTTACACCCCGAAGGTGCTGGCTATAAGGGATATCTTAGAAGACGAAAGCGTGTCTTGTCTGGGGCACGACGGGCGACTGCGCTGCTGTGTAAGGCTGGACACAGTCTCCTCAGA
This sequence comes from Lepas anatifera, assembly GCA_034440635.1. Classification (NCBI taxonomy): domain Eukaryota; kingdom Metazoa; phylum Arthropoda; class Thecostraca; family Lepadidae; genus Lepas; species Lepas anatifera. Next base: position 86,480 of record JAOTON010000655.1, on the reverse strand, counting down.
GCCAGTACAATACACCCGGCTGGACAACCATCTCAGAAAACCACCCGGAACCACACCACACACTCCCCAGCTGACCCGGCCGCATCTGGCAGCACTGACCTGGGTACTCGTCGTCGTCGTCGTCGTCGGTGTCGGAGTCGGAGCCGGTGGCGTGTCGGGTCCGCGCGGGGCCACGTGTCCGCCCCGGCGCCGCACCAGACTCAGATGCATCTGTGTAACAGAGGCGGCGTCACAGACACAGACACGACAGAGACGGCGTCACAGACACAACAGAGACGGCGTCACAGACATTCCCCGCACTACACTCAGTTGCCTGTTATACACCAAAAATGGCGTCCAGGGACACAGACGTTCCCCGCACCAACCTGAGTGGCCTGCTATACACCAAAAATGGCATCCAGGAACACAGGCGTTCCCCACACCAAACTCAGTTGGGGCATTCCATGACAAATCGACAAGTCGATAACACCCTCATGTCGCAGATTTCGGTGTATTTTTTGTCAGGGGGTTATTGATGGAGCTGATGACGATTTTCGGATTCATTTTCCTCCCTGACTTACGGTTTGAAAATTATAGCCTCAGGCATTTTGACCATGCCCACTTGCATGCCTTTTTTAAAGACCACATTTTACCTGTATGCTTCAACAAATGCCATAAAAACATAATCTGGGTATCTTAAGGACGAATTACGAATTCTAGCTCATGAAAAATATAATTCAAAAAAATTAATTTTAGATATATTATATATTCTTCAATTTTTCAAAATAGATAAAAACTATTTTCCTATGAATTATTTTAAACTTTTTCAGGCTCACATTACTCTTTACACTTTTCTCTATAAGATTCAGTAATAAAAAGAATGGAGACTGTAAGAGAAAGCGAGATCTGAGCTCCCAAACGTCCCGATCCCCACTTTTGTGAGGTTCGTGCGCCAGCGCGGCCCGGCGTCGCTGCACCTATCAAACGTCTCTGGTAACGAAAAAGGTGTCAATGGTGGAATTGGTCGGCAATGAGGATAAGGATGTATTTAAACAATAAATTGTAATCAATGTCACATTCCTTAACACGCGCACTGGAGGGGGGGCCTCGGAGTCCCCCCACCTGTTTTTCCAAGGTGGTCAGAGACCACTCGTAGCCGAAACACGATACTTTGCTACAGTAAACAGAATTTAATAGCGCGTCGATTGGTGAAGGTTTTTTGAAAATCGGTCAAAATGTTTTTGACTTATAGGCTTTTAAAGTCAGACCTGCATTTTGAGATCGCCGTAATCGCGCGGTCGGACCAGTAAGCTTGCATTTGAGACCGAGTGGTGAAGTCATAACACCATATAACCGGGATTATATGTCAAGGTCACTCACATGAAGGCCAAGGTCAAGGTCAAAGGTCACAGGTCAAGGTCATATCTGCACTTTCAAGGTCACCGACCACAGTGCTTCCGGTCAAATGACGTTACCCGGTCTGATGTATGTTATGCTATGACGTCATCGATAAGGTACCCCAATACCAAGGTCAAGGTCAAAGGGCAAGGTCAAAGGTCATTTGCAAAGGTTAATCCTCATTTCCCGCCAAACAGTGGCTATAGTGTTAGTCAAAGTGTACATTATAAATAGTATACTATATTGTGACCTTACAGGTCAATGACCTTGAATGAACTTGACCCCAAAATTGAAGGGAAGGCTCTTTGAGACCTTCTCTATATGACTCTGGTCCGCCTTTAGCTTATTCCCGCCATTTTCCCGCATAATCACGGCATTTACCGGTCGGTCCCCAGCATGGCCAAGTTTTGACATTTATGACCTCGTTTGACCTTGAAGATATTGACCTAGGTCAATAAAAATTGGTCATGATGTAGATCACCATAACCCCCATCCACCTCTCAAATTTTGTTTTTCTGTGCCTCTTAGTTTCCGAGATCTTAGGGGGAGCCTACCAGGCCCCCTCCAGTGCGCGTTAGTGCCAGACCCCCCTCCAGTGCGGGTGTTAACACCCGCACAGGAGAGGCGCACTGGAGGGGCACTGGAGGGGTGGACTGGTAGCCCCCCTGAGCTCTCTGAAACTAGGAGGCTTAGAAAACTCCGGTTGGGGAGTGGGTGGGAACTATTGAAATCTATATTATGACCGATCTTAATGGACCTAGGTCAGTAAGTTCAAACGAGGTCATAGAGTTCAAATATGTATTAGCCGTGCTTGGTTATTCATCCGGAAATGCCGTGATTAAGCTCAAAGTAGTTCAGAATGCACTAAAAACAGAGCAAGTCATAGTGAGAACGTCCCAAGAATTGTAAACTTAATTTTTGGGGGTTAAGGTCATTCAAGGTCATTGACCTAAGACGTCACAATATGACATATTCCCCTTATTTACACCATGACTAGCAGCATAGCAACCGTTGGACGGGAAATGAGCATTGACCTTTACCCATGACATTTTGATTTGACCTGTGACCTTGAACTTTACATTGACTTATCTTAACTATGACGTCGTAGCATAAAATACGTCATACTGGGTAACGCCATGCGACCGGAAGCACCGGACCAATGACTTTGAGAATGCTGGTATGGCCTTGAATTGTGACCTTGACCTTCATGACGGGTGAAATTGACATATACTCTCGTTTTATTTGGCGCTATAACGTTGCCAGTTGGTCTTTGATGCACGCGAACTGGTGCAACCGCGCAATTGCAACGATCTCAAAATAAAGGGTTTAACTTTGAATATAATAACAAAATTGGGGCCGATTTTCAAGGTTATTTGACCAATCAACGTGCCATTGAATATTCTCAAAAGTAGTGAAATAATGTTTTTTGGCCACGAAGGGTTCTCCAGCCACCTAGTAAAAAGTAGGTGGGGGCCTCTGAGTCTACGCTCCGGTGTGTTTTTTAACACGCGCTGATATGAGGCCCCGGGCCACCTTTACTGGCAGGGGTACCCATCCCCTTACGATCTCAGCAAACATGCTTGGAAGGGGACACGGAAATCAGTGTTCCATTGCCTGCCTCGATCTCTACCCAAAATGCTTCAACAAAAAGTACTTGAATTAGCTACTGAGTGCAGAAAAGGTTTCAATAAAGCAGTCGCGAGAAAAGGAACATTAAAGATTCAAAAGTTCGTACCGGCTAATTCGAAGACTGTTATTGTCCATAAGCTCTCGAACGATGAGGGACAGAACGTTCTAGTTTCAAATAAATCTGTGAAGTTCAATGGTACCATGTGATGTAGTCGTTCTTCTGGTCCGTGGGTCAGATCTTAAATAAAGCATCATGTCTTAATCTTATATGTTCGAAAAGCAGTTGTCGGCGTGGACACTATGTGGCTTTTTGTTTGTGATGCGTGCTTTCTAATATAAATTGAACTGGGATACATGCAACTTTTTTGGGCACGGGTAGAAAAAACTATCTAAAACAAACCTAATACAACAGTAATAATCGACTTCTTACGCATACTCCTTCCACTACATTTTCCACCAAATGCACCAGAGTGTCGGAATTGTTCCAAATGTTCCGGTAATACGTTCATTTTTTTCGGAACGGCTCAAATTTTTATGTTAGCAATATTAGCCTCCACACCACATCTAGTTCATTCGCAATGTCACCGAAGCGCAGTCTTGCTCAGTTCTCCCCTCCCCGTTACCCCACTTCCAACTGGACGCGTCTATGCGGCGTGCCGACTGCAGGCTGAGTGGCCGGCGACGGTGATGGGCTTGGTCTGCGGTGCTCGTTACTGATTTTGCTCTGTAGTCTCCATTCTTTTTATTGACGTTATATGTAGTTTAAGCAATGCTCTTTCACATGGAGTTGTTTTGAAGTCAATAAAAACATAGGAAATATGTATGCGTATGTTTGCAAAAGTTTGGAATTATATTTTATACATATTCGTGCCAATTAATATAATTAAACTTACATATTTGTATTGTTCAGACTTTTGTAATTATTTTCATGTAACCTCTTGGAGGAGTACGTTTAATTTAAATGGCTTAAAACGCAAGCGAAAAAGTCCAATGCACGCATCCGTTGTTGGATTGCCCGAGGCTATAACACCGAAACGATTATCCGGACGAGACTAAAAAATACGACAGTCGTTTTCAGCGCCACTGAGAACCCTAGTCCTAAATTTTCATGAAAATCTGAGATATGAGGGTGTTATTTCAACCCATCGATTTGTCGATTTGTCATGGAATGCCCCAGTTGCCTGCTATACACCAAAAATGGCGTCCAAGGACACAGACGTTCCCCGCACCAAACTCAGTTGCCTGTTATACACCAAACATGGCGTCCAGGGACACAAACGTTCCCCCCCACCAAACTCAGTTGCCTGTTATACACCAAACATGGCGTCCAGGGACACAGACGTTCCCCCCACCAAACTCAGTTGCCTGTTATACACCAAAAATGGCGTCCAGGGACACAGGCGTTCCCCACACCAAACTCAGTTGCCTGCTATACACCAAAAATGGCGTCCAAGGACACAGGCGTTCCCCGCACCAAACTCAGTTGCCTGTTATACACCAAAAATGCCGTCCAAGGACACAGGCGTTCCCCGCACCAAACTCAGTTGTCTGTTATACACCAAACATGGCGCCCAGGGACACAAACGTTCCCCCCACCAAACTCAGTTGCCTTTTATACACCAAAAATGGCGTCCAAGGACACAGGCGTTCCCCGCACCAAACTCAGTTGCCTGTTATACACCAAAAATGGCGTCCAAGGACACATACGTTCCCCACACCAAACTCATGTGCCTGTTATACACCAAAAATGGCGTCCAAGGATACAGACGTTCCCCACACCAAACTCATGTGCCTGCATCACAACAAAGACAGAGGCACAGACACAGATGCTTCTACCACACAAAACTCAGATTGTTGTAAAACAGGGTTACCTTGAAATATCACCTTTCGGCTGTTTCTTTTTCGTGTTTTTCCCATGCGTACAAGCGTGCAAAACTGCGTGGTGACCTCCATTTTGCTAATGCTGCCCTGCTCACTCAGCGAAAAAGGTTTTGGGAGTCTGTTTTCTCGATGTTTGCTCATATCGTTTTCAAAACGTGAGGGAAATCGATTAAATTTAAGTAAGGGGCTAACATTCTCATTAAGGCGAACCTAATTTAATATTGATTTATATTCCAGGTGAAAATCATACCACCCTACATTGCTTCATTTATCACTCAAACGCTAATTATGACAGGCGCGCTCGATTCAATGCCATTCAGCAGTGGCTGAATACAAGGACGGTCCCAGACACTGTCCTATTCAGTGTCAAACGAACAAAACCTTCAGAAACGTGGTGTTTGATAACTTGGCAACATCGGCTGTTTTGAGGAGGCTTTAAGGGGGTCACGGTCCAGATGCGCCCCGTCTCTTTAGAGCCCGCCAGTGGTTGAAGGATGCTTCAGTTTGTTTCCCCCAGCGCGACGAAGTCTCTTAAGCCTTAAGCCGGGAGGGAGAAAAAAAATTAGATGCTTCTCGTAGACAATTGACTGCCACACAGCCTTACATTCAAAAAGGAAAACGCAAAGATTCGTATATAGACCAATATAAAGCTAAATTTACATCATGGAAAATCCAAGCGATGGTGTCATCCTCCATTACTTCAAGAATTAGCTCAAGCGTCTCTGTATCACAAGACACTGGTCTAAGTAATGGGACTATGGTGAGGACCCCACACATGCGCTGGTGTTCTGCGGTTTAATCACGCGCCACATCATAGTACCGAGTTCTCACATCGGACGCTAGGAAAGCCGCTGATGAGAACACCCACTGCGACTGTAGCTAAACTCACGGAAGCTAAAACAAACTGCTCCAAACACAAGAGGCGGTCCTGTAGCAGCTACGTCCTGCCATGTAACACAATCTAGCGGACCCACTCTGACATTTGCTAATAAGCCGCGACCTCGACTATATTCCAGGTCGAAGCCTACCGATATGTCCAACACACCGATTTTCCCAACGATTTCTTGCGTACACGAGGACGTCGGAACGGAGGGGGCAATGGAGGCAGCTGCCCCCCCCCGTTTACGGACAAGAACCATTGCCCCCCCCACTCCAACTTTCGGAGGAAGGTTCTCGGAGAAAGCATTCAACGCCGGCCGAACTCCTATATTTAACCGGGTGGGAGGTGACCTTTGAGGAGGGTGCCATTGACCCATCAGGGGGCGCCGACGGTCGATCGGGGGACAGGTTCCCCCTTTACTCCTTGGATCTGCCCATGAGCTGTCTTCTTTTTGCTGAACTTATCATACATGTTCACAGAAACTCCCGGCCAAAAGTGGGGAGCCGCCGCCGCGCCCCACTCTTCGGTTGGAGTTTAGCGCGCTTCAGCGGCCTGACTATACCATACCCTTCTCTCCTCCCTCACTCTTCGAAAGTTGGAGGCCCGGCCCATACACTCCCGCAAAAACACCTTCAGATTTCATATAAACCCGGGTTCACAAGTATAGAACTACTTGCAGGCTTTTATGAGAGCCATGCTTCTGCGGTGATTTATCACGCTACTGAGCGACACGCATGCCGCACACGGCATCCACCCAAACGCTCGCGAGCATAATGGTCGCAGCACATTCACATTCAGGCACGCTTATTTATCCACGGAGAGGAGAGGCAGACGCGGGGAGGTGCTGCCCTCGGCTCAGGGACGCTTAGTTATCCACGGAGAGGAGAGGCAGACGCGGGGAGGTGCTGCCCTCGGCTCAGGGACGCTTATTCATCCACGGAGTGGAGAGACAGACGCGAAGAGGGGCTGACCTCGGCTCAGGGACGCTTATTTATCCACGGAGAGGACAGACAGCCACCCTCTTGGTTTCCGAGATCTCAGGATGTGGCACTTTAGGACCCCCTCCACTGCGCGTTGACGCCAGACCCCTCTCCACATCGCGTGCTAAGTGTAACGACATCATCTTTACAAAGGGGAGCCGTTGACACAACCATATTTTTCTTAAATAGGAATTTCTAGGTAGTGTTTCTCGAAACTGACAGCGGTGATATTAAGCAGCTATAACTATTGAAAACAAAATAGTCAGTCGCGCCAACTTGAAAAAATACCCGCCAATTTAAGCCTGCTATCAACTTTAATTTAAAGCAGCTCATTGTACTTCTTATGAAGTCAGACGTGCGATTATTCATTGTCCATGATAAATAGCTTTCTTCTTCTTTTCTTGCTGTATACTTAAATTGGTAATAGTCTAAACCTAAAACTTCAATTTCTTACAAAAGGGGAAGATGTATCTTCTTCAGACTGCATAGCTTGTCAATGCCGGGAAAAGGACAACATCCACCATTTTTAGTATTCGCGTCACAACCTAATTTGACAGGTAAGATTGGGACAAATGGGAACTTAAGCAATCACATTTAGGGTTTTATGTGTATAAAATATCACATCTAAGACAAACCACCAGTGTGGGTGCGGCACCAAGCCTCATGATTTTGTGAACAAAGCTTCACAGTTATAACGCTTTTCCGAAAGTCCGGGCAAGGCCCTGTATTGCTGCTATCTTCCCTGGTTGAAAGAGGGGACCTCAGTGGCGGTGGCCCTCGCCTTGGTTCATCCAAGGGAGGCGCCGTGCCCCCGCTCCGCTGCCAGAGGCCACAGCGCTGCCTCCACTGGAGCAAAACGCGGTCTCACCTGAAAGTTGTCTGGCAACCGCGAGTCCTTACAGCCCTTGTCCATCTCCTTCTTACACAGCGTCAGCGTGATCCTGTTGTTGACGTCGGGCACCAGACGTGCGTCGCTGCAGGAGCTGCCGACGCACAGGGCACCGCGTCACATAATACCGAGGACACGTCACCTAATACCGAGGACACGTCACATAATACCAAGGAAACGTCACATAGTACCGAGGACACGTCACATAATACCATGGACACGCCACTCAATACCGAGGACACGCCACTCAATACCATGGAAACGTCACATAATACCGAGGACACGTTACCTGATACCGAGGACACGTCACTCAATACCAGGGACACATCACAAAATACCGAGGGCACGTCACATGATACAGAGGAAACGTCACATACTACCGAGGACACGCCACATAATACCGAGGACACATGACATCATACCGAGGACGTGTCACATAATACCGAGGGCACGTCAACTAATACCGAGGACACGTCACGTACTGTCAAAGACCGCGTCACATAATACCGGGGACCACGTCACATAATATCGAGGACCGTGTCACATTAGGGTCGTTCAATGTTTTACTTTTCAAACTCGAACCACTTTTTCCCATTATATATTCAATTCTGATTTCAATGAGCCACATTCCAAGCATCTACGACAGCGGGAAAGATCGCCTCAAAACGGTTAAAAATTTCATAATTCGGGCGCGATTGGCCGCCCGGCGTTGCAGTCTCCCCTTGTTAAATTGGGATGAAAGGGGTGCATAACCTACCAGTAAAGACAGCGTGGCATGTGCGTGCGTATAAGAACGGTAGATGGGATGTAACATGCAAGTATTTACTTGTCAGATGTATTTGCAGCGCAATACAAATACATATTATTTCACAAAAGACCAGAAATTAAATGATTCAGCACCCTAGTACTCTAAATCCCGACAGAACAGGAATGCCTTCCGGAGGCGAACCTTTCTCTAGTAACCATTGCTGGAGAACGTCGTGAGGCAGGTGCTTCTCCCTATTCTACTGCGAACTATTTAAGATCTCTGGTACTGATAAAAGAAGATCCTGTTTCATATTTTTACCCTTTAGGTGGCTCACGAAATCTTCCACCAGCTTCACACCACGTTCTGTGGGACCGTTCACGACAGTAAGTTCTGGAATACCTTGAAACAGGGGAAGCTTTACCAGTCGCCAGCTTCTCAACGGAGCCATTTCATGTCAGAATCTTTCGGATTCAGGCGCTCGATTACCATCCAGCTTTCAGGAATGAGAAATTGGGAGACGCTTGGTATCGAGCCGAGCTCTTCATAGCCTCTGTCGGAAACTTTAGCCTACCTAACTGAAAAGTGGATGGTTTTGCTGTTTAGGCCAGGTACTGTATCACTGCCTGTTTACCTTCAGCATTGTGATTCTTATTTGCGAATCAGATTATAACTTTCTGGTCACAAATAGCAGTTGCGTTTGCACATTGACTTCAGCGCCTCTACACAATATCGGTGTATTATCTCGAATTGCGCAAGCTGGTTTACGGGTGGCTGTCAGGAGACGTTGTCTCCAACAACTGTCTGTTTAGAAGACCCGGAGCCCACCAGCGAGCCATATTATGGAATATAGGACATTTATGGAATGAAGTGCGTGCTACTACTGAGTCAGATTCCGTCCATCATTCCAGAAGATACTTAAAGACGGAGTATTATAGTTTTTGGAGTTTAACGACGCATCAACTGCTCAGGTCATATGGCATCAGAGGCGAGAGGGAAAGAATTAGCTTGGGCTAGAGCAGTGCGCCAGATTCTGCCCCTGGGTGGGCTCGAACCCACGACACCCAGCACATAATGAATTCCATTGGCCGAGCCGAGCGTAAGCGCTAACCGACTGAGCCACTCACCCCGAAATAGTTCGCGGCTTTCCTCATAAGTGGTTCTAAACCATGCATTTGGGTTCCTCCGTCGCGGATAGTCAGCTTTAGAGCCTTCTATGAGGCTCAAAGCTATCCATAAAATGCAATGCAGTGCTTTAATTAAGTTAACACGCGCCCCACTGGGGGGGCGAAATTCGCCCCCTCCCTCCTGGTTTTTTTCCAGATAGCTCAAAAACGAAGAAACGCAGAACAACGAAACTTACGGTACCTTATCCCTGATTAATTTTACACATCTGACCAAATTTTTGAGTTAAGGTCATGTCAGGTCAAGGAGCTATTCAGGGTCAAGTGACCCGACCTCAAAACCTAAAATTACGAGTTTGAAGCAGCGCCCAGGGAACATTAGCAAACCGATCAGTTTGAAACTTCCACAATATGATAAGGTCATTAGGGTCTAAAAATCTGCTATCTCGGAATTTTTATATTGGTGACCTGAGGTGGGGTCAATTTTTTGGTCACCCCATTATAAGTCTCTGGTGAAAAATAGAATGGACTCGTTTCCAGGAAATACTGGATAGATTAGGCTGAAAATCCTCAAACTGTCTATTCTTACCACGATCTTCACCATTAAGTTGAGTTTTTGAGCATCTGACCTCTCAAAGGTCATATCAGGTCACGGGAGCAGAGAGTGATTGTTTTGCCAATAACTTCTCACTGAATTGAGATACAGCTCCCATTTCGCTTGCATTGTGCTTATATTGTCACGGGGAGTCGATTGATTGCAATATGACCATACCAGGTCACTCTGTGACCCTGACCCAGGTCGAGGTCAGGTCATTTTAACTATTTGACCAATCAAGGCCATATTATACATCATTCGATTCGCCGCGACGAGAGGAATCTAATGATGCATAAAGATTTGCTCTAGCTCCCCTGAGGGCAGATCTAGAGGGGGAAACGTACACTGCTCTGTTGTAAGCCTATGGAGCATTCTTTGACCTGTGTTGACCTCAATATTTACCTGACATAAAAATTCTTGTAAATCATCTTCGTCTTGTCCAGAGCTTTCGAACGCCGCCCGTAATTTTCCTTTAGCTTTCGTGGGGAACAAGATACGGAGGGGGGGCGAAAAACATCCCCCAGCGGGGCGCGTCATGCAAGGGACCCCAGCGGGGCGCGTGTTAATATAGAAATCGCCCTGAATGTGCTGAAGTCAATTTGCCATCAGCTGTGGTATCTGTGCACAGAAAGTTATATTCTGTCGCGCTGGTGAGAACCACCATCTTGGAGGTAAGGAGCCAGTTGCACAAGAATTGGCCAAAACAGCAAACGATTCACATTTGACTAGGGCAGGCTTAAGTTTCCGATAGAGGCTATGAAGAGCTCCGTAAATGCTCGGTATTTTCGATGCTTTCACTCAATAGCCGTCAATCGGATCGAACAAAACAATGAAACATCTCGCAGTGTTGAGCCAAGGAGCATGACTATCAGGATTAAACATATTCTCCACAACAAAAATGAAACCGGTGAATTCAGAGCACTCGATAGCCACATCCACCGACTTCCAGGAGAAACTGAGAGAGGTCGGTGATAAGCACCTGTTGATCTGCCGTGGAAGGAGTGCCCCAGCTCTGGTTACAGCATGCGTTCATATATACCAAGCATATCAATAAAGCACTCTAAAGCCGTCAGCCAAGGCATGCCATCCAGTACTCTCTGAAAGCACCCAGAGGAAGGCTCTCACAGTTCTCCAAAGGAACGTTCTCACTCACTTCTTCAAAAGAATGCTCTCTCACACTTCTCCAAAGGAAGGCTCTCATACCCTTCTCCAGAGGAAGGCTCTCAACACCACTTTTCACAAAGGAAGGCTCTCGCACACTTCTCCAAAGGTAGGCTCTCGCACACTTCTACAAAAGAAGGAGCAACACACGGAGAGATTTACGAACTGAAACTCATAGTGAACACCAGTGCTTTAGCTGTCCCAGGTTAAGCGCGAAGCTCTCCTCTGTGCATCCACAATATACAGCCGTGTTGGCCCCAGTCTCGACGTTCCACCTCGTAAGAACTCACCTGCTGAGAACCTTAAACACATACCCAGTCCCAACTTGTGCAAGCCCACAAAACATACTCAGTGCAATCTAGTCGGAACACAGAAAACACACCCCGTGCTGACCTGTGAGGACCGACAGAACCCACTCAAGGCTACCTTGTGAGAACCCTGAAATTTGGAGGGACCGATATCGTGCTTTCGTGAGAACCCATGGGGGTTTGAGAGAACCCAGAGCTCACACCGTGCGTCCCACAAGCAAACCACTTACTGATGCCTACTCTTCAGCTTAGGTTTGGGGGTGACAGACTTGAGCGGCAAGGAGACCTCTTTCCTGCAGGCCACCAGCGTGTAACCCGGGTCAGCGTCGGCTCAGTGTCCTCTCTCTCTCTCTCTCGCTCTCTCGCTCTCTCTCTCTCTCTCTCTCGCTCTCGCTCTCTCTCTCTCTCTCTCTCTCTCTCTCTCTCTCTCTCTCTCTCTCTCTCTCTCTCTCTCTCTCTCTCTCTCTCTCTCTCTCTCTCTCTCTCTCTCTCTCTCTCTCTCTCTCTCTCTCTCTCTCTCTCTCTCTCTCTCTCTCTCTCTCTCTCTCTCTCTCTCTCTCTCTCTCTCTCTCTCTCTCTCTCTCTCTCTCTCTCTCTCTCTCTCACACACACACACAGGCTGCAAGCTTTTCTAATCGAGCCAGAATGGACAAACCATTACACGCAAATAGTAGACGAATTGGCAGTTGTAAGGAAACCCGAGTGCTTTGTTACGGTTCCTGTTCTGGGGCTGTGACGTCAGTTTCCAGACAAAAGATGCGACTTATACACAGCAGGTGGCGGGGGAACGGGACACACACAGCGGGGAGGCGGGTATCAATGGCCGATTAATGACATGCTATCCATGCTGTTTACCAATATCATTAAAGGGAATGTGGCGCCTTCGTAATGGGATCCGACCTGGGAGAGCCCTGTGACAGCGCACGCAGAGAAACCAGTTGATCGATATTCTACCCGTCCCATAACTTTCGCTCCGTGTGGAAAAAAATACAAAAATTCACCCCTATCGACCGCTTCTCCCCAGATCGTTACGTGGTATGAGGTGACCTTGGGAAAGTGACGTCTTACTCAGTGTTCTCGATCCTGGGGTGCTGGGTGGAGAGCGACACCCGGGCAAGCTGAACTTTCCACTCACTTCTATTTTATCTTTAAGCAAGTTTAAACTCGATTTTCAAGTAAATTTTTAGGACAGCTAAATAGTCCTGGCGCATATGAACTGATTAAAGGCATGGTGGTAAGGAGATTGGGATGAAAAATTTATCGCTAAACTTTAAAGAAAGCCTTAAATGACATTTTTAACTTACTTTCAAAATATTATAACCACTGCATTTACCACTTTCACCGACTGTATTTTCCAACATCAATTTTACACTCAGCACCCCAGCCCAAAACGAGTGTTGGGGACACTCCGTGCTCGAGTCCCGCTGAATCCACTATTTCCAGCAAAGATTGTCCCTGACAGCACCCCAGTCTGGACCTGAGTGAAGGCGCCACATTCCCTTCCACGCAGCGTGCACTACTACAGGAGGGCGCTACCGCCTCCACATTCCAGCTAACAACAGCAGCAGGGCAATTCCAGCACGGGTCGACCACTTTTGAAAAAAAAACGGCCACCATCAATCCCATTTTCAATTTCGGTAAAATTTTGCACGCTAGTTGCGTATGGACTCCATTGAGTGTGTTTGAATTTTAAGAAGAGGTCAACAAGATTAAGAGGTCATTGGAATTTCGAGGCCAGACGTACAGTTGCGTCACATTTCTTATCGATATGACGATTTAAATAACCTTCAGAAAGTTGTACACCATTATAAAAAATGTACGTGACTCTTCAGGAAAAATATCAATTCAATCAATCAGGCCAAATTTGGCTTAATGGTCATTTTACCTTAATTTCTTTCCTTTTTCTAGCCGTATACAACTTTGAAGCAGAGCTACTATATAAAGACCAGAATAGCTAATGCTGCATAGCCAACTTGAACCTGTAATCCGTAGATGCCCTAAAATGTAGTAACTAGTAGGTATTCAGCAATAATCATTCCACATCATCCCAAGTTTTGGCATAAACGTATAAGATTTGCTATTTCAATGATGACCCCTATCGATGTATTGAACTGCTCGATCATTTAATTGAAGCCCACATATTCGGTCATTTCGTCAGTGCTTTCTATACGGTCATGTCAGGTCATGGCATACGATCAAGGTACTGAAAACTGATCAATAAACGAAAATAGGACAGAGCGATGCGGATACGCACCCAGAAGCTCACGAGCTCTGATATCGACCATGATCCGGGGCGGTCAATAGCAGGCTACACAAATACCAACGACAAGACCTTCTTTGTGACCTCATGAAGAAGATAAAAGAGTTTGCAGGGCCCACGCAAATAAGTAAAGGTGTCTAGCTGGCACCGTAAGGATGTTTTACCCCAACAACTATACAACGTGAGAATAAGACTTCCGCAAAAAAACGTTTTAAGAAAAGATGAAGAGTTAATCAGGCAGAATTTGACCTGAGATGAACAATTTAAACTTCCTGATTAGTGTAATGTATAAGCTTTTTATTGGTACATAACTTTAAAGTTGATTGAATTTGTCTCGTAAACAAAACTTAAGATGCGTCCCAACCTCACATTTGACCTCCAAATTTCCGTGACCTCTATCTCGCGACCTAGTTGAGCTCGGATAAAAATATACGAAACACAATGGGGCCCTGGGCAGGCTCACGTATGAAATTTGAGCAAATTCAGCCGGGCGATGGTGGACATGCTTGGTCAATCTGTCCTAGCATTGCCCAGCAACGAGAAGAGCGACCACTGAAAATAACACTGACAGTTCATTCGTGTAAACATGGGTGGGATATGGCTGTCCTGGCTGGTGGGTAGGACTGGCCTGACAGGGGATAGGACTGACCTGACAGGGGATAGGACTGACCTGACGATGGGGTAGGACTGTCCGGGCACCAGCTCCTCCTCGGGACAGCTGGAAGCCCGCTCCATCCTGTCGCCGCGCGGCTCGGCCGCCGCTCCCGCGATGAACTGCGTGTTCAACCACAGCCAGCACAGCTTCTCCTTCGGCTTCAACTTGTTCTTGGGTTTACACAGCAGCTCCAGCTTGAAGTCTCCGCAGAGAGCCAGGTCGCCTGGGGAGGGACACGGTGGTAGTACAGAGAGAACGGCTGGGAGGGAGGAAGGTAGGACCCTCAGTCCCACCAGTTCCACCCACACTCCAGTCCCGTCAGTTCCACCCACCTCCAGCGGTGGAGCCCGTCCCGTCAGTTCCACCCACCTCAAGCGTGGAGCCCCAGCCCGCAGTTCCACCCACCTAGGTGAGCCCCGGTCCCGCAGTTCCACCCACCTTCCAGCGGTGGAGCCCCAGTCCCGTCAGTTCCACCCACCTTCAAGCGGTGGAGCCCCAGTCCCGTCAGTTCCACCCACCTTCAAGCGTGAGCCCCGGTCCCGTCAGTTCCACCCACCTTCCAGCAGTGGAGCCCCGGTCCCGTCAGTTCCACCCACCTTCCAGCGGTGGAGCCCCGGTCCCGTCAGTTCCACCCACCTTCCAGCGGTGGAGCCCCAGTCCCGTCAGTTCCACCCACCTTCCAGCGGTGGAGGCCCAGTCCCGTCAGTTCCACCCACCTTCCAGCGGCAGTCGCAGACAGGTCTCGCCGGCCCGCCGCGCCGGCTCCACCGCCCGCGACGTCGCCAGCTTGTGCTCCTTGGTTTTGCGCGCGTCCGAGTCGAGCAGGGTGGCCATGCCCGGCGGCCGCGCGTCGCCGTTGTAGGGAGAGTCGCAGGGCGCGCGGGCCTTCACGGAGAAGTACACGCCTGGCAGAGCGGCACTGTTAACACGGAACACGCCGGCCAACCGCACTTAACACGAAAGTACACGCCTGGCGAGAGACCGGCACTGTTAACACGGAGAAGTACGGCCTGGCGGGGGAGACCGGCACTGTTAACACGGAGAAGTACGGCCTGGCGGGGAGACCGAAATAATACCGATACTGAGGCCAGCTGAAAATAAGCTAAACACATACAAATTCGTGGGTTTTGAAGCACAATCAAAGATGGAAATATATGGTGCACTGACCACAAAGACGAGGTTTGACCGCGTGTTTATTTTACCATAGTGCATTGATTAAGTACCTCCGCTGATTTTGGGCATAAATGGATGAAACCCTTCCAAAGTACAGTTATGCGCGCCAAAAAACAGCATACACCACACCTATGTCCTTATCATTCCCGCGACCTCGAGAAAAGGAAGAAAAATTGTCGCTTTAAAATTCGATGATTTTTTACGTTCATGACACCTAAAGACACCGTTCAACAGCCCATCGAGTTTACCACAGCAATCCTGGATAAGGAAACATATGTAATTACTTGTGAAGGGGGATGGGCAGTTAAGTCTATTTTAGGCTTGGCCCCAAAATATCCTAAGCCACCAGTCCCGGGTTCAAGTCCCAGCGAAGACTGTGAATAAGTCGATCTGATCCCCAGAATCCCTCCCAACAGGGCGAGAGCTGGCGACGCCGAAACACATTGAGAGTTGGTGCGCTATTACGATCCAACAAATACAAATTATTATTGATTCCTTGCATGTTTGCAGATTGAGCAGACCAGTCCTTCCGCTGGTCTGGTCAAGGGCAGTAGCACCTCACTTAGCTACATACCGTGCGTAGGGCCTGAGGTACGTAGGCGGCCAACTCTAACACCCCTCAAACAGTCCAAAATCAGACCTCCAGCAATGGCACCAGCCCATCCCTCAAAGCAATTCGCCCCGGCACCATACCACCGCTCCACTGCCACTGGGGGGCGGCGACTCACCGAGGCGATTTGTTCCCACTAGGGGCAGTGATTCACCGGAGGAGTTTGTTCCCCACTGGGGGGCGGGGATTCACCGGAGGCGATTTGTTCCCACTGGGGGCGGGGACTCACCGGAGGCGATTTGTTCCAGCGCCCGCTCCGGCTCCAGCGTTACGGCCTGCAGGAAGAGCTCCGGAGGACGGTAGAGCGGCCGCTCCTGCCTCATCAGACGGTGGAAGTACTCCACATACCGCCGCTGGCTGGGAATCGTCACTCCCTGCAACACAGCGCAACAGGAGCGTCACTTCCTGCAACAGGTCAACGGAGCGTCACTCCCTGCACCACAGCGCCAACGGAGCGTCACTCCCTGCAACACAGAGCCAACGGAGCGTCACTCCCTGCAACACAGAGCCAACGGAGCGTCACTCCCTGCACCACAGAGCCAACGGAGCGTCACTCCCTGCAACACAGAGCCAACGGAGCGTCACTCCCTGCAACACAGCGCAACAGGAGCGTCACTCCCTGCAACACAGCGCAACAGGAGCGTCACTTCCTGCAACACAGAGTCAACAGGAGCGTCACTCCCTGCAACACAGCGCCAACGGAGCGTCACTCCCTGCACCACAGCGCCAACGGAGCGTCACTCCCTGCACCACAGAGCCAACGGAGCGTCACTCCCTGCAACAGAGAGCCAGTCGCGAAAGCCAGTCGAGAGCCAGTCGAGAGCCAGTCGAGAGCCAGTCATCTCCGTCAGTCGCTCTTCTCTGGCACAGCAGCATCTCCGTCAGTCGCTCTTCTCTGCTGCTGCAGCATCTCCGTCAGTCGCTCTTCTCTGGCGTGTGCAGCCTCCGTATGCTGTCTAAGCTCAGTGAGTCCCACAATGGCCGTGAAAATATCCTTCGTCTCCGGTTCGAAACCGGTAAAAGTTGGCGTCTACGGCCGGATTCGAACTCATTCACTCAGGTTGAGCGCGCACGCCTCCAGCCAGCCGGCTGCGGACAGCTGGCGGCTGGCGGCGCGCTGGCAGCTGTGGCATCCGCTCCAACAACAGCTGACACCACTGCCCTGCACCGTCAGGGTCACGGACGGTCACGTGCACACAGCCATGGCCAACAGCACACGCGATTGGTCACAGAGGGAGCACCTCAACTCAGTTGGAAAGGAACAGACTGCGGGTACTGGCCCCGCCTCGACTCTCTGAGGACCCCGTGCACCGGTCTCACCGCCCCATCCCAGCCGTGCACTCAGCGACCCGCGCTGCTTACCTTTCCGTCTTTAGTCCTCTGGTTGCCGTAGAACTCCAGCACGTCCGCAGGGGTGGCGAACTTCCGGGCGTACAGAAGGTAACAGCAGATCATCACTCCCGTCCGACCCTGGCGATATAGGTAACGGCAGATCGTCACTCCCGTCCGACACTGGCGATATAGGTAACGGCAGATCGTCACTCCCCGTCCGACACTGGCGATATAGGAAACGGCAGATCATCACTCCCGTCCGACCCTGGCGATATAGGTAACGGCATATCATCACTTCTGTCCGACCCCGGCGATATAGGTAACGGCAGATCACCACTCCTATCTGACCCTGGCGATATAGGTAACGGCAGATCATCACTCCCGTCCGACCCTGGCGATATAGGTAACGACAGATCGTCACTCCCGTCTGACCCTGGCCATATAGGTAACGGCAGATCGTCACTCCTATCTGACCCTGGCGATATAGGTAACGGCAGATCGTCACTCCCGTCCGACCCTGGCGATATAGGTAACGGCAGATCATCACTCCCGTCCGACCCTGGCGATATAGGTAACGGCCGATCATCACTTCTGTCCGACCCTGGCGATATAGGTAACGGCAGATCGTCACTCCTATCTGACACTGGCGATATAGGTAACGGCAGATCGTCACTCCCGTCCGACCCTGGCGATATAGGTAACGGCAGATCATCACTCCCGTCCGACCCTGGCGATATAGGTAACGGCCGATCATCACTTCTGTCCGACCCTGGCGATATAGGTAACGGCAGATCGTCACTCCTATCTGACACTGGCGATATAGGTAACGGCAGATCGTCACTCCCGTCCGACCCTGGCGATATAGGTAACGGCAGATCATCACTCCCGGCCGACCCTGGCGATATAGGTAACGGCAGATCATCACTCCCGTCCGACCCTGGCGATATAGGTAACGGCAGATCATCACTCCCGGCCGACCCTGGCGATATAGGTAACGGCATATCATCACTTCTGTCCGACCCCGGCGATATAGGTAACGGCAGATCACCACTCCTATCTGACCCTGGCGATATAGGTAACGGCAGATCATCACTCCCGTCCGACCCTGGCGATATAGGTAACGACAGATCGTCACTCCCGTCTGACCCTGGCCATATAGGTAACGGCAGATCGTCACTCCTATCTGACCCTGGCGATATAGGTAACGGCAGATCGTCACTCCCGTCCGACCCTGGCGATATAGGTAACGGCAGATCATCACTCCCGTCCGACCCTGGCGATATAGGTAACGGCCGATCATCACTTCTGTCCGACCCTGGCGATATAGGTAACGGCAGATCGTCACTCCTATCTGACACTGGCGATATAGGTAACGGCAGATCGTCACTCCCGTCCGACCCTGGCGATATAGGTAACGGCAGATCATCACTCCCGTCCGACCCTGGCGATATAGGTAACGGCCGATCATCACTTCTGTCCGACCCTGGCGATATAGGTAACGGCAGATCGTCACTCCTATCTGACACTGGCGATATAGGTAACGGCAGATCGTCACTCCCGTCCGACCCTGGCGATATAGGTAACGGCAGATCATCACTCCCGTCCGACCCTGGCGATATAGGTAACGGCCGATCATCACTTCTGTCCGACCCTGGCGATATAGGTAACGGCAGATCGTCACTCCTATCTGACACTGGCGATATAGGTAACGGCAGATCGTCACTCCCGTCCGACCCTGGCGATATAGGTAACGGCAGATCATCACTCCCGGCCGACCCTGGCGATATAGGTAACGGCAGATCATCACTCCCGTCCGACCCTGGCGATATAGGTAACGGCAGATCATCACTCCCGGCCGACCCTGGCGATATAGGTAACGGCATATCATCACTTCTGTCCGACCCCGGCGATATAGGTAACGGCAGATCACCACTCCTATCTGACCCTGGCGATATAGGTAACGGCAGATCATCACTCCCGTCCGACCCTGGCGATATAGGTAACGACAGATCGTCACTCCCGTCTGACCCTGGCCATATAGGTAACGGCAGATCGTCACTCCTATCTGACCCTGGCGATATAGGTAACGGCAGATCGTCACTCCCGTCCGACCCTGGCGATATAGGTAACGGCAGATCATCACTCCCGTCCGACCCTGGCGATATAGGTAACGGCCGATCATCACTCCTGTCCGACCCTGGCGATATAGGTAACGGCAGATCGTCACTCCCGTCCGACCCTGGCGATATAGGTAACGGCAGATCATCACTCCCGTCCGACCCTGGCGATATAGGTAACGGCAGATCATCACTCCCGTCCGACCCTGGCGATATAGGTAACGGCAGATCATCACTCCCGTCCGACCCTGGCGATATAGGTAACGGCAGATCATCACCTCCCCGTCCGACCCTGGCGATATAGGTAACGGCAGATCGTCACTCCCGTCCGACCCTGGCGATATAGGTAACGGCAGATCATCACTCCTTACGTCCGACCCTGTCCTGGCGATATAGGTAACGGCAGATCATCACTCCCGTCCGACCCTGGCGATATAGGTAACGGCAGATCATCACTCCCGTCCGACCCTGGCGATATAGGTAACGGCAGATCATCACTCCCGTCCGACCCTGGCGATATAGGTAACGGCAGATCATCACTCCCGTCCGACCCTGGCGATATAGGTAACGGCAGATCATCACTCCCGTCCGACTCTGGCGATATAGGTAACGGCAGATCATCACTCCCGTCCGACCCTGGCGATATAGGTAACGGCAGATCGTCACTCCTATCTGACACTGGCGATATAGGTAACGGCAGATCATCACTCCCGTCCGACCCTGGCGGTATAAGTAACGGAAGATCACCACTCCTGTCTGACCCTGGCGATATAGGTAACGGCAGATCGTCACTCCCGTCCGACCCTGGCGGTAGTGTTAATCACTGCACAGTGACCACTAAACTAAAACAGCGGGTAACAGTAAATCCTACCTCCGGTCCGACCATCCCGACAGCGTTCGATAGAGCGTAGTCTCAGAACTGTGGGAGCACGGCTCGCCTCTCTCCGGCAGTCAGTTCTGCTGAATCTCACAAGCCATGGACAACAACGAATCACACCACACGCACAGCTACGGGAGCCCCCTGCGCGTTTTGACATGGCGCTGATTCTCTGTTCGAGGAATATGCGTATGGTATAAATCACACCCAAGATGGCCATGCGCAATATTCCCTCCATCTCAGTCGATTTGAAGCCGAGGACTAAACAGAACTGACTGGAAAAACCGAGTCGGGTCATTGAGTTTATTAAGACCACTGATATTCTGAACCCCCATCCATACACGAGGCTTCGCCTGGTTTGACCCCGATGTGCGCTGGCAGTCTTACCTTCCCCGCCTTGCAGTGAATGGCCACCACGTTGTCCCGATGTGCGCAGAGCCATTCGTGGACGCGCCGGCAAAACGGCTCGATCTGTTCGACCCGCGGCGGCTTGTGGTCCTCAAACGGCACCCACTCCACGCGGTTCTCAAACATGGCGCTGTCGTACTGCCGCTCCCGACACCTGTCGGCCCACAGGAGAGACATTAGTTCTGCATAATGACGTTCCCGACATCTATCGGACCACAGGAGAAACATTAGTTCTGCATTATGTCGTTCCCGACATCTGTCGGACACCTGTAGGAGCGTTAGCTAGCTCTGAAAAGCGGCAATTTTATACGTCCTTGTGATTATCGCCCCCTTTCAAAGTTTTCATTTCTTCCTATCCATTACAACGGCGTTTGAAAAGCCATAGCATGTGAGAAAGCATTCACAGCAAAAAAAAAAAAAAAGAAAGAAAAAGGATCAATAGTGACTGGCTTTCTAAGCTTGGTGTCTTAAGCTCGATGGTCAGTTTACAAAAGAGGCAGCAGCCTTCTTCAGGGCTATGCCTGCTTGCTTTATCTCCTACTTCACACATCAGACCAGACCATCTCATGGACGGCGAGGTCTCAGACAACGTCCGCGTATTTTCAGTTTAGAGGTGCAGTCGCGAAATCGTCCTATGTATCGGCCTCATCACAGGGACGGAGATGGGTGCATTTACTCCCACCATACCGCCAGAGAGGCTTCAGGTGTCTGACCTGCAGTGTGTGTGCCCGCTGAGGGGGACGGACAGCGGGCGGAGGGGCCGGTAGCCAAGGCAGGTAACCGAGCCGCGTCGGGTGTCTTCTGGACACCCAAACATTCCTTCTCCCGAATTTAAACAAAAATATATAAGGACATTGTCCTTCTATTTTGCAGGATGGAACGTCACCTGTGAGATGAGTCAGAATCGGCGGGGCTTCCCAGTAAAAATGCAGCTCAGTGAGCGAGATGTGTCTTAGCGAGTAACACCCTAAAAGCATATTGTTTTTAATCTAAGGTTGCTAAGACTTTGCTTCTACCTGTTAAGGTCTGGGTGAGAAAATGGCCAAACTTCATTGAAGAACAGATTTGAAGGTTAAAATCTGTACCGAATTCAAACAAAAGGACGCATGCTACACAAAAAAATCACTGTGGCCACTGACAAACAACAACAACCAAACAACTGACCCTCGGTATCAATTTTGGGTGGGGTCATGTGTTTCCTCTGACTGCTAAAAAGGACCACCCCGCCGTGCTATCCGAACGCCACCGCGCCGTGGCGATCGGGTACCACCACACGGCCGGACGCCATCAAGTCGGAACCCGCGCCACCGGAGAATCTCTCTCTCTCAAACATTGACAATCTCCTAGCAAACTAGGCGTGGAAAAGACTGGGGCACAAAGGCCTTAAAACTTACGCCCATAATAGATGCAAGGACAACTGACTATTCCGAGAAAATGGTACGGATATGGTATCGGATGTTCCCGTCAACACATACCCAATTCACCACCTGACTGGGTTTCCACGGGCATCAACCCGGTCTCGGCTTAGAATACCGCTCAACGCAACCAGCAGTAGTACCAGAACGCTGTGCTCTGGGACGCGAGGCACAAAGACACCTGGGGGTAAGCCCCTGTCGCTCATATGAGATGTATGAATGAATGAATAAGTAAATAAATAACAGTCAGAGCAAGTATAATACAGAGCAAGTAAGTTAAAAATAATGAAGGCGGCGACCCGGCTCCGCGGCGGCCACAGGCTATAGCTGCAGCGCTGCAGTGCTCACAGGTTGAAGAGCCGGTCCTGTGCAGTACTCACAGGTTGAAGAGCCGGTCCCGTGCAGTGCTCACAGGTTGAAGAGCCGGTCCCGTGCAGTACTCACATGTTGAAGAGCCGGTCCTGTGCAGTAGTCACATGTTGAAGAGCCGGTCCGTGCAGTACTCACAGGTTGAGGAGCCGGTCCCGTGCAGTACTCACAGGTTGAAGAGAGCCGGTCCTGTGCAGTACTCACAGGTTGAAGAGCCGGTCCCGTGCAGTACTCACAGGTTGAAGAGCCGGTCCCGTGCAGTACTCACATGTTGAGGAGCCGGTCCCGTGCAGTACTCACAGGTTGAAGAGCCGGTCCTGTGCAGTACTCACAGGTTGAAGAGCCGGTCCTGTGCAGTACTCACAGGTTGTAGAGCCGGTCCTGTGCAGTACTCACAGGTTGAGGAGCCGGTCCTGTGCAGTACTCACAGGTTGTAGAGCCGGTCCTGTGCAGTACTCACAGGTTGAAGAGCCGGTCCCGTGCAGTACGCACAGGTTGAAGAGCCGGTCCCGTGCAGTACTCACATGTTGAAGAGCCGTTCCCGTGCAGTACTCACAGGTTGTAAAGCCAGTCCCGTGCAGTGCTCACAGGTTGAAGAGCCGGTCCCGTGCAGTGCTCACAGGTTGTAGAGCCCGTCCCGTGCAGTGCTCACAGGTTGAAGAGCCGGTCCCGTGCAGTGCTCACAGGTTGTAGAGCCGGTCCCGTGCAGTACGCACAGGTTGAAGAGCCGGTCCCGTGCAGTACTCACAGGTTGAAGAGCCGGTCCTGTGCAGTACTCACAGGTTGAAGAGCCGGTCCTGTGCAGTACTCACAGGTTGTAGAGCCGGTCCTGTGCAGTACTCACAGGTTGAAGAGCCGGTCCTGTGCAGTACTCACAGGTTGTAGAGCCGGTCCTGTGCAGTACTCACAGGTTGAAGAGCCGGTCCCGTGCAGTACGCACAGGTTGAAGAGCCGGTCCCGTGCAGTGCTCACAGGTTGTAGAGCCGGTCCCGTGCAGTACTCACAGGTTGAAGAGCCGGTCCCGTGCAGTACTCACAGGTTGAAGAGCCGGTCCCATGCAGTGCTCACAGGTTGAAGAGCCGGTCCCGGGAGGTCACCCGTGCAGTACTCACAGGTTGAAGAGCCGGTAGCGGTGCGGGTGCCTCTCGTTGAGAAACTCCACCACGGTGCGCGCGTCGTTGCGGTACAGCTTCTCGATGTCCTGCGCCGGGTAGCCCATGGCGATGATGCGGGAGGTGATGTAGGACAGGTCCAGGTTGAACTTGCCCTCCTCCAGTCGCTTCTTATTTTTCGACACCATGGTCTTTATCAGGTTGGAGGTGGCCATGGCGACTGTTTCACGCGCGCGGCGCCACCGGGGCAGCGGAACTCAAGCACAATTCAAGCGGCGGTGCAATCTCACTGGCTGACTACTCTCCTGGTGGCGACTCCGGCCACAACGGACCGCATCCTCCCGCACGTACGTCCTCCAAACCCTGCCCTAATCACTCAGAGACGCGTCCGTGTCCATGACGGCTCCCTCACTCGCCGCCGCACCAGGCCCGCGTAACTAGCACTGTTCAGCGCGGCAGTTGTCTGGAACCCGCACGTATCACTCCACTTTCTTCCAGCTTCAAGCTTACGCCGAAATGAGCTTTCTTCCACCAATATCTCACACTGGTGTGGCTCTATATCAACCTGAAAAGGGGGTTGGAATAAGTCAGATGTGACGGGTGGAAGACATGGCATACCACAGCATTCAGACTTGTTATTTGTATTTGTACATGTGCTTGTTCCAGCGCCCACCGGCATCCCTGCCAAATGCCAGGTGGTCCGGGGGTTCGAGTTCAGAACACACGCACGCACGCCCGCCCGCCCGATGGTTGGGGGTCTCAAATTATGCCTGCTGGATGGCGACTTACGAGCCCATAATCCCGCCTGCGGGTGTGTTTTTGTGCGTTGCTGTGTATTGTGCATCACAGTATTAATAATATACATGTGAAATACGGTAAAAGGCTATAACCTGCTCTTCATCTCTTAGTTTTCAAAAGCTATTCTAAGTGTTTAAAGTCACCTTCACCTTCACCTTGAAGTTGTCGAAATTTAGAGGCCAACTTTGGCCTGCAGGTTTCGTTCTTGACGAGCTCATGGTCATCGTGCGTGTAGCTAGTCCTGGTCAGGTATAGTGTACCTGATGTGGCCCAGTGGATGTCCAGTCTGTTCTTGAACTCATTCAGAGATTGTGCACCAACAACTGATGGGGAGCCCGTTCCAGTCGTTTATCGCCCTGCACCCGAAAGCATTGCGTCGGACCCTTGAGACAGCGTTAGGTTTGACGAGCTTCCAAGCATGGCCCCGCGTGCGTGTGTTCGGGTCCATGTGAAAGAACTGAGCATAGTCCTGATCAATGCCCCGTGCAGTAGCTGGAAGATCTTCAGCATGTCTCCCCTCCGGCGCCTATAATACAAAGACGGAAGCCTGAGTGCACGCAGTCTGTCTGTGTAATGAGCCTGTCTGAGAGTGGGAACTATACGTGTGGCAGCCTCTGAACACGCTCAATCAGTTTCTGATCCGCTCTGTTGAATGGGCCCCATGATAAATTTCCGTATTCAACGAGTGGACGGACTATTGCTTTGTAAAGTCTGGGTAGAGTGGTTTGGTCCAGGTTTGTAAATGACCTCCTGATGACAGCCAGCAAGCGGGTAGCCTTGGACACTGCTATCGCCGCTTGCTGTCGGAACTTCAGATCGGAGTCCATCACTAAACCTAGATCTCTCTCCTGCCAGTGCTGGACAGGGGTGCTCCGCTAAGTGTGTACACATGGTTACAGTTAGTGCTGCCAATGTGCAACACGGAACATTTCTCCACATTAAATGGCAACTGCCACCTAGCGGACCACTCCAGCAGTGAGTCGATGTCCCCCTGCAGCATCTCTCGCGTGACAGAGTCGTTCGCACGGGTGTAGAGTTTGGTGTCGTCTGCGAATATCTTGACGTTTGATTTCACGTGATCTGGGAGGTCGTTAATATACACCAAAAACAAAACCGGACCGAGCACTGACCCTGCGGGACACCACTCAAAACCGGGAGCCAGTCCGACTCCGACGCACCCACCACCACTCGTTGCCGCCTATCAGTCAGAAACGCTCTGATCCAGTTCAGCACCTTTCCCGCACTCCGTAAGCGTACAATTTGTGAAGGAGACGAGCATGGGGCACGGAATCGAAAGCCTTACGAAAATCCATATAGACCGCGTCAATTGCATGGTTAGCCTCCATCGCTCTGCTCAGTCCTCCAACATTTCCAGCATCTGCGAGTCACAGGAGCGTTTGGGTCCGAAACCGTGCTGCTCTGGCGACAGCAAATTGTGCAGGGTAAGGTGCCCGAGTAACTCGTCCCGAATAATGGATTCCATCACCTTGCACGGGATGGCGGTCAGGCTAACTGGGCGGTAATTCCCAGGGCTGTGCGTCACCTTTTTGTGAATTGGGACGATGGAGCCAAGCTTCCAGTCCTGGGGAACCCTACCACTGTCCAGAGAGCTCCTAAAGAGCTGGGCTAAGGGTATGGCCAAAGTGTCTCTCGCTTCGAACAGTATACGTGCGTGTACAAGATCGGGTCCAGGTGAGCCGCTCTTTTTCATGCTTGCCAGTTTAAGTGCAACTCTCTGAGGATGAATCTCGAGGTCCTCGAGGAACGGCTCCGCACAACGAACGTCGAATGGAGGGATCCGACTGAGATCCTCCACCGTAAACACACTCGCAAAGAACGAATTCAGGAGCATGGCTTTTTCCTCGTCAGAGGCCTCGAGAACGCCATCCGGGTTTCTTAGGTCTTCGACTTTAGACTTCGTCTTTAAGCGGCTGTTGACGTATTTCCAAAAGGCTTTGGGGTTTTCTTTTGCATTCAAGGCAAGACGGTGTTCGTGGTTTCGTTGGAGCTGACGGGTTAGTTTACGAAGTTTTACAGCGCAGTGTGCAAAACGACCGCGGTCAATTATGTCCCCCGAGGACCGGGGACATTTTCTTGAGTCATTTTCTTGTAATAAATTTTTTGTTCTTCTCTATTTGTAGTTGAATTAATTTTACACAGCCCATATAACAAAATGGCCCAAGGGGGGCATTAAATAATCACTCAAGTCTTCAATCGTTTCCTACCTCAGATCTTCACTAGTTTCCTATAAAATTACCAGGATGACGAAAATTTTGCGTCAGATACGCCACATGACCCAGATATGAGAATTCCTGGGCTTCTAATTGGTCAATAGTGATTTCTTGTCCTGTACTTCTGTCCTGTACTTGTGCCTGTCCTGTGTCTAAGTCCTGTACTTCTGTTTAAAAAGAGTTTTGAAATGTAGTTTTTTTAATAATTTTGTCTGTGATAGCTCTGAAGTTCTAAATAACTGTTTAGGACAGATATGAATCTAATTCTTAGAGAAATTGATGGTCAAAGCTGAGACTACATAATCTAACCGATAATGGGAATTATCGATAAGTAGTCCAGAATTGTTGACTTTGAGAGCGATTTTGAGGCATTTTGATGCTGAAATTGCAAAAAGAGAGCAGGACATCTGAACCCAGTTTTTGCCATTTGACCTAGCCAATAGAATTGTTTTCGTGTATCTCCCTTTAAGCTTGCATGTTGTCCTGAATCGTGAACATGGTATTTCCCTCCATAGACAACCACAATACAGCTTCAAAATAACCCAAAATACACAAGCAGGAGCAGCACAGCTCTGAAATTTCATCACTAAGGTATTCTTCCACCGGTCCAACGCCGACAGTCCGATAGACCGTGCAGACCGGCACCGACTGCCGGGCATCGAGGCCAAAGGTGGACCATACATCAGTGAAATGGCATAGTAATGGGCGAATGTGATGTTTGAAATGTCCTAACTGGATGGCACGATTGGAATGATGTAAGGATTTACAAAGAAAATGCTTTGTTCAAGGGGATGCTAAAGGCAAATTCATACCACTTCTATGTTATCCCTACTCAAATTTTCACCCACCTTTCTCGTTTTTTTCTAGCACAATTCAATAGTCCTGAATCAACCTCCCTCTGAATGGGTATATCTTCCAATATGCATTTTGCAGTCAGCAACCTAGCACAAAACCAGTTTTGGGATAATGATATATGTCCTAGAACCCAATACCTAGAAGACAGAGATTGGAGGCTACTTCAGGCCTATGAAGTCTGGTATCAACAAACTCCTGCGTGGTGTTCAGGTCTTAGTCGGTGTCAGGGATTAAGTACTTTTAATCAAGCCAGGAAGCATCTAGCCTGATGTCCAGGCAAGAAAACGTCTCCACCCTACACCCAGATTGGATTGATGTGCCCCAGCTAAAGGGAGATAGGACGTTATTTACCTCTTCAAACAGGTTTCAGCTGAGGCTGGTGACCTGCTGCCTCTCCTCAGACCTGCAGCATGGATGCCTGATCTTCTCAAATGAGGAACATCTGCATGGCATAGCCCCCTACACCTAAGCCTGGTTGTAGTACCTAATGTCTGTGCTGTCAGTCCATGTCCTGCATGTTTACCCTGGCCAAACCATAAGCCTGCCTTATTGCTAAGAGCAGTGTCCCAATCCTGCTTGTTTTTTGTTTTTGTTGCATTGCCCACATGTTTTTTGTTTGTTTTGTGTTTGCATGTGCTAGATTCTTTAATTACCGGAATTGCGCTTTGTGCTTGTGGGGCAAAGGCTAATTATGGCTAAGCGTAGGGCTGGGGCTAGGCGCGGGCAAAGTGGAAGTGTCACTGATGGTGATCAGGGGGGGGTGTACAGCTTTGTGGTTCATGCTCCAGGGATGCAGGAGATGACTGTTTTGGAAGTGACAAGTGTGAGTCCTGGGTACATGCTACTGAGATGTGCTCTGGTTTACCTCAGTACATGATCATCTCAATCTCAAAGTATGGTGGCGCCCGGCATTCAGTATGCCTGTCTAAAATGTCGCTTGTCTCACACCACCGGTCGGGCAAACTCACCATCCAGCAGCACAGAACCACACATGACTGAGTTGACTTGTCAACTGTTCCAGCAAATGTTCCAGCAGAGGGATGTGCACTGTCATATCTAACCTGGCTGACAAAGCTGAGGCTCTCTCCAACATTCCAAAATCCTCGGTTCTGGGCACCTCCAGCCCTTCACATGGGTCCAGCCAATCTAGTACTCAGCAGGCTTCAAGCATACAGCATGCTGGGTATATGGATTTTATCCGGGAGGAGTTGCAAGAACTAAGGGAACTGGAAAAGCGTCAGCAGTCCATCATCTTGAAAGGCTTGAAAGCCCAGTCACCTGTAGAACTGAGCAATCATTTCCACAACCTTACCCAAGAGTGCATGGGACTATCAGTGGTATTGTCTGATATCACTCCCATCAAAGGTAGCATCAATTTCTATCGAGCCAAAATTCTCTACGATGACCACCGCAAAACTGTCCTTAAAAAGGCAAAAACTCTGAAGGATACATCATTCAGCCATGTCTTTATCAGTCCAGACTTGTCGTATGCCCAACGCTATGAGTTATATGCTCATAGACAAGCCAAAAAGGTGCAGGGTCCACCAGAAAATTGTGTAGCTGAAACCACTCCCTCAGAACAGCTCGCAGGTAATCCTGTTTCCCAAAACCAGGAAAACTGAGTAAACCTACTACCTCCTCAGTTCTCAAGTTTGGACCCTTAAATGTAAATGGCCTATGCAGCAAACTAAGTGTACTTGTTGACTTTGTTAAGTCTTCAAAGTTAGATGTTGTCTCCATTACTGAAGCACATCTTGGGTCAACTATGACTAACTCCTTTGTAGATGTACCCTATTATACCTTGTTGCACAGTGATATTGCTGGTACTGTACCCAAACACGGAATGAGTGCATATGTCCACAGAAGTCTCATGGTTGGTGATGTCTGTTCACTGATGCCAAATTTATTGCATTTTCATTTGTCCTTACTTAATGTATATGTTATCATCACATATCAGGCTCCATCAAATTCTGCTATTGACAATGATAAAATGTCCTCCTTCAT
The DNA here is from genome assembly GCA_034440635.1 of Lepas anatifera. Lineage (NCBI taxonomy): Eukaryota > Metazoa > Arthropoda > Thecostraca > Lepadidae > Lepas > Lepas anatifera. The sequence goes on along the minus strand of JAOTON010000655.1, from coordinate 56,695 downwards.
TGGGGATTTTTGCATGGATAAGGAGGTGATAATAATGGGAGACTTCAATCTCCCCAATGTCCCTTGGGATACACATGATTGCCCAGATTATATCCAAGATTATGCTCAAACTATAAGCCCATGATTACACTCGAATCATGACCAAGATGATGCACATATTACACCCATGTTTACACTCATATTTTACCCGATATTACACTCACATCATACCCCAGAATACACTCATGTTATAGGCACCCAGATCAAGATTAGTACTCATGTTATAGGTACCCAGATTACACTAACGTAATAGGTACTCGAATTACACTCATTTTATAGGTAGCCAGATTATGCTCATGTTATAGGTATCCAGATTACACTCATGTTGTAGGTAGCCAGATTACACTCATGTCATATGTAGCCAGATTACACTCATGTTATAGGTACCCAAATTACATCATAGGTACTTTACCCAAGATGGCACTTAAATTATACTCAATATTACAGTCATATCACACCCAAGATAACACTCATACAGTACACCCATAATACATTTTATACCACCTATATCCTGTGTAAACGCTTGGTGTACACGTATTTGGCCTCTTTACACTACTACACAATGCCCTGCTACACACAACACGATGAGCAAAGGCGCCTGCTCGGCGACGGAGCAGTTCGCCGCAGAATGTAATTTCAGTTTTGTTCAATAAACGCTAGCAACGTCGCTTAACAATAATCAGCGAATTAAAAACAAGTAAGGTTGAAAATAAGCAGATTAAATTAATAAATACAAACTCATAGAAATAAATTATCGTTTTCAAACACAACATGTTTTCTTCTGCGATGCCAGATACAGTTACCAGGGACAAGACTTGGAAAACCTTTGAATATACCCTAAGCTCGAGACTGAAATTCTCGAGCTTACGGCATGGCGCTTTGACCCATGTGAATCCAAGGGGGGGCAAAGGGGGCACTTGCCCCCGATCGACCCTCGGTTGGGAGCGAACATTTTTCTGCTCGACAGACCTATTAAACATTTTTTTAATTTCTTCGGCCTTTGGGGAGTGGGCTAAAATATAGCTTGGTCCCCCTCCAGCATTTTGGTGGAGGCATGGCCGGAATGGCTCCCCCATGCTTCCGTCAATGTTTCAGCCTGTTTGCAACATAGGCGGATCCAGGGGGCATGGGGGGCACGTGCCCTCCCCCCGATCGACCCTCGGCGCCCCCTGGAAGGTCGATGGCGCCCCCTGAAATGTCGCTTCCCATCCCCCCCCAGGATGCGAAAGTCGGCGCCCACCGATAGGATTTGGCGCCCACCTGATAGCTTTTGCCAGTCATAAGTGGCGCCCCCCTGGTCCGGATGGCGGCCCCCCGGTCCGGATGGCGCCCCCCGGTCCGAATGGCGCCCCTCCGGTCCGGATGGCGCCCCCCGGGAAGGTGCCCCACCGATCGGCAATCCTGGATCCGCCTATGGTTTGCAAGTGGCAATGCTTGTGCTGTTCGTTTTGGCTCTTTTATAAGTTTAAATATATTAAATATTTTAAAAGTTTAGATATGAGGTTTGATATTCTGGCTGCTTTATTTTCCCCTGGAGTTTTCTGAGACCTTGTTGGCGGGATGTGAGCATTTTCCCATTTGAATCATTTGTAACCATAACAAGTCTTGAAGCTGTGGAAATCAGCCAGGTGTGTTGTTTTGTTTGCTGTTATTTGTAGTAGTTTTGGGCTGTATATCATCAGCTCCATATCTGTGGAGAGTAGAAGCTGTGTACTTGTCCCACATCTGAATTTTAGAAGTGTGACGCTCAGTGAGTCCCAGTGTCTGACCTTGGATGCTGCTGCTGCAGCACCATGACTGTCTTCTGTTTTAAATTGCCAAGTTTGCCACATGAGAACTATACTGACGGCTGCGACTATTCACAGCAATGTTCACAACATGCGACAAATGTAGTTTTTAGCGCCACTTCTGTCGAAGGCAAGCAAAATAAATAAACAACAGGCACGCCGCAACAAGTAGGTAGCTAAAGCATACATCAACATATATACCAGGGTAATAATATCGATATATACGGATATAGGGCTTGCTAATGAACTAGAGGTAAGACAAAAACGCTCAAAAGATTAATGTTTGAATTTCTATCCACATATTTATGGCATATAACTACAATGACGAGGGTTATTACTTGTTTTTCTCATGTCTTTTTTGCTGTTCTCTTCGTTCGCTTCTGTCCACACCTGTCGATGTTAAAAAATGAATAAAAAAGTTGATTATGATGATGATGAGTAACAAACTCACTATAGCACAAGTATTTAGGTAGATACCTAGGTACTTTGGCTTGGCATCTGGGAGGGAAAGGAATAGGTAATACCCAAAAATGTCTGCAAAAATCTTGCCTTTTGTATTATCTGTCGGGATGAAATCCCCATGGCTAAAACCAGGAAGTATGTATCATTTCTGTAGGGCCAGTCATCGGTGAGATGGTGATTGATTGGATGCTAAAACGCTGCACCTTTATATCAGAATATTAGCCAGGTGGTTTTGAGTGAGGTGTTGGCTTGGTATAGGGCAAGTCTGCAAAGTATGGCAGCAGGCCAGACGAGTCGCACCAGCCATCTAAAATTCTCGCACCGCCAGCCACCAAAAATTCGCACCAATCTTCCCTATACCAGGGAGAAAAACGCACCCATTCCTACCCACAAGATGCAATGCTACCTCTCTTATTAGTTAGTTAGTTGAGGACTTTTCATAAAGCCCCCTCCTGTATCTTTATAACCATATAGCCATTATTTGTTTGGTTTTTAGTGTCACCTTCCTCGCACCAGTCTCACAAATTCGCACTAGGTTGGTAAAATTTGCACCACTCGCTCCTGTCTCCAAGGGCACTCGCACCAACGAGTTCTCGTCGAAAATGCCATACTTTGCTCACTGGGTATAGGGGCAGACACACACCCGAGTTTTGGGGGCCAAATCCATGCCTGCCTCTCCTCCTGGGGGGGGGGTGGGACATGCAATTTTGGTGCTCAACAGACCTAGTATAATCGACCTCTCCAACTACATGAGCACTCTCCCGGGGGGAGGGGGACGGTGGGAGGGAAGATTTTTTTGCGCTACAGACCTAGTGTAAACTCCTTAAAAAAATAAAAAATTATCCTGCATTTGGGGGTCCAAAAAATAGTTTGGCCCCCTCCAACACTTTGGGGGCCATGGCCAGAATGCCCCCCCCCGCATCTGCCAATGGTTTGTTACTTTGTTGCTTTGCTGTCCAGGAGATACTGCTGGCTCATTATCATCATCATCAAATTTTTTATTTCATTTCTTATATACAGACAGGGAATGGAAGTAAATAAAGAGACCAGCAAAAGAAGACATGAACAAGGCAAAGTGACAAGGAGCAACATAATAGAACTTTACAGGCACACAGTATAAAACAAAAGGAAGTAAGCGAACAGAATCAGATTAGAGCAAATGTCTAACATAGAAGGAACAAGACAGAAGTTCCCGGCATGAAGCAGTAATCATGGAGCGGGAGCGAACAGAAAAAGTGACACAAAAAGAGACTGACAGGTCATAGCAAAACGAGAAGAGCATTAAAGAATCATTAGGCACAATAATGTACACTATCTACTGTCTTCCAACACTATCCACTGTCCACTGTCTTCAGTATCCAATGTCTTCCAACATTGATCATTTTTTAGCATTAATGCAAAGAGCATAATTGTAAGCTGACAGGTCATTTAATGGCCTGCTTCCTCGAATCCTGGACGCAAAATGGATCTAAAACACTGGGATTCAATTCCTTCCAGTGAACACTGTATGGCTATTCTTAAAATTGGTATTTTGAGGAGGACACTGTGCCCTGTTGCCCACTTAGTTCTGCCTCCTATGGTGGTAGACCTTCATCTGTACATTATGAGTCATAGGCGGATCCAGGGGAAAGGGGGGCACGTGCCCCCCGATCGACCCTCGGCGCCCCCTGAAAGGTCGATGGCGCCCCCTGAAATGTCGCTTCCCACCCCCCCAGGATACGAAAGTCGGCGCCCACCGATAGGATTTGGCGCCCACCTGATAGGTTTTGCCGGTCAAAGGTGGCGCCCCCCCTGGTCCGGATGGCGCCCCCCGGGAAGGTGCCCCCTCCGATCGGCAATCCTGGATCCGCCTATGTTATGAGTAACATCATCATCATAAAAAAATTTTTATTTCATTTGCTGCATAGACAGGGGATAGAAACAAAAGGATGAGAACGCCAAGTCTATACTCACCTCTTTTAATTGTGTCGGGTGATGATGGGGTGCTAGCTACTGAGGATGAGAGCCTGACTTTGATGTTTTTTATGTGTGTCTTGTGTGGGAGCACCACAGTGTGATTTGACACTGGGTGCTGGACCACCGACATATATGATATGCGTTATTGATAACGCGTTTCGCTTCGAGGAAAGATGCAAGGGTGTAAGGTCTCCCCGCCCGCAACCCGCCAAGCCGAAACCGGACGGACCCAGATGAGCCAATTCATTTAGTGCTGGAACATCAGATGTCCCTAACGAGCATCAGTGGCAAAAACGATTTAAGGCTCTTCCCAGTCCCCCGGAGAAGGCCCAACGAATCGCAGCCAACGAGACCCAACGCTCCCACGCACACAGCCGCCCGTTAGTTGAACACAGTATTGAAAAACGGAGGACCGTTTGCTTACCGGATCAGTTTTGGTACCTTCATCCGCCCATGATTAGTCGAGTTGGTCAAATATAACTCTTTAAGTGTTTTTGTCAATTGGTATCAGATTAAGCTTTTTAACTCTCGCGCCGCTGGGGGTGGTGTTTGAACACTTCCCCCTCGGGTTTTTCCGGCGGCACGAAAAAACGGCGGCGCGAAGCGCCGCTGTACTTGCACACTTTATCCTTGATAAATTCCGCAAATTTCCCCAAAAAATTAGGGGTGGGTCATCTCAGATCAGGTCACCAGTGCAGTTCAAGTGACCTCACCTCCAAAATTTTTAAGGTTGCATAAGTAAGAAATGAGTGAATCGATCTGATTACCACACAATGCGCCCACCAAGTACAAATATATATTCTGGGATTTTCCATATCGATGACCTGGGGTCAGGTATGGATCATGCCCTCTCCATTAGAAATGCACGCGGAAAACAGATGTTGGGCTGTATTTGTGTAGATACAGCTGATTTAATTTCATATTATCCAAATCATAGTATCCTGGTCCCTTTCCATGTTCATGCTGCAATTTTTTACCCGTTACCTGTGAGAGGTCATCTGGGGCTAATTAAGCAGTTTTCAGACTTGGGTCAATTTTTTTGCAGGAAATCATGGTACAGCTTTTATTTTTGGTATCATTACGTTTTGGTTGCCATTGCAAGTCGATTGATATGCATATTGACTATGCTAGATCAGATGTGACTTTAACCTGACATCAGCTCAGGTTATTTTTATGTTTTTGATACATCATTCGATTCGCCGTAACGAGAGGAAACGAATAGTGCCTAGAAAATGTTTCTTGCTCCACTCTGTCAGACGCTAGAGCCCGGAAACTTTTCTCTAAGATGTCACCATCTTTGACCTGTCGTGATATCAATATTGGCCTGAGCCAAAAAGTTATCTATGTAGTTTTTCCATGAACTATTATGAGCTATCTAACATTGTTCGCGATTTCTCGCTATCCCGCATAGGAGCCGAGTTCGATGGGGTGTTTGAACACAATCTCTCCCCTTGCCAAGGCAACGGTGGCTGGGAGGGGCCCTCTTAAGCCCTCTTCAGCGCTCTATTCTGTAACAATCAGTGAACACAATCTCTCCCCTTGCCAAGGCAACGGTGGCTGGGAGGGGCCCTCTTAGGCCCTCTTCAGCGCTCTATTCTGTAACAATCAGGGCCCTTTTTACCCATCAGGGCCCTTTTGGCGCTGTCGCAGGGACCCTTTTTCGGGGCGCCGCCCCTCCCCCTCCTGAGCGAAATCCTGACTACGCCCCTGCCTGGACAACTTTCATTCGCCGGCAGGAATATGATAACTGGGCGGCCTGAGATACCCCGCGTTGTTATATATCCATGCTACCCTTAAAAGAGTGCGGGAGAGAACAACCACTGCCCCCCTTTCCCGGAGGGAGTCTGGGGCGAAAATAGGCTTTGGCTGTAATCTCTTCTTCCATAAATTCGTTTTGATGCTTTAAAAAATCATAAAAACGAAATTAAAAGCTCAAATCAAAGAACCACTGTAGTAAGATTCGAACCGAGGTCCGCAGCGTGGAAGCCAAAGATGATAACCACTACACTACCGCGGAGGAAAGCGAAGAGCCCGGTATTGAGAGTTTGGGAGAGCAAGTTTTTTACGTTTATTTTATGGCACTAAGGTAGAAAATGTATTTTCTATTCTTCAATTTTTTGTCTGAAATCCAGTTGCGTACCTTTAAATATTGATTAACAAGCAATTGATTTGCCTTTCTTTCGCATCAAACTGTTAATTTACGGTGTTTTCATTTATTTTGCTTGCTTTAGACAGAAGTGGCGCTACAAACCACTTTTGTCGCGTGTTGTGAATATTGCTGTGAATAGTCGCAGCCGTACTGACTCATGAGTGAATGCCTGGTTTGGTGGGGGGAGGGTGTTCAGACTTCGGCCACTTTGGCGTATCAAAAGAACGGTGCGTCAGCTGATGAATGGTCTTTCACTTAGAAGATGCTCAATAAAAGGCATGCTGAAGCTAAATAAAATGTGTTTCATATAAAACAAAGTTTATGCCGTATTGTTGCCGGAACAATCTATCTAAAAAATATGATTCCTATCCATTATTTCAAAGCCTTTAATAAATAAATTAATTAAGCAATGTTGATGCACTAAAAAATTCGAACTTGCTTTTTTTAATGGAATGGGGACACCCGCCACCCGCTACATCCAAAATATTTTCTCGTCCAGATTTCACAGAGTTTAAAAATTTCGCGAGAGGCCACCATTCAGTAACAACTCCGCACTTTTATTTTGGGCGGGCCACATAGGCGGATCCAGGGGGCACGTGCCCCCCCCCCACCGACCCTTGGTTCCCCTGAAATGTTCACGGCGCCCCCTAAAAGCTCGTAAGCGCCCCCTGAAATGTCGCTTCCCGCCCCCCGCCCCCGATGCAAACATCGGATAGCGCCCCCCGCCTGACCATACTCGATCCGCCTATGGCTGGTGGGTCGTTTTTGATCGGATAAGTGGATCCGGGGAGGGTGGCAAAATATCACATGTAGGTATAGGCGATGGAGGCGGTGACCAGGGGCTTGGGCGTGCATAGGTGAAGTGGCGATATTTTTTTAAATATTTTTGCTGTCTCCGGAAAACGCTGCCCTGTGGTACACTGCACCAGCACATTTCCGTGTGTTCACGCAGACAATGGGGAGAAGATGCAAAAAAACTTTACTGAGGCCCTCCAATTTTGGGCGATTCCCTCCTGGTTCGCGAGTTGGGGGCGGGTCCCTCCCCTCTTCGATGCCAATGCCTGTACCCCAAATCACGCAGGGGCAGATCCAGGAAGCAGAAATTAACTTCTAAAAAAACTATGATTTTTGTCAATGCTTAAAAAAACTATTTTCACGTCTTTGGTTTCCCGTACTCCCTCAACCATACCATCGGCCCAGAGGTACTGTCTCTAAAGTCTAGTGCGACTCTCCTCGCTCTCCGATGTGAGGTACCACCAGAAACGAGCCGCTATCCCCCACGTAGTAGACCCCTCTACCAGTGGAGAGAATCACGCTTGCTCATTGGTACGTGGGTACACAACGAACGATTTTCAACTCACCATTGTTAGCCGAGGTCGGAAATTAGAAAACTAGACAAATAAGCATCGGGACTGAGAGTGATGGTTTCGGTAAATCTTCAAACTCTTCCGGGCGAAACAAGTTAGAGGAAACACAACTTTATTCAGACTCCTTGTTACCTATCTCAATCAATCAAATTCGACTTCAAGTGGGAAATTGTTGGATGAAAAATCGGGGGAGACAGGCCTCTTGCCCCCCCTTCCTATGTGTATGCAGGCGGGTTATTGTTGAAGGAGAATTAGGGAGAATCTCTAGACATCGACATACTTCACGGAAACCCCGTATTTTGTTTCTCATATCTTGGTCCGTAAACCTGCATAAATGTTGGTGAGGTGCATCTCGTTGGTCTTACATATGCAATAATATTTCTCGGAATATGCCTTCCACCCTGGTCATCGCCAGTCCGATAAACGCCCCCCCCGAAGTAAAAATTCAGTGACGACGGCTCTGGGTGCGGAACAAACGCAATCAGCTCGACTCTCCCTCCTCACCAGATTTAACACATTTGAGGTTAAAGCAGATTGCCCGTGAGCCGTCACTTTGTCTGTGGTAGTGTAGTTAGAAGAGACGGTCAGTCCACGATTTATCGGAAGTTTAATTTGAAAACCACCAAATCCTCGATAGCTTCAAAATTAATATAAGTATTAGTAAAAACACATTTAAATACCAGTCAGCATCCCAATGGCTATTAGCGAATTCTACACACACTGAAAGAGCCCAGACACGCTGGAAAATAACATTTAACTATGATTAGAATGCTTCTTTAGACTCTATTAAAACGTTTCTATACGACAATCAGCACAGTAACACAAGCGTCATACACGTTTATTGAACACGAAACCCCTGTATCGTTTATATAATTCATGCAAATCTGTATTGTTTACAAGTCACCGATACTATTAAGATCTCACCACAAATTACTTGCAGGATATTACACTGAACAACTCAGGTACACGCTTCGTTTGAATCCACTCGAGTTGGATGCCTTGCTCGTGGAAGATCGAGTGGACTAAGCTTCACATATATATCACATTCCTGGAATTTTAGTGCGCATCGACTGCAATAGACATTCTGCGCCCATGTCTAAACGATTTAAAACAATAGGTGCTGGTTCAGGCATGAGAAAAATCGACAGCAGAACATGCTAAGGTAAAATATCCTACAATATTTCCCAGACTGAAATGTGAATCGTGCATTGCGTCATTGGTAAGACACAAAAAACAGCACAGACACCAAACATAAAAAACGCGACTTGATCCAAATTATAATTTCGCTGACAGGTTATCAGACGACATGATCACCAGAGATCAAGTGACATTAAACTTAACAGGCGCATTGACGGGGGAGGGGCGGGTACCCCCTCGGGTTTTTTAAGGCAGCATAAAAACGGCGGCGCGTAGCGCCGCCGTACTTAGCATATCTTTTCTCTGATCATTTTCACAACCTTCGTCAACATTTCAAGATTAGGTCATCTCAGGTCAGGTCACCAGTACAGGTCAATTGACCACCTAAAAAAGGTTTAAAATAGCATAGGTCAGAACAGGATAAACTTATCAGATTGAAACTCATTCAGATAGCGGGCCCACCGAGTGCTCTGAAATATGCGTCGGCATTTTTTCTATCGATGACCTAAGGTCAGGTACGAGCCATGACCTCTCCATTAGAATTACATGGGGAAATGGTTTTAACTTATAACTTAGTAATGGATGGTGATAGATTGTTTATTTTAAAAGCATCTAAGTTGTCTTTGCGGTTCTAATGATATGCATTTTGACCTAAATTGACTTTGACCTGACCTCAGATCAGTGGAAAAAGGCATTTGCCCCCAAACGGAAAAGCTCGGGGCAAAACTATGTTTTTGCCCCCCCAAAGCGATCGACCTCTTTTTTCCCCGACTCCTTTTTAGTTTGAAAGCAAGATTTTGGTGCTTCAATTCTCAACTTCAAACAGCACCAGTTAAGTTCAGTGGAAATTTTGGGCCTTGGAGAGGGAAAAAGTATCTTGAGCCCATATTTTTCACCCGGTGAGGTTTTTTTTGCTTTTCGCCTCACACACCCAAAATTCTACTGGGAAGTCATTGTATTTGTAGCGCTGTTTTGCACTGCGTGACGTTTTTTCCTTTTTTTTTTTTTCGACTTTGGTTTGCCCCACCCAAACTGACCGGCTAGATCCGCCACTGCCTCAGATCAGGTCAAATCCTTGATTTGACCTAATATGACCTAGCGAGGTCATATTATATATCATTCGATTCGGCTTGCCGCGAGGATTACAATAGGATAAATTGTTTTGCTCCATTATTTTCCATAGAGAATTGGATGGGCTACCCAACGCCGTTTACAGTTTTTGCTATCTTGCGTGATTCTCGAGATCTTGGGATGGGGGTACCCGCCCACCGTCAAAGCGAAGGTGGGTCACACCCCCGTCAATGCGCGTGCTAATATTGATCTAGAATACAACGTCAGAATTTCACATCGGGACTCCTCACAGAAGAGTCTCCTAGTGCGAGCACCCGACAAAACTCCTGCTCTCTTAGCTTTTAGAAAAGCTTGAACACTCGGCACAAAATCTGGATGCAATACCAACAGAGTATTTAATCAAGTTCACTTCGCGCTTCTCTATGGCTTCATGTTTTCCACCGTCGAAAGCCATCGTTCAACTCTCAACTGCAATGTACAGCACAATTGGCAAAATATCATAGCTGTCTTGTCTTGGGGGTGTGAGGACCAAAATTGAGAAAGCACTTTGAATCATTATGAAAATATTTCTTACTATTTCCACCACTTTGCTTCACGCCCATCAGGTATCCATGACAAAAGTTGACTTCGATGACATCTGCTCGAGACATGGTTTGCACACGGCTTGCTGCCATTGTGTCGTCAACTTTTGAGAGCCGCAAAACCTGGGAACACAATACAAAAGCATGGGATGATGCACGTTAGCACACAACAGAATAAGATAAATACAAAATGGACAGCCACATAGGCGGATCCAGGGGGGCAAAGGGGGCACGTGCCCCCATCGACCCTTTGGCGCCCCCTGAAATATTCACAGCACCCCCTGAAAGGTCGAGGGAGCCCCCCTGAAATGTCACTTCTCCCCAGGATGCTAAAACCGGCGCCCACCGGCAGGATTTGGCTCCCACCTGATAGGTTTTACCGGTCAAAACTGGCGCCCCTGGTCTGGATGGCGCCCTTCCCCCTGGGAAGGTGGCCCCCCCCATCGGAAATCCTGGATCCGCCTATGGGCAGCCACAATATTTTCGTTTAGAGGGGGCACTTCAGCCGCGGAGCAAAATTTTAGCATGTGACTGTCATTTCATATGCTGTGGCTAATCATTCATGGACACACTAATTTGTAGAATGATTGGACCAGGGTAATAGAGGACGGGTACACCAAAGTTTAGTAGTGCAAGCCGGTAGATAAGCAGATCAAAAATACAAAAATATAGCTGTATTGCCACAATTTTCTCTTCAAAATTAAGAAATGTCTCGAACGTGATAAAAACAACAGCTAAAAGCTCAAAAAAGATAATTAAATGTATTTTTGTCTCCATCATTTAGGAGAAACTGGTAGATTCTTCCAAATTTCTTCCAAACTAAGACTAAATATGGGCGCTCCAAAATAGCGGCAAACTCTGTGCTTTTTGTTCACTCAGTTTTCAATAGATATTGACAACAATTAGGTATCGGGGGCATTTTGTTTGTTGCAAAGCTATTTTTTAGACAGTTTGGTTTGCAGCGGATGTGAATTAAATTACGAAAACTTACCGAGATTGATTGCATTCAGTTTGAACCCTCTCTCCTTTATCTTTTTTAAGGAAAAGGCATTTTTGTTCTCAAGAGTCAAGATACTGACTGCGTGTTGGGCCATATTTGTGTGCCAAAAAAGGAACTCATTAAATAGAGTGAGTTCTTGCAGCTTGTTAAAACAAGTGATTGGAGTCCAATTTGTGGAGAAGCCTTTTTCCTTCCTGAGTTCTTGGTCAAAAGTTCAATCTAGGCAGGTAAGTTTGTATTCTGACTCCACACTGAATGATTTTGGTTACCTAACAACTCTGATTGCCTGGTTTGCTTTAGTTTGAAGACTAGCAACAGCTATATTGCACTCTGTAAACCAAAATAGAAATGAAGTGAGGTGAAATCAGTTAAACCTGTGCAAGGTTTCAGTAGTGTTTATGTTTTTTGTTGAGCGGCTGCAGCATCAATTGTAGTCTACGCTGGAACACATTCCTTGTTTTTGGTGTGTTCTCCTAGATGTGTGACATGTGGACTCTGATATCAAGGTAGCATTGAGTAATCCAAAAATTCTTTCTGACGTGGAAAAGAAATTGTATTTTTTCTGGTCCTGTTGCAGCTGTGATCCAAAAACTTATTAAGTGTGATTTCTCGAGACGCTAACTTGTGAAAACTTCCATATGTGATGCGTCTTGGGTACCAGCAGTGAGCTATTTCCAGCTGTCAAGATTGCTTAACTTCTAAGAGTGGCTTTGTAGGTTATTGAGTTGCAGTACTTGTTTTTTATAGGTGTAAGAAATGTCCCAGTTTCCATTCATAGTCGAGCGTGGCCACACATAGTTTTCGGATGCAATCAATATGGTTAGAGCTTTTGGCAATGGTAACCATTTTCAATCAAATTCTTGTAAATCCACATCCAACAAGGTCTGGCAGGATTTGGCATTGTGATGGTAAAGATTTCCCTTACAGTGCAGAGATAAAGGAGAGTTGACTGGAGAGGGTCTAACTTTCTTTTTTATTAGACAAAACTAAACAAACGTTGATAAGTTTTGAAGTGCTGCGGCGAGGAGCATGATGATGAGTTGTTAAGATGTGCCCTGGCCTCTCCCCTCGAATCCGGAAATATAAAAAACACTGAAGATTATATATTCGGGCACAGCCCTTCATTAGAATCGTGGAGTAAATATCAATAATTCTCAGTCCTAGTATAGCCAGACCTCGAAGTCTAAATTCATCAACAGAACAGTCAACCCTTAAACAAAACTTTAAACATATGTGAAGGGAGAGTGAAAGAAAACTATTCGAGGTCTGGCTATACTAGGACTGAGAATTATTGATATTTACTCCACGATTCTGATGAAGGGCTGTGCCCGAATATATAATCTTCAGTGTTTTTTACATTTCTGGATTTGGGGGAGAGGCCAGGGAACATCTTAAAAACTAAACAAAACAAAATTGTATCAACATTTCAGAAAAAATCAGTAGCAAAATTCATCAACAGAACAGTCAACCCTTAAACAAAACTTTAAACATATGTGAAGGGAGAGTGAAAGAAAACTTGAATGGTGTACCAGAAATGTTGACAAATTCAAGATTGAAGTGTTCTATTGGTTACAGATCCTTTTGTATCCAGCCAAAGTGCCATCGAAACCGTGATTGCTGTATCCTGAATCTCAGGTGTATCTGAATCGCTTCTAGCCCATGGAAACTGAGCCTTTATGTTACAAATTAGTTAAGAAATGGATGAGAAAAAACAGTTAGGTAGGACTAGGTACTAAATTTGATATGTTTATAAGGAGCTGCAAAAGTTGGCAGAATAGCATGACTCCTGACAGAAAATTTCAATTTCAATTTATTTATTCAATCGTCGACGGATATTCCCAATTATGGACGAAGTCATTGTGATAAAATTATATACATACATGCACGAATTTGAATATTTTTTCTGTGGGTACTGAACCAGAACTGGTATCCCACTTGGACATAGTGGAATTCAATCTAAGTGCAATTCCCCAAGCTGATAAGTCTTGCCAAGTTGGGATCGTGTGTGTGCACATTTTTAGCTACATTGCAAGAGAGATGCATGTAGTTTTGTCTAGATGCATATAGTTGCATGCAGGTGTAGTTCACCTGAAGATTTTCTTGGACCAAAACATTGAGTTTTACCCTTTCCTGATTTTTTTAAGCTAATTGTTATCCTTATCCGCACTGTGCTTAGCCTTTTTGTTTCCTTCATTGTAGCTTTGGTCTAGACATGGAGTTTTAGCTCACACACACACTCACACACACACAGTTTTAGTCTATGCACAGACCATGCCACGTCTCATCTGTGCTTTTGCACCGATTTTCCGTGGCAAAAGTACAGCACTGTCTGCACAGCACTGTCGTGGCAAAAGCACTGTCCCTTCGCGTTCATTTTTTATTTTTTTCTCATTCTAGCAGTGTCTCTGGCAGTGTACTGGGTGGGTTTTAGCTTTTGATCCTGGTCTGGGGTTTTTCTTTTTCCTTTTAGAATTTCAAGTACTGACTACACTGCACACTTTTTAATGAGTTGTTTTCATTTTTTAGTCACTGCAAACAAGTTTGCGCCATTGAAATGTATTGGGCAAGCTACACTACGCAAAAGGAGAAAACGAAAAACGTCCTTAAAAACGAAAAAAATGTCCTCATGAAACGATAAAATGTAGTTAAAAGCAAGAAAGTGACAAACTATTTAGTTTGGTATTTGAGCCGTATTTCGTTTGTTCACTTTATGATTATTGTTTAAGAGTGTGAGGAAGTTATTATAGTCCTTACTGGAGCAATTGGCGGCGTTGTGGGGTGGTTAATCAAATATTGAAGATATTTGGATAATTATTGTGTATGCTAGGAAGACCGCATTGTGACATTTGGCAATACACTTGCGTGGAATCAGTGGTGGATCCAGGACTTCATTTTGAGGTGGGGAGGGGGGCTAGTGGACTCGACCACCACCCACCAATGCCTCAGATCAGTCTTCGCCTATGCACTCTCTGTATATGCCAGTCTAGCTAATAAAACCAATCTTGGAATGACGGAATGATGTAATGCGTTACAGACGAACACATATAGCCTCCCCAGCTGAAGTGCCCTAAAACTCAAATTATCATCAGTCTCCGTCTATGCATTAGCTATAGGCACTTAAACATGGAGGGGGCTTGAGGCCTTAGCCCTCTGCCTCGTATCCACCACTGCACGGAAGCTACCTATGAGTGATCAGTAGATATTGCATTCAGATGGTATCTTTTGAATGCTGATGTTTGCAGTGTGAAAAAAATCGCTGGTGCCTGAACTTTTGCATTCTGGTTGACGTAGGCAGATCCAGGGAGGGTTGGTCCAGGGCCCCAGGTGGATGCAGGGAGTTTGTCCAATGTCTTTCAGATTTTTGTCAAGTATATTTCTAATTTGATGATTGGATGTTGGTTTAGACTAAGTTTGCTTCCTTTTCTTGTCGAGTTTCTTGCCGCTTCGTGAAAAAGCGAAGTTATCGCCAGACTGCATAGAACAATTCCCGTGTCATCTTTATGAAAAACATATTGAAAGCCTTATTTGAGGCATCTAAAAAATCATGTTTTCCCCGCAGACGTGGAAATCCAAAAAAGTAACGTCGTGTAAAAATTGCAGATTATCACTATCTACGCAGTTTTACGCAGACACGGTAAATTGAGGACAGGTATTGGTCCTAAAATTTCCAGAGTTCATCCGTGCGTTTATTATATTTAAGAAAGTAGTTCGGTCAGAGATGCCTTTTTCATCCATTGGTATTTGACCAGAGACAATTTCAGAAATTCCCCCTTTCCCTGGTGACGTTTTACATAGGCAGATCTAGGATTGCCGATCGGGGGGGCACCTTCCCGAGGGGGGGCGCCATCCGGTCCGGGGTCGCCACTTTTGACGGGCAAAACCTATCAGATGGGCGCAAAAATCCTATCGGTGGGTGCCGATTTTCGCATCCTGGGGAGGGGGGAAGGGGTGGGAAGCGACATTTCAGGAGGCGCCGTGATAATTTCAGGGGGTGCTGAGGGTCGATCATGGGGGAGAAAACGTGCCCTCCTTGTCCGCCCCCTGGATCCGCCTATGACGTTTTATTATCATTGTTATATTAGTCGGTGTTGTTCGAAACGGTTTCGCTAACAGCCAAAATATTGTCCAGGCGCCCCAAATGATGCAAAAAAATCAGCAGGGGCGGGTCAGAAAGGGAATTATAACTCAAAACGAAACAGGGAACCATGCTGCCTCCTCTATTGGCGGTTGGTGTGTCATTAAGCCGGACAATTATTATTATTATCATTAGATGACTACTGGCATTCCTTGCTTTGCCCCGTTGGTATTCCATATTGTCCGCTTCTCCCAATTTGGCAAGTGGATAACAAAGTGGCAACTCTATCTTTGGTCATGTAGTGAAACATCTGAATGCTCACGAAGAGTTCTAAGCACTCCCTTGATTGAGTAAAAAAAACAACCATATCACTCGCAGTGCTCCACCCCAGTGGTTAAAAGCGGAAGCCGAGACTGGGATTCGAACTCACCATCGTCTGATTTATAGACCATCGCTCTAACCGCTGCGCTACGCGACCGCCGGCGTACGGGGTGTACGCCGGGAAATTTGCGGCTTACATTTGCATGGTTCTCGGAAATCGATTTTTTTAGGCATTTATGTACATCTGACATAAAAATACCAAATGGAAAGTGGAAAGGGCAGGGAACAGGCCTTCCATTGACGACGTTATATTTCTTCCAACAGCCATAGGCTGTGGCTAGCACGTGGTTGAAAATGAGCAATTTAACACGTAAGCCCTATGGAGCAGTCGCATTTGTACGCCGTAACAGTATATTGCTGCCAACTAACTTTGGAGGGGGCTGGATTGGACTAGAATAGAATAGCTTAACCCCAAGGTCTCTAATCATGAGGGTTTGGATACCACAGACCGCCCTATGACTTATACACAATTTGAAAGTCATCATAGCTTAAAGCATACATCACAAGAAGGAAAGTTATCGGGTACAGAGGACTGATCTTACCTGCGATCCAAATTTCTCCTGTCCTTGGGATGAGCTATTCCAGGCACTTCTGATGATACTCTTCTGGTGTTGGTGAGGTGGTTGCTGGGAGGCGGGACTTGGCGTCCAGTATGGGCGTACAGCGCTGATCCGCCTCTGGTGTTGGTGAGGTTGCTGCTGGGAGGTGGGACTTGGCGTCCAGCATGGGTGTGCAGCGCTGATCCGCCTCTGGCATTGGCGTGGCGAGTACTGGGAAGTGGGACTAGGCATCCAGCAGGGTCGTACCACATCATTCCACCTCTGGTGTTGATGAGGTGGCGGCTGGAGGGTGAAGCTGAGCTCTGGGAAAGAAATTAAAGAATTTCAAAGACTGCTTCAAATAGTTTAGTGACAAATTACATTTTTTATTCAATTCTGACTCAGTTACACTTCAAACTTTCTATACCCATCCTCTGTGATGGCAGCAAGGAGCCCAAATTTGTACAGGTTTTGGTCCCATCAGGTTGAAATTTGACTGGTCCCCTCACTTTGTTTTCTGGTGACAACACTTAAGGCTGAAACAGTGCCGAAAATTGAAACATCACAAAGTATCATTATAACTGACAGAGCAAAAAAGTTAAGAAAAGTAAGACAGATAAAAAGTACAACTGAATCCTGTTTCTGTGTGATACCTATATTATGGAAACGCAGGTGTTTTTGTAATGGCATCAATAATAATTCATTTCAAAATACTCCTTGGAATTTGAAGTCAAACAAAAAAATAAGGCAGGTAAACCACATTAAAGCAAGGTAGGTACCTACCCCACCTGAAAGCAATGCTGCTCGTCACATAAATTCCTCTCAATTTTGGACAGAATTTGAGCTGCCCAAATCACCTGATCTACCTAGTTTCCTCGGCACATAAAGTAAGTACTTTTAAGCAAAACACCAAGTTTTAAGTCTCTAAAAAGTTCAGCCACAGAGAAAATGTAGGTAGGGACTTGGGTAGGAAGCGTAAGTTGATACATCAGCGAAAATTGTTAGTAGGTATTTAGGTAAGAGCCTTATCTTACCTGTGATCCTGTACTCCTGGAGAGTCTGTGATCCCGTAACGGCTGCACAAACGCGCGGCAACCGCAGGTGTTTCAAGTGGTTTTACCGCTTACTCCTAACACTACTGCAAAATTGTGCAACACCACAATAATATATAACAGAACAACACAGATGAACGCACGATGCATCCAAAGCAATTGATTAAATGCATCTACGGCATCGCATCGCGACGGCATTTGCGACGCTGAGACGCGGCGAATTAACATGCGGAAGCTTCCCGCGCTCGAATGTAAGCAAAGAGCAAAATAATGTCCTTAAAAAGTTTGAAAAATAACTATTTAAAAGGAACTTATATTAATACCATAGTTTAGTTGATATCCGCTATTATTGAAGTTCATAATTGAGAAAAAATAATTTTACAGAGATTGAGGATATAATTTTTTGCTGTATTTGGATGATATTAATCCTCATCATCCACTTAATTTCCAAAAGGAACCTATATTAATACAGCGTTTTTCCATAAAAGTAATATTTTGACTTTTCAAAACTCTATTTTTTAAGCTCAAAAACTGATGTGAGGAGGATATTCAAATGGAATTTAACATTCCGTTCTGAAGTGGCGCAACCTAGTGTCTCTACTAACCGTGAGGGTGTTGGGTTAGCTGGAATGCAGAAATATATTAACCCCTTAAGTGGGGACAATGAGTATATTATATTCATCATGATGTGGTCCTTCTAAAGGACATACTAATCTATTCAAGGAAATGGAAGCATGTTCACAAGTCAGTGGAATGAAAAAACAGCAGCTCTTGAAGTTAATGCTAACCAATATCCCTTTCATTGTAGGATAAGAGTGGCTCTCAGATTTTTTTGCTTTCCATTGTATGTTTAATTGAAGTCTGGCTTTTAAAATGTGCTTATCAGTAGGCCTATTCTCACTTAACCAGCAAGTATACCCTTCCCAACTACACTATCTTATGCCCTGGTTTCCAAAAATTCTACCTACCATGAAGAGGTTGGCACATCTCTTTGCATTGACCCCGGTCACGCTCACCAGAGGCGCTAGTGTGCCATCCAAGATGGCCGCGAAAGAGGGACTCCGAAAGGTAAACAACGTTAGTTGGCCCGGGAATAGTATGGTAAGCGGTGAATTATACGTGATTTATGCCTGGTATGTGGCAGCAGCTTATAACCAACGGCTGCGGAAGGCAGTAAAGAGCCCAAATTCGAAGAGTTTTTGGTCCCAAGGAGCAAAGTTTGTAGTCGTATCAGGTTGAAGTTTGCTGCCCCCCCACTTTTTTGCCGGTGGCGACGCTTATGTTTGGAAACGCATTTTCCATCGTGCATTCAAACTGGCATTTCAGACAACTTGAAACGAATAAAGGCGTATATCTACCGAATTATTTCAATATGTCAGTTTCCCGGGCTAAAAGGAATGCAGCCATATCCAGGGGAACGGCAAAGTGGGCACATGTCCCATAGGCAGATCCAGGGGGCAAAGGGAATATGTGCCCCCACCATCGACCCTCGGCGCCCCCTGAAATGACCACGCCCCCTGAAATTTCGCTTCCCACCCCTCAACCCCCTCCCAGGATACGAAAGTATAGGCTCCCACCGATAGGGTTTTGCTCCCATCCGATAGGGTTTCCCGGTCAAGAATGGCGCCCCGGCCCCCGGGAAGGTGCCCCCTGATCGGCAATCCTGGATCCACCTATGATGACGGCCCAAGGATAAAGGCTTACTCCTGCTAAAAGCAGGCTTAACACGCGCATTGACGGGGGGCGGGTACCCGCCCCCCTCGGGTTTTTCGGAGATAGTAGAAAAACGGCAGCGCGTAGCGCCGCCGTACTTGGTATACCTTTTCCCTCATCATTTTTACAACTTCTGTGAAAATTTTAAGGTTAGGTCATCTCAGGTCAGGTCACCAGTACAGGTCAAGTGACCCAACCTCAAAAAAAGTTTAAGATAGCATAAGTCGGAGCAGGGTGAACTTATCCGATTGAAACTCATATCACATAATGGCCCCACCGAGTTCTCTAAAATGTGCTCCGGTATTTTTGATATCGATGACCTAAGGTCAGGTACGACGCATGACCTCTCCATTGGAAATAATGGGAAAAATGGTTTTTACGGAATAACTCAGTAACGGATGGTGATAGAGCATTTATTTTAGCTGCATTAGACTCGCCTGGGCTTTGCGGTTCTAATGATATGCATTTTATATAGTTTAACCCTGACCTGACCTCAGGTCAGGTCAAATCCTTGATTTGACCTAGCAAGGTCAAATTATATATCATTCGATTCGGCTTACTAAGAGGATTCATATGGTTCAAGTCGTTTTGCTCTATCTTTACTTGTTCAGATGTAATGCCCGAAAAACTGAATTTTACATGTTATCCCTATGACGGGCATGTTTTGACCTCTCGTGACCTTAAATGTGACCTGACAAAAAAATGGTTCAAATGTTTTCATGGAGAAGTGGATGGGAAGCCCAACGCCGTTTACCGTTTTTCGCTACCTACCGTGGTTCTCGAGATCTTAGTGGGGGGGCGGGTACCCGCCCCCCCGTCAATGCGAAGGTGGCTCAGACCCCCGTCAATGCGCGTGTTAAGGGGAGTGGAAGGAGGCATAAGCGGAACTGGAGATTGCCTCACAGCCAGTCTGCAAAGTATGGCAGCAGGCCAGACGAGTCGCACCAGCCATCTAAAATTCTCGCACCACGAGCCTCCAAAAATTCGCACAAATCTGCCACATACCAGGGAAAAAATGCACCCATTCCTAACCCCTACAATGCAACACTACCTCAATCATTAGTCAGCTAGTTAAGGACTTTTTATAAGGCCCTCTCCTGTGTCTTAATAGCCATTCAGTCATTATTTGTTTAGTTTAAGTTCACTAACCTCGCAAATTCGCACCAGGTTGATAAAATTCGCACCACTTGGTCCTGTCTCCAAGGGCACTCGCACCGACGAGATCTCGTCGAAAATGCCATACTTTGCACACTGGCCTCACAGCCGCTTACCAGGTGGATGTGAATGGAAGTCAGATGGCTGAAAATGTCTGCAACAGACAGCAGCATTTGAGCCTCTGCAACAGACAGCAGCATTTGAGCCTATCTTCTTCCCAATTCTCAGTTTCAACTTCCACTGCTTGAACAGCACCTTATCCTGAGGAAACTTGTGAAAGCTGAGACTTCGACACTTTCTTCGGAAGAATACACACTGAGGAACGCAGCAGTTCTGATTGGATCTAATGGTTATCCGTCTCTTCTCCATTTTCTTTGAACTTTCCAAGATTATAACAATCAAGAAAATAACGCCAGTCTTCTATATTCACGTCCACCCAACGTCACGTATAACCACACTCCTTCACAGCAACTAGTTCACAACGACTGAAAGTCCGTTTAAAACCTGTAGAGTTTAAACATGCGCTGGATATGAAGCAGCCGCGCCAGACGTCAGTCCCTCTCCTGGCGTTTCCAAAAAAATCCGCCAGGTGCCAACACTTTCGATGACCGAGGCCAATTGCTGGTTTCCTTTCCTGCTCATTACCTCTACTTACGGAGGGGCCTATGAGGAAACTGACCAGGTGAGTACACCAGGTCAGGTGTGAATAGCTACCAAAACACCGCCCCTACCTTACATGCAGACAATCTATGAAATTACCTCCTCTCATAGAACTCCCCATTCACATGATGGCTCACTTCCACACAGGTTATCTTGAAACTTCATAGCAGGCTTTCTATTGCATCTAGCTTAGTGTACAGCAGCATATTGTTTCTGTATTTTATTGTATGCAGCTATTTTTTAGAGGGAGAATGCCCTGCATTTAAACATCACCATTCACACAAGACATCCGAGAGGACGAACCGCCGGATGCCGATCAAGGCATGAATAAACCTGTTTACACGACAGATCTGCCCCGCTAGCTCAGTTGGTAGAGCGTTGGGCTCCGGCCCGCTGCTCAGAAGCATGCAGTGGCATTGCATGTCCAGGCTTGAGATCGATCCCCCTGAGACGCTCCGGCGCTCAATTATATGCCCGTTGTAGGTTGGCTGGCAACTGACTGGCGAGAGGGTGACCTGAGCGGGGCGGCCGTCCCTGTTCTTTGTGGGACGTTAAACTTTGGCTTCTAAATTAACCCTTTATTGTGAGAGTTGCTCGTTCAGGTTGTGGGGTCGGGGTCTCCGTGAAAGGTCCCTTGAAGACTTAAAGTGAGACTCAGACTCCGGCAGCTGTACTGGGAACAACTTGGAAAAAATTTATATAAATAGAGAAGCAAAAAAATCATTGATAAACGGAGACGACTTAAGCGCGTGCGCAGCGGGAGTGGGCATCTTTTATCGCATGCATTTCCAAACCGTCGAGGGCACCGCCTGTGCCACCCAAAGCATGTGTGAGCGAATAGTTGAGCCAAAGCAGGTGGTGGGTGGGACCAGGAAAGACCACGTGTTGCATTCGACAGGGGCCGAGGACGCACCGAAGGTGATTGGGGTGTGGGGCTGATAATGTGTCGACCCACAACAGCCCCACCACCAGCGAGTGCAGCCCAGGACCTCCGCCGAAACCCAGTTTACTGGCCGGATCGGTATCGGCCGAGTGCGGTATTGAAGTGTAAAACTGTTACCGTAACCACCCATTGCGACCGTCACGTCCAGTCACTGTCCGGAGACCCGCGAGAGAAGCACGGAAAATATTTAAACACGCTGACCGGTGAGTGCTTCGTGTCACCACAGTGGCAATCTAAGGGAGCCCTTCCCGTTATCGAGATTAGATCAGCGGCATTCAAGCTCCCCTGGCGGCAGAGGCGGGAACCACAGTTGCCGGTAACGGCGGACCACCGCTCTTCCACAGCCCGTCCCGGCCGGAAACTGAAGTTATTGACAATTATCCATACATGTATTTGCGACGATGGCAACAAGCACTAAAAATCATGTCGGTGGAGGCTAAAAACAAGGTTAAAACCAGTAGAAGACGCCAAGGAGTGCACTCTAAAACACTGTTATAGAGGCCACCACCTCGCAAGCCAGGCTGGGCCAGGCAGCCACAAGGGGCGCCACCATTCCACGAATGAGGCGCCACCTGTATTGAAATGCAATATCCGTCCCCCTCCATAAATACGCCTAGTGGGGGCAAGCATCCGCCCCGCAGGTGGCAGAGCCGAGGGGTCCAGGGAACCAATCGTCAGTGCCACCACCGGCACGGCCGCCGCTTGAGCCAGGCGCAACAGACGATGGAACCCACAAAGGTCCACTGAGATGATGAGCGCCATCTCGCTGAGCCGCAGCAGCCGGCACCTCAGGCCCCGGCAGCGACACGACGACGTCGGCGACGCGCGCGATTACCAGTCGATCCCCTCGCATGTATCTAGGGAAATCACAGAGGTAGCCCTTTCCAACAAAACCAAGGAGTTATTCAAGCGATCTCTGAGCATAGCTAGACCGATTGGATTTTTACCCCGAATTGGTTGTCTACGATGAGGGCAAGCGTCGACATATTAATTGTTATACCATATTTAATCACTCGTTTCATCGGGTCAGCTCCAGACGGACAAAGGCGGCGCCAGCAGCACGCGGTCGCAGGGGGATAATCAGGTACCCAGCGAAGGGTATACGAACGTACCAACTCTTAACACGCCTGCATAGTGGCTCACAAGGCGCCCGCTTCAGAGCAACCCCTAAACAATAGCCAGGGGGTACGACGGGGCACTCGGCCCGCAGGATTCCAGAACCGGGAGCCACATATCGAAAAATGAAAACTAATACTTGAGCAAACAGCATCGGCATAAGCCAGTAAGGATCACCCGTCGTCAGGACGACTCCTGCCATCAGTCGAGAAATGGGAACTCATCACAGTTCAACACGAGATCGCTTCCCTCCCCCACCCGTCGCCCCCGTCCCCGTCAGGTCACCAGAGAACAAGCGGTACAAGTGTAACTGGTAAAACGTGTTGTCACAGTATTTCCCGTTACGAAACTGTAACTGCTAGCGAAGTGGATCATCGCGTTTCCACAAGACTTCTCACCACGAGACCGAGTCCAGTTCCTGGCTCCATGGCCGATGTCACAACACACTGATACGACTACACAGCAGCAGCACATGTCAACGTCCTGTAGACGTCACAGCAGGAGCTCCCACCCAACTGATGTGCTGTCCCAGTGTCAGCGTTCTGCAGAAGCTCCGAAGCCGCCCCTCCGCTCAGACCGGGCTTCACTGAGACCTCCATCTCCACACACCCCGCCGACGCCCGTCACAGGTGCCAGAAGGCTGTTGCCGCCGCCTGTTCGCCCCGGTCCCGCCGCCCCAGGACCGGCATCGAAGGCAGCAATGTTGTACGTGGCTACCACCTTCAGTCGTCGGTGACTGTCCACTGCAGACGCCTCAAATAGGGCATGCCTCTTCCCTCCGCTGCTTCAGGGTGCCATTCTCGTCTGTTGACGATTGTGGTTTCAGCCCAGTTCTCAGAGTTCGTATATGGTCGTTCGGACGTACTCCACAAGTGTTTTTGGGGTTGGAGCTTCGTTCTGTATTTACAGAGCTTCGTCAGCGAAAGTATCGGAATAGTTGGGATTATATTACCTTCTTGGAAATTATTTTCCAGAAGGCACCATTTATTACTGTCACGTGACTATGCCAAAATTAACATTCTTTCGAGACTCCTTTTGAATCATCCCACCTATTTCAATATTTTTGCTGCAGAAGTTCTGTAAATACAAAACGAAAGCTCCGACATCAAAAGCACTTTTTAGTGTAAGTCTGAACGACTGTATACGAACATCCGAATTCCACACCATGTCTTTCCAAGATTTCTCAGAGTGCCCTTCTCGTCTGTTGGTGTTTGTAGTTCCAGCCCACTTCTCAGAGTTCGGTGTTTGTGGTTCCAGCCCATCTCTCAGAGTGCCCTTCTCGTCTGTTGGTGTTTGTGGTTCCAGCCCACTTCTCAGAGTTCGGTGTTTGTGGTTCCAGCCCACTTCTCTGAGTGCCCTTCTCGTCTGTGGTGTTGGGAGCGTCCCGGGGTATATTTCATCCCACTGGGTGGTGCATACCGAAACCCCAATGTCCAACCATTGTGTTGCAAGAAATCAGCTAGATACTAACTGTACTTAACTGTAATCCGTGAGCTGTGGCTCCTCGTTTGTCTTTTCCGACGTATATTATTCGTGGTGAAGTATTCCGATGCGCCGGGGTTGAATTTCGGTTCATCACACCGGATGTGCCCGCAGTCAATATTGTATGATTTGAGCTCTGCTGACAAAAGGATACGATTAAAAGTGCTGATTCAGTTTACCCCTCCCCAGCTCATGTTACTCACTTTCTTGTGCTGTTTTTAGGAACTCCGTTGGCACTGATGGCATATCCATCTAGAATAAAAGAGCATTGCGGGTATATTGGATGCAATGCATATATCGAGAGAAGGTTGTTCAAGTCCCACAATAGGAGGAAACACCAAGATGGTCCGATCCTGTTCCGAAACGTCGTAGTTGAACACCGCCGTCACCCACTACCTCCTCCGCTCCCGTCTGAAGGTAAGATGCCTTACTGCAGGCCACGGTGCCCCATAACCCGGCCAACAGCTGAAGAGCCGGCAGCCACAGTGGGAAGGCCTCTCCTTTGGGCAGTGAGCGCCGCTGGGTTAGAACTGCAGGTCACCTTACAGTGAGGGTAGCTTTCTGAACTCGGGCGCCGCGGGGATGATCCTGATTCCTTATTTCACGCATAAAACAATTTTTATAGGTCAGGTCAAGAAGCTATTCACGATCAAATGACCAGAACCCAAAACCCAAAATCACGAATTTGAAGTGGTACCAAAGAAGCACCTGCCAACTGATCAGTTTCAAACTCTCAGAATATGATACGTCATTATTTATTTATTCTATTTTATTAGGGCCACTCCCATCAGGCACACTTTCCCAATTACTACAAGTATTGGTGTGGGTGTTTAACCCTCGCCCCGTTGGGGGAGTTTGAACACCCCTTTCGGTTTTTTTCCGGCGGCACGAAAAAACGGCGGCGCGAGGCGTCGCCGTACAGGTAAAGTGACCTCACCTCAAAAAATATTTAAGGTGGCATAGGTAAGAAATGGGCAAATCTATCGGACCGAAAATTATACCAAATAATGGCCCCACCGCGTGCTACAATACATGTTCCGAGATTTTTCATATCGATGACCTAAGGTCAAATACGGACCATGACCTCTCCATTGGAAATACATAGGAAAAACAGAAATTGGGTTGTATTTATGTAGATACAGCTGAGAATACCTTCATATTCTCCAAATCGTAGTATCCTGGGCCCCTTTCCAGGTTCATGTTGCAGTTTTTGACCTGTGACCTCTGAGAGGTCATCTGGGGCTATTTAAGCAGTTTTCAGGCTTAGGGCAATAACTTTGTATCACATGATGATACAACTTTTATTTTTATATCATTGCGGTTGGATTGCTATCGCGAGTCGATTGATATGTATATTGACTACGCTGGGTTAAAAGTGAACTTGACCTGACCTGAGGTCAGGTAATTTTTGTGTTTTGACTTAGTATGATCATATGATACGTCATTCGTTTCACCGTGACGAGAGGAAGTGAATGGTGCCTAAAAATGATTCTAAGTCAACTCTGTCAGACGCTAGAGCTTAAAATTCCACTTCTTTGACCTGTCATGACCTCAATATTGATCTGAGCCAAAAATTGTGTGATATAGTTTCTTCATGAATTTGAATGAGCTATCCACCAGCCTTCGCGTTTTTTTGCGATCCCGCATAGGGGTCGAGTTCGAGGGGGTGTTCAAACACCCCCTCCCCAGAGGTTGGCACATCTCTTTGCGATGCTGGTTTCCTTTCCTGCTCGTTACCTCTACTTATGGAGGGGCCTGTGAGGAAACCGACCAGGCGAGCTGACCAGGTCAGCTGCGTATGGCTCCCAAAACTCTGCCCCTACCACACATGCCGACGGTCCATGAAATTATTCCCCTCCTCACCCGGCTCCGGCTCAAGCTTCGCCCCACCAGGGGGCATCGATTTCCCCCAATCCAACTCCGAAAATATGGGGGTTAGCAAAAATCTGCAAAGTGCATTGGAATACTCGCGTGAATGTAGAATGACTACCTGACATGTTAAAGCGCTCTGGTCGATGGTTTGATCTTCAGAGGTCAAGTTAGGTCACGACAGGCTATTTCCACGAAAATATGCGATGACTAAAAATCTGGGCATAGTTTTCATGGCATTAGAGCTATTGAGATCTGGTAAATAAAATTTGATAGAAAAATGCCGGGGCTTTATCCACTTTGTGGAACATGGTGACCTCCCGCCAGTGGTTTGACCTCCAGAGGGCACTTTTTAACCTAACATGACCTGAGGCCACGAAATGTCAGAAAGTGATCTTGCCGTATATCAAATGAAAGTAAATGACAGGACATACACGATGACGTTTAATTCAGCACTCTAGCTTGATTAGGTCAAAAGTTATCGTCAAAATACCGTTGTTGACCTTGGTGACCTTGGATGACCACTATTAGGTCAAAGGGCGAATACTGCCCATGGAGTCTGCGAAAGAGTGCCCAAGAATGTTTTTCTGGGAAATCCGAGCATTTGCAATCATTTTTGTCACTTTTAGATCATAAGACAGCTTTTCTGGTGCTTTTTAAATTGGACAGATCACCTTGTGACCTGACCTCAGGTCACTAAATCGAAAAGTCCCGGAAATATGTTTTTCAGACCCTGGAAGTGTCATCAAGTTTAGAAAGTTTCAAATCGATCGACCTAAAAATGAGCCTGTGGTAGTGCTCAAAAGTTGAAGTGAGGTGACCTTGGATGACCTCGCCTGGTATCTGACCTAGAGGTGTGTGACCCGGGGTAAAAAATTCCAGAGATGGGAAAATGATGGGGTGAGAAGTAGATACTTCAACGCTTTTTTCTATTCTGAAAAAACCATAGGGGCATCGATGGCCCCCTAAGGTTTAAGCCCCCGGTGGGGCGAGCGTTAAAGATACCCAGCGACGTTAGAGGGTTGATGAAACCCTAGTCTCAACGGGCATGGGCGGGGTCCTTGCTAGCCAGAAGCACACCGAATTGGGGCCAGGATCGCGACTGGAATCCCGCCTGGGTCGGCAGTGTTTTCAGTGCTGCTCCTGTTGATCTCAGCGGTGAGCAGCTGTCAGACTGTGGAAGGGATCCGTCCGATCCCTCAACGCCGCCGCCAGCCAGACCTCGGCTGGTATTGGGGAACTTCAATCTAGCCGAAACCCAGGCAGGCCAGAAGACGAGGGGGCGCGGCCCGTGCTCCTCAGAAACGCCACCAGAGCGGCGAAATTCACTGACCAGTGCGATTTACCGGGGCTTAGTCAGTCCGTGGCGGTACCCACTCGTATGCACAACGTGCTTGGCCCAGTGTTTTGCCCTCAGTCAATGTGTGACTTGAGCACTGCGGGCAAATGGTTCTAGTTAAAAGTGGTGATTCTGTTTACCTATCCCTTGCTCATGTTACTCTCTTGTGCTATTTTTAGAAACTCCGTTTCCATCTAGAGTAAGAGAGTATTGCGGATACAGTGGATGCAATGCATATCTCGAGAGAAGGTTGTTCAAGTCTCACAATGGGAAGAAACACCAAGCTGGGCCGATCCTGTTCCGACATGTCGCGGTTGAAGAACGCTCTCCCTTACTGGCGTCTCTGCTCAATTCTGGAGGTAAGATGCACTACTGCGGGACACGCAGGATACGATGCCGGAACTGTTTTGAAAAAAAGCTTTGATCGCCAGTTGAGCGGGTGCAGTGAGTTGTCCGTGCATGGTTCTTGTCTCGCCGACGTCTCCTGTGAGTTAGCCGATTGATCGGCTCTGGAGTTCCGCAGTCTTATTGTATCCTACAGATATAACTTTTAAATTTCCCACCCCAGCCGGGTCAGGCTATCATTTCGAAGCCAGATGTCACAGGCTGAAAGTGCGGCTGTGCATACCGTCTCAAATTTCTCTCATCCAAATCTGGGCAAATTCTTGTTTTTGAGCTGTCGTCATTTAAGCCGATTTATTGAGCGGTTTAACAACTCTGCTATATTCTCCAAACAAGAAAAACTGTTGAAGCCTTCCTGTCCGATGGCTCGTTCCGCATGGCCCTGTTCCATGGTGCGTTCCGCAGGAGTCCCGGGCCGTCCCTGTCCAGCGGCCCGCGGTGCGTTCCGCAGGAGTCCCGGGCCGTCCCTGTCCAGTGGCCCATGGTGCGTTCCGCAGGAGTCCCGGGCCGTCCCTGTCCAGTGGCCCATGGTGCGTTCCGCAGGAGTCCCGGGCCGTCCCTGTCCAGTGGCCCATGGTGCGTTCCGCAGGAGTCCCGGGCCGTCCCTGTCCAGTGGCCCATGGTGCGTTCCGCAGGAGTCCCGGGCCGTCCCTGTCCAGTGGCCCATGGTGCGTTCCGCAGGAGTCCCGGGCCGTCCCTGTCCAGTGGCCCATGGTGCGTTCCGCAGGAGTCCCGGGCCGTCCCTGTCCAGTGGCCCATGGTGCGTTCCGCAGGAGTCCCGGGCCGTCCCTGTCCAGTGGCCCATGGTGCGTTCCGCAGGAGTCCCGGGCCGTCCCTGTCCAGTGGCCCATGGTGCGTTCCGCAGGAGTCCCGGGCCGTCCCTGTCCAGTGGCCCATGGTGCGTTCCGCAGGAGTCCCGGGCCGTCCTTGTCCAGTGGCCCATGGTGCGTTCCGCAGGAGTCCCGGGCCGTCCCTGTCCAGTGGCCCATGGTGCGTTCCGCAGGAGTCCCGGGCCGTCCCTGTCCAGTGGCCCATGGTGCGTTCCGCAGGAGTCCCGGGCCGTCCCTGTCCAGTGGCCCATGGTGCGTTCCGCAGGAGTCCCGGGCCGTCCCTGTCCAGTGGCCCATGGTGCGTTCCGCAGGAGTCCCGGGCCGTCCCTGTCCAGTGGCCCATGGTGCGTTCCGCAGGAGTCCCGGGCCGTCCTTGTCCAGTGGCCCATGGTGCGTTCCGCAGGAGTCCCGGGCCGTCCCTGTCCAGTGGCCCATGGTGCGTTCCGCAGGAGTCCCGGGCCGTCCCTGTCCAGTGGCCCGCGGTGCGTTCCGCAGGAGTCCCGGGCCGTCCCTGTCCAGTGGCCCGTGGTGCGTTCCGCAGGAGTCCCGGGCCGTCCTTGTCCAGTGGCCCATGGTGCGTTCCGCAGGAGTCCCGGGCCGTCCCTGTCCAGTGGCCCATGGTGCGTTCCGCAGGAGTCCCGGGCCGTCCCTGTCCAGTGGCCCATGGTGCGTTCCGCAGGAGTCCCGGGCCGTCCCTGTCCAGTGGCCCATGGTGCGTTCCGCAGGAGTCCCGGGCCGTCCCTGTCCAGTGGCCCATGGTGCATTCCGCAGGAGTCCCGGGCCGTCCCTGTCCAGTGGCCCATGGTGCGTTCCGCAGGAGTCCCGGGCCGTCCCTGTCCAGTGGCCCATGGTGCGTTCCGCAGGAGTCCCGGGCCGTCCCTGTCCAGTGGCCCATGGTGCGTTCCGCAGGAGTCCCGGGCCGTCCCTGTCCAGTGGCCCATGGTGCGTTCCGCAGGAGTCCCGGGCCGTCCCTGTCCAGTGGCCCATGGTGCGTTCCGCAGGAGTCCCGGGCCGTCCCTGTCCAGTGGCCCATGGTGCGTTCCGCAGGAGTCCCGGGCCGTCCTTGTCCAGTGGCCCATGGTGCGTTCCGCAGGAGTCCCGGGCCGTCCCTGTCCAGTGGCCCATGGTGCGTTCCGCAGGAGTCCCGGGCCGTCCCTGTCCAGTGGCCCATGGTGCGTTCCGCAGGAGTCCCGGGCCGTCCCTGTCCAGTGGCCCATGGTGCGTTCCGCAGGAGTCCCGGGCCGTCCCTGTCCAGTGGCCCATGGTGCGTTCCGCAGGAGTCCCGGGCCGTCCCTGTCCAGTGGCCCATGGTGCGTTCCGCAGGAGTCCCGGGCCGTCCCTGTCCAGTGGCCCGCGGTGCGTTCCGCAGGAGTCCCGGGCCGTCCCTGGTGATGGCTCCACTAAGCTGGTATTTCACTGTTTAACCTCGGCAGTTCACATGTTTTTCTGTGGATCTTCCCTGGGCATTCCACAACATTTCAGCGTGCAATATGGTCGATTTTACAGCCTCATGTCTTCAATTTTTTTCAAACTTTGTCCATTCCATAGGGTTAGGGACAGTGCTGAATACGCCTGTGACATTTTTAGATTTATAGCTACAACGGTTTATGAGTTATAGCCTCGATAATTTTACACTTTTCCAGGGTAATAATATCTTCTATGGCTATTTTGTCCACTTACGATAATGATAAACCGTTCAAAGTGTATATCAGAATATTAGAAATGAGCCAGGGGAGGCAGCGGTGACAGTCTTGAAATATTTTATTTTACGGTAAAATTGCAATTTTCAAAAGGAGATAAGTAATTTTAAAAGCATGTTCTCCAGCGCTGGTTGGAGACAGACAGCAGCAAAAGAGCGCATCTAAAAATAGTAAAACCAAGAACAAAATTCGTGGGCATTTGTTTCAAGCATGAAAAAGCTACCAGAATATATCATGGGTACGGGCTGCCGGCGCCCGCGCGGAGCGCGTGGTACGTTTTCTTCTATACTTCCCATTTTTTCTGAAGGCTTTGTTCGTCCGAAAACCGAGAAACGTATCTTAAAAAAACGAAAAATAACAAAACTATAAAAAAACATCTTCAGTGTATTAGACATAGTAGATGAATTTCTGAATCCATGGCTTCCCGTATCACGTTTCGCAGGATCACATTACTCTTTGGTTTTGGAGAAACCATAAAAAGTCAAATTGTTGATAGACGAATCACTCAAACGGACTCTCCTTTCATTTAAAAAAGCCCGAGGTATTGTCCACTGTATGCAAGTACACGTATTAAAGGCTACAGCCAGGATTCGGGATTCGACCAAGGGGATCCTAATGGTTTGGGAGGGGAGTGGCAATTATGGGGGTGCTATTTTGTTCGAAAACTTATCAGGCTACGCCAGATCCTGTCATGGGGCGCCGATAATCGCATTTTGGGGGAAACACGAGGAACGTTTTATTAAACATTTGAGTGTTGTCAAACATGTTCAGTGACGGATCCAAGGGGGGCCCAGGGGCCCGGGCCCCCCCCTTAGCTCCGAAGCGCCTCAGCATAGTTTAGCTCATATCGGGCGCCGAAGGCGCCCGGTATGAGCAGCGCGCCTGTACCCATTTCGTGCGCCAAGGTGGTAGATACCACTTATTCCACTTGAATTAACACATAGTCCTTAAAACCATGGCAAAGCGCCCCTGCCCAAACACTAGACGCCTTTACTGGTCTTTTGCGCCCCAGTAAAATGTTGAAGATGAAATTTAGAAAGCTAACAAAAGCGCCCCGGCAAAGAAAAGGCGCCACTAGATAGCAGGATTGCGCCATGGGGAACTAATGCACCCCTGAGTAGCCTAGGTGCCCCCTGGATGAAGCGCCCCTGGGTAGCCTAGGCGCCCCCCTGGATGAAGCGCCCTACGGATATCATATGCGCCCTTGGCTAGGAAAGGCGCCCCTGGGCAGCAAAGGCAAATCTTGGTAACATAGGTGCCCTGGACAGCATAAGCGCCCCTTAGATAGAAATAGGCGCTTTAGGAAAATAAAATGCTCACCTTGGATAGAAAAAGGCGCCCTTTGATAGCCTAGGCGCCCACTGGAAAAAGCGCCCTACGGATGTCATATGCACCCTTAGATAGCAAAGGCGCCCCTGGACAGCAAAGACAACCCTGGATAACACAAGTGCTGTGGACAGCAAAGGCGCCCCTGGGTAGCAAAGGCGCCCCTAGGAAGGCACCCCTTGGATAGAAAAGCCGCCTTTGGATAGCCTAGGCGCCCCCTGGATGAAGCGCCCTACGGATATCATGTGAGCCCTTGGCTAGGAAAGGCGCCCCTGGGCAGCAAAGGCAAATCTTGGTAACATAGGTGCCCTGGACAGCATAAGCGCCCCTTAGATAGAAATAGGCGCTTTAGGAAAATAAAATGCTCACCTTGGGTAGAAAAAGGCGCCCTTTGATAGCCTAGGCGCCCACTGGAAAAAGCGCCCTACGGATGTCATATGCACCCTTAGATAGCAAAGGCGCCCCTGGACAGCAAAGAAAACCCTGGATAACACAAGTGCTGTGGACAGAAAAGGCGCCCTTGGGTAGCACAGGCGCCCCTAGGAAGGCACCCCTTCGATTGAAAAGCCGCCTTTGGATAGCTTAGGCGCCCCCTGGATGAAGCGCCCTACGGATATCATATGCGCCCTTGGCTAGGAAAGGCGCCCCTGGGCAGCAAAGGCAAATATTGGTAACATAGGTGCCCTGGACAGCATAAGCGCCCCTTAGATAGAAGTAGGCGCTTTAGGAAAATAAAATGCTCACCTTGGGTGGAAAAAGGCGCCCTTTGATAGCCTAGGCGTCCACTGGAAAAAGCGCCCTACGGATGTCATATGCACCCTTGGATAGCAAAGGCGCCCCTGGACAGCAAAGACAACCCTGGATAACACAAGTGCTGTGGACGGCAAAGGCGCCACTGGGTAGCAAAGGCGCCCCTAGGAAGGCAAGCCTTCGATTGAAAAGCCGCCTTTGGATAGCCTAGGCGCCCCCTGGATGAAGCGCCCTACGGATACAATATGCGCCCTTGGCTAGGAAAGGCGCCCCTGGGCAGCAAAGGCAAATCTTGGTAACATAGGTGCCCTGGACAGCATAAGCGCCCCTTAGATAGAAGTAGGCGCTTTAGGAAAATAAAATGCTCACCTTGGGTAGAAAAAGGCGCCCTTTGATAGCCTAGGTGCCCACTGGAAAAAGCGCCCTACGGATGTCATATGCACCCTTGGATAGCAAAGGCGCCCCTGGACAGCAAAGACAACCCTGGATAACACAAGTGCTGTGGACAGCAAAGGCGCCCCTGGGTAGCAAAGGCGCCTCTAGGAAGGCACCCCTTCGATAGAAAAGCCGCCTTTGGATAGCCTAGGCGCCCCCTGGATGAAGCGCCCTGCGGATATCATATGCGCCCTTGGCTAGGAAAGGCGCCCCTGGGCAGCAAAGGCAAATATTGGTAACATAGGTGCCCTGGACAGCATGAGCGCCCCTTAGATAGAAGTAGGCGCTTTAGGAAAATAAAATGCTCACCTTGGGTAGAAAAAGGCGCCCTTTGATAGCCTAGGCGCCCACTGGAAAAAGCGCCCTACGGATGTCATATGCACCCTTGGATAGCAAAGGCGCCCCTGGACAGCAAAGACAACCCTGTATAACACAAGTGCTGTGGACAGCTAAGGCGCCCCTGGGTAGCACAGGCGCCCCTAGGAAGGCACCCCTTCGGTAGTAAAGGCGCCTTTGGATAGCGTAGGCGCCCCCTAGATAGACTAGGTGCCTGAGAAGGAAATGAGCGCCCCATTGGAAAGTACAGGCTCCCCCTGTATAACATAGATGTCCCTTATCCATCTTCAGCTACCCTGGATTGGAGCAGCGCCCCTCAAGAGTAAAGGCGCCGCTGGACAAAAAGGTGTCTCCGTATATCAAGGGCACTCCTAGATAATATATGCACCCCTCACACAGAAATAGGCACTTCAGGGAAAGTGAAAGGCGGCCTTTGGTTAGGACGGCGCCCTTGGACAGCCTAGGCGCCCTTTGCATAAAGCGCCCTACAGATAGGATATGCGCCATTGGATAGCAAAGGCGCCCCGGGACAGCAAAGTTAACCCTTCTTGAAATAGATTATCTGGACAGCATAGGCGGCCATGGATAAACTAGGCGCCTGAGAAAGAAAACAAGCGCCTCACCTGAGAGTACAGGCGCCCCCAGGATATCATAGGTGTCCCTTTCCATCTTCAGCTGCCCTACTGTCTATGGTTTGGCACACCTGTCCGACAGTCGCGCGCTCTGTTACAGGGCTCGAGCGCTCAATTTGAGCATGGACTGCCTTTAACCACATTTCATTAACCTATAACTGAAGGCTTAGTGCTCCATCGCTGCAACCGGGTGCCTTTTTCAGTATGTGCGGCTCACATCCGAGAACGTTGCCCTCACCAACCAGCAGTCCTCCCCGTTCAGCAGATGAGCGCCTCTTTCTGATAATTAGGCACTTTATTTCAGTGTTCGAGCGCCTTATTTCAGAATTTTTATTCTCCATCTATTTTGGGCTCCTCCTGGATTGCAGAGGCGCACCCTCAAGTGCAAAGGCGCCCCTGGATAGAAAAGTGCGCCCCATGTCTGCAAAGGCGCTCCAAGATAGCATATGCGCCCCTTAGATGGAAATAGGCACTCCAGGAAAGTAAAATGCTCCCTTTGGGTAGCAAAGGTGCCCCTTAACAGCGAAGGCAGCCCTAGATAACAAAGTTTCTCTGGACAGCCTAGGTGCCTTTGGATAAACTGGTGCCCTGAAGAGAAAAATAGCGCCTTACCGGAGACAAAAAGCACTCCAGGATAACGTAGGGGCATGTATTTCAATCATGTCTGTGATTGAAAAATACACCTAGACAGCATATGCGCCCCTGGATAGAAAGACACCCCTGGGTAGTAACGGCGCCCCTGGAAAGCAATAGTGCGCTCCTGTGGAGAAAAAAACCGCCTCCTGAATAACCTAGGCACCGCCCCCGAAATATCAGATGCCCGTGGATAGAACAGACTGCCTTGAATAAAACAGAGGCCCTGGATAGCAAAGGCGCCCTTTGATAGCATAAGCGTTCCTTAGCAACAATATGGGCGCTACATGAGCTCAAGGTTCACGCGCACTTAAGCCCAATAATAGAGCAATCAATCGATGCCAAAGCACTCCTTAAAGCATGGGCGCCAAACTTCCTAAGAAGTAAAGGTGCCTCTGGGTAGCAAAGGCGACCCTCGACAGTGGTGTAGGTATTCCTAAATAACAGCAGCGTCCCTTGATAAGAATAGCCCCAAGATGGCACAGGTACCCTGCTGATAGGAAAAGCGCCCCTGAATATCAGAGGCACCCTCTGAATGAGGTGCCCATGGAGAGCATAAGGGCGCCCTATGTATAGCAAATTGCCGCCCCCTGGATAGCCTAAGCGCCCCTTGCATAGGGTAGGCACCACTGGGTAGTATAGGTTACCTTGAATAAAAATACGCCCCTCAATACCAAGGTGTACCTGGATAAGAAAAAGTTCCCCTTGGGCACTGGGTATCAAAGGCACCCCCGGAACAGCAAAGATGCCCCTGGAGAGCTAGGTTGCGTCCATTGGGGAGCGAAGGCGCCCCTGGGTGGCACAGATGCCTCATCGAAGCAAAGGCCCCTCCAGAGAGCATAGGTGTCCCTGATGAGCACAGTTACTCCTGGACAGCCCCTAAATGACGTTGCATAATGTTACGACACCTATTATAACGTATGCTATTACATCAAAGTTAAGGTTATTCAGTGTTTAGATCAAGGTCACAGGTCAATTTTAAAGGTGACTGGCCTTGATGATCAAGGCTTGATCAAAAGTCATTGGTAAGCTTGGGCGCAGCGCTAGTTATAGCGTAAATTAGGCATAATATGTTGGGTTGTGCCGTAATAGGTCAATGACCTTGAAGGATCTTGACCCCAAAAATTCAGACATTGTTTAGAGCCTTCCCTTTTGGCCTCAGCCCTGTTCTAGAGTATTCGCGCCCCGTTCCGGCCCGTTGGGGTGTGCTTGAACACCCCCTCGAGGTCTCCCAGTGGCACGAAAAAGCGTCGGCGTGAAGCGACTCAGTACTTGTCACACCTTATCATTGATCACTTCCGCAACTTTCCCTCAAAATTTAAGGTTGTGTCATCTCAGGTCAGGTCACCAGTGCAGGTCAAGTGACCTCACCCAAAAAAATGTTTAAGTTGGCGTAAGTAAGAAAAGGGCGAATCTATCGAATTCAAACTTGTACCATATAATGGGCCCAAAAAGTACTAATAAATTTATTCCGGGATTTTACCCATCGATGACCTAGGGACAGGTACGAATCATGACCTCTCCATCGAAAATACATGGGGTAAAACGGAAATTTGCCGAACAATTGCTCTATGTCTGCAGACGCCGCTTGAAATACCTTCGGATTCCCCAAATCATAGTACCCTAGGCCTCTTTATCGGTTCATGTTGCAAGTTTAGACATGTTACCTCTGAGAGTTCAGCTGGGGCTTCCTAAGCAGGTTTTAAGACTTGGGTCAATGGCTTTGCAGGAAATATTGATAAAACCCGTATTTTGATACCATTTTTTATTGTTATAGTGAGTTGATTGATATGCATACTGACTATGCTAGGCTAGATGGTGGCCTTGACCTAACCTTAGGTCAGGTCATTTTTATGTTTTAACCTAGTATAGTCATATTATACATTATTTGATGATTCGCCGTAACGAGAGGAAGCGAATTGTGCCTAAAATGATTCTAGCTCAACTCTGGCAGACGCTAGAGTATAGAAACAGAGACATGTTGTAAGCTTTGTCTCGGGGGAGGGACCCCAGCGCTGATCGCGGGAAAAATCCCCAATGGCCCCCAGGGGCCCTCAGGGAGTCAGGAAATCTGGCGTGGGTGGAATCCGGTAAGAGGGATTTTGGGTCTCCAAAATCAGCTGAGGGGCCCGTGCCAGTTAAGGGGGCCCAGATAAGGGCCCCCAACGAGCTCATTTGTCTGGTTAGGGATCCCTGAGCTGATTTAGCACCCTGACTTGATCTTGCCCCTTGGCCTGACTTGAGGCCCCTGAACTGATCTGGGGCCCAAGAGCTGATCTGGGGCCCAAGAGCAGATCTGTGTTCTGTGGGTGCCCTGACCTGGTATGGGCCATGGGGGTATCCTGAGCTGGTCTGAACGCTGAGCTTGTGAGAGTTCTTTAACCCTCGCTCCGGTGGGGGGTGTTTGAACACCCCCTGGGGTTTTTCCGGCAGTACGAAAAACAGCGGGACAAAGCACCGCCCTACTTTGCACACCTTACCCTTAATTCATTCCGCAACTTTTTTCAAATTTTTTAAGCTGGGTCATCATAGGTCGGGTCACCAGTGCAGGTTAATCCGCGCCCCACCGGGGGTCCGGCGCCACCTTCGCCCCACCGGAAGGGGGCCATCGATGCCCCCCCTCTAACTCCGAAAATATGGGCGTTAGCGCAAATCTGCAAAGTGCGATAGAAAGCTCGCGTGAATTCAGTAAGAAATTACTTCGCATGTTTTAGTGCTCAGGTCAATGGTTTGACCTCCAGAGGTCAAATTAGGTCAAGATCGGCTATTTTCACTCAAATATGCAATGATTAAGCAAACTGGGCATAACTCTTATGTCATTAGAGCTATTGAGACCTGGTAAAGTACATTTGATAGCAAATTGCCAGTACTTTTTCCGCTATGTGGAACGTAAAGACCTCCCGCCAGTGGTTTGACCGCCAGAGGTCACCTCGTGACCTAATATGACCTGAGGTCACGAAAGGTCAAAAAGTGACCTTGCCGTATATCCAATGAAAGCCAGTGACAAGACAAACACAATGGTGTTTGTTTCACCGCTCTAGCTCAATTAGGTCAAAAGTTATTGTCAAAATACTGTTTTTGACCTCTGGTGACCTTGGATGACCTTGGAAAAGTCAAAGGGCAAATATGACCCCTGGGATCCGTGAAAGGGTGTCCAAAAACGTTGTTCTGAGCAGTCTGAGTATTTGCAATCATTTTTGTGGCTTTTATATCATGAAATAGCTTTTCCCCATGCTTTTCCAATGGGAGAGGTCGCCTCGTGACCTGACCTCAGGGCACGAAATAAAAAAATCCCGGATATACACCTTGTAGACCCTGGAGGGGTCATGAAGTGTAGGAAGTTTCAAATCGATCGACTTTGAAATGTAGCTCTTACAGAGCTCTAAAGGCGAAGTGAGGTGACCTTGGTTGACCTCGTCTGGTGACCTGACCTTGGGTGACCCGGGGTAAAAAATTTCAGGGATGATGGGAAAATGATGCAGTGAGAGGTAGAGCCCTCAACCGCGGTGCTGCGCCTCGTCGTTTTTCTGCTATCTCGGAAAAACCTTAGGGGGCCATCGATGGCCCCCCCGGTGGGGCGAGGGTTAAGTGACCTCACCTCCAAAAATGTTTAAGGTGGCATAAGTAAGAAATGGGTGAATCTATCGGGTTGAAACTTATGCCACATAATGGGCCCATCGAGTGATGCAAAATGTATTCCGGGATTTTTCATATCGATGACCTAGGGTCAGGTGTGGATTGTGAACTCCATTAGAAAAGCATGGAAAAAACAGAAAATGGGTTGTATTTGTGTAGATACAGAGCAGCTGAGAATACCTTAATATTCACCAAATCGTACTATCCTGGGCTTTCCCGGTTCATGCTGCAATTTTTGACCTGTGACTTCTGAGAGGTCATCTGGGGCCCTACTTAAGCAGTTTTTAGTATTAGGTCAATAACTTTGCAGGAATCATGATACAGCTTTTATTTTGATACCGTTACGTTTGGCTTGCCATTGCGAGTCGATTGAAATGCATATTGAATATGCTAGGTCGGAAAGTGACCTTGGCCTGACCTGAGGTCAGGCCATTTTTGTGTTTTGACCTAGCATGGTCATATTATATATCATTCGATTTGCCGTGACGGGAGGAAGCAAATAATGTCTTAAAATTATTCTAACTCGACTCCGTCAGACGCTAGAGACCAAAAACTCTACCCAAAATGTCACCTTCTTTGACCTGCCATGACCTCAATATCGGCATGAGCAAAAAAGTGGCCGACATAGTTTTTCATGGAATTGTATGAGCTATCCACCGGCTTTCGTATTTTTTCGTTATCCCGCATAGTTCCCAGAGTTGGAGGGGTGTTCAAACACCCCCACCAGAGCGAAAGTGGCTCGGAGGCCCATCGGGGCGGGTATTCAGTTGGGCTGAGCCCCCTCCCCCCGAGGTGATCTGGCGCCTTAAATTGTTCTGGGACTCCTTGTGCTTGTTCAAGGCCCTATGAGCCTATCTGGGGCCCATTGAGCTAGTCTGATGACCCCATCTCTGGGGTCACTGAGCTAGTCTAGTCCCTGGGTAAAGCATGAGCTGCTCTGGGGGCTCTGTTCTGCATCTGAGGCCCCCTGAGCTGGTCTATAATAGACAGAGAATACGAAGACAAGGCCAACTCCCATCACCTCGGGGGGGGGTCACTGAGCTAGTCTATTCCGTGGATGCACTTCTGAGGGGATGGGGGTGGGGAGGCTACTAAGGGCTCTGGTCCACACTAGAGAGCCACCTGAGCTGGTCTTGAATAGATGGGGAGTAAGAGCACGATCAAACTCTTCTTGTAAAATGGAGCTAACGAGGAGTGAGCCATCGCTAAAACGGCTTGTGATGCCCAGGCACCCCTGGTTATATAAATTGCTTATTACACTGGTTTATTCTGGGAAGGGGTGATAAAAAGGCATGTGCCCCTGAGCTCAGAACACAGTCTCCCCAATCAGGACTTCTACTAATTGATTTAAATGAAGAACTAGTTTTCACAATTTTCAGCCCTGTCACACCATTTCCAACCAAACCACCGGCCTGTTCGCCTATTCCTTACTCCAACTAGGACTGGTCTTTGAAAATATGGAACTTAATAAATACGTTAAAAAGGTATCTCCAAAATTATTCTGGCAGCAAAATTTTATTCTTCCAATGTTACTAGGCGACTCCTCCCACGGCCATTGTGGGGACTGAGGAACTTAACCCGCGTTCAACCAGGGCTCACTCGTCAGGGCAAAACCAGAGGGCATAACAAATGATGTTTCGACTCCAATGTCTTACCTTGCACATAGCGACATATATCACAGGTTATACTGATTTCTCTGATGTTAAGTACTTGCATGAGTTGGCTTGAATGTATTCGAAACAGTCGTGTTTTGGCTACTTTCATGATATTTCGGTGACACTTCTTTCCGGTTTTAATCATTTTTTCCTTCTCCGTCAATGCTCCATTGACATTTTTCTTCAACCAAAAGTACCCAAATGTTGATATAAATTAAGATATAGTAACTTTTTTAGATTACGTTAAAAACGTGCCCTTTTTCTCCCGGGATGCTCCTCAAAAGTGGTGTGCTCCCATACCAAAGGTCTGGCTGCGCCCCTGTTATCGCCACACCAACTGCCAGGGTCATATGGCGTCTCCAACTCTTACCCTGTTGGAAGGTTTTCTCGGGAGCCAGCTTGCTCCTTGTTCAGGGAAGTTGCCGGGCCTTGAACCCGGGCCGGCTGCGTGCCAGCCAGCTACGCTGCTGCTGCGCCCCCAATTCGAGGAGATAGGCAAACTACATTGCATCAACTGGTACTAGAAATGTACCAACTAATAATATTGTAACATTCCATGAAATGACGATAAACTTATTGAAAGGCTTCGTTGAGCTGAGTACCGCAAACACTTATGTCCAAAAGCGGAAATATTGGTATGTATACATGTTTGTACTCGCTTGCGTTTGTAAGTACAAATGTTTGTTCTCGCTGATGTTCGCAAACGAATCAGGTACAAAAGGTGCCACTCTTCCGAGTGCTCCGCCTTTCCATCGGAGAACCGGTATCCCCCATGGATGCTGCTGTTAGAGATTAGCTCCAGGGGAGTTCTATCGCAGTAGAATTCCCAACGATATGCTCAAAAAATGCAATTGTAAAAATTGTTTTCCTGATTTGCATTTCCCTTCCAACTCGGGCATCAGGTGCCACTTCCGCCTAACCGGGGGTAGGGCTGCTGCCATCGGGGGTCTTTTAACCCGCGCCCCAATGGGGATCCGGTGCCACCTTTACCCTACCGGTGGGCATCAATCGCCCCTCTCTACCTCCAAAAATATTGGGGTTGAAGCAAATCTGTAGGTGGCTTGGGAAGCCCATGTTAATTTAGTATGGGTTTACTCCATATGTCTTACTCAGGTTAATGGTTCGACCTCCAGAAGTTAATCTATGTTGGGTCGGGCCACTTTCACTAAAAAATGTAACGATTACGCCAAATGAGCATAGCTCTCATGCCATTAGATCTATCGAGGCAAAGTAAAGTTTATAGGAATATTCCACGGCTTTCTCCGCTATGTGGAACATAATGACCTCCCGACCTGAGGGAAGTGACAAAGTGGTCTTGCCAGTAACGGGACAAACACGATGAAGTTTAATTCGACGCCCCAGCCTGATTAGGGTCAGAAGTTATCGTCAATAAACTGCTTTTTACCCCTGATGACCTTTGATGACCTCCAATAAGTTAACCCGTGCCCAAGCAGGTGTCCGGTACCACCTTCGCCACACGGGGGCCATCGATGGCCCC
The DNA here is from genome assembly GCA_034440635.1 of Lepas anatifera. Taxonomy (NCBI): domain Eukaryota; kingdom Metazoa; phylum Arthropoda; class Thecostraca; family Lepadidae; genus Lepas; species Lepas anatifera. Next base: position 14,989 of record JAOTON010000655.1, on the reverse strand, counting down.
TCTAATTCCGAAAATATGGGGGTTAGTGGAAATCTTCGAAGTGCATTGGAAGGCTCGTGTAATTTCAGCATGATTTTACCGAAAATGTTAAAACGTTCAGATCAATGGTTTGACTTTCAGAAGTCGAGTTGGGTCACGATAGGCTATTTGCACTAAAATAAGCAATGCTTAACACGCGCCCCGCTGGGGAGGGGGAGAATTTCGCCCCCACCTCCTGGTTTTCCCCAGATAACGCAAAAACGAAGAAACGCAGAACAACAAAACTCACGGTACCTTATCCCTGATCAATTTTACACACCTGACCAAATTCTTTAGGTAAGGTCATGTCAGGTCAAGGAGCTATTCAAGGTCAAGTGACCCTACATCAAAACCTAAAATCACGAGTGTGAAGCGGCGCCTAGGTAACATCAGCAAACCGATCAGTTTGAAACTTTCACAATATGATGAGATCATAAGGGTCTACAAATCTGCTATCTCGGAATTTCGATATTGTTGACCTAAGGTGGGATCAATTTTTGGTCACCTCATTTTAAGTCTATGGTGAAAAATAGAATGGGCTTGTTTTCAGTAAATACTGGATAGATAAAGCTGAAAATCCTCAAACCGTATATCCTTACCACGATCTTGGCCATAAACATGAGTTTTTCAGCATCTAACCTCTCAAAGGTCATGTCAGGTCACGGGAACATAGAGTGATTGTTTTGCCAATTTCTTCTGACTGAATTGAGATAAAGCTCCCATTTTGCTTGAATTGTGCTTATATTGTCACAGGGAGTCGATTGATATGCAGCATGAGCATACCAGGTCACTCTGTGACCCTGACCTAGCTCGAGGTCAGGTCATTTTCACTATTTGACCTAGCAAGGTCATATTATACATCATTCAATTTGCTGAGATTAGAGGAATCGAATGATGCATAAAGATTTGCTGTAGCTCCACTGAGTACAGATCTAGAGAGAGAAACGTACACTGCTCTGTTGTAAGCCTATGGAACCTTCTTTGACCTATGCTGACCTCAATATTGACCTGACATAATTTTTTTTATAAAATATGTTCGTCTTGTCAAGGGCTTTCGAACACCGGCCGTAATTTTTCGCCAGCTTTCGTGAGAAATGAGATACGTAGGGGGGGCGAAAAACGCCCCCCCCAGCGGGGCGCGTCATGCTAGGGACCCCAGCGGGGCGCATGTTAAGAAACTTGGGCAGAACTTCCATGCCATTAGAGTTATTGAGATCTGGTAAGGTACATTTGATAGCAAAATTCCAGGGCTTTCTCCGCCATGTGAAATATGTTAACCCCCGCCAGTGGTTTGACCTCCAGAGGGCTCCTCGTGACCTAACGTGACCTAAGGTCACGAAAGGTCATAAAGTGACCTTTCCCTATATCAAATGAAAGCCAATGACGAGACATATACGATTACGTTTGATTCAGCGCTCCAGCTTAATTAGGTCAAAATTTATAGTAAAAGTATTGTTTTTGACCCTTGGTGATCTGTGATTACCTCACATATGTCAAGGGAAAATATTGCCCCTGGAATCCGTGAGAGGGTGATCAAGAATGCTTTTCTGATCAATTTGAGCATTTGCAATTATTCTTTGTGACTTTTAGACCATAAGGTAGCTTTTCCCCATGTTTTTCTATGGGAGAGGTCACCTCGTAACCTGAACTCAGGTCGCAAATTCGTAATATCCTGGATGAAATTTTTTTAGAGCCTGGAGGGGTCATCAAGTGTAGCAATTTTCAAATTGATCGGCAAAATGCAGCTACGGTGGAGCTCAAAATTTAAAGTGAGGTGACCTTGGTTGACCTTACATGGTGACCTGACCTAGTGTGATTCGGGGTTAAAAAATCCAGGGATGGTGAAAAAATGATGGGTTGATAAGTAAACCTCCCAACCACGGTGCTGCGCCTCACAGTTTTTCTGTTATTCGGAAAAGAACCTAAGGGGACCATCCTTGACCCCGGTGGGGCGAGAGTTAAAGGGCAAATATTGTCCATGCAATCCGTGGAAGGGCAACCACGAATATTTTTTTCTGAAATATCCGAGCCTTTGCCATCATAGCTGTGACTTTTACAGCATAACACATATTTTGCCAGGTTTTTCCAATGGGGGAGGTCACCTCGTAAACCGCTCCTCGGGGGGGGTGGGACGTGCAATTTGGGTGCTCCACAGACCTATTAGGGGGTCATGGCCGGAATACCCCCCCTGCGTCCGCCAATGCCGCATGAGGTCATATTTAGACGGCAGAATAGCCGTGGAAATTTGGTAACTGCCACTTGCGACCAAAGCCGAAAAAGCACGTTCTCCAAAATGTTTATTGCCGTGTCGCCGTTGTCTCAGAAGCAGTGACATCGAGTGCAGCTACACTCGTCGTTGTTTCCTTGATCATGTCTTCCAAAAAGAAAAAGAAAAAGTTCACTGCTGGACTTCTTATCGAAAATGCACGGTGCATGCTGTAATGTCTTCCTGAATTTGTTGAGGCTGTACATATGTAGATCAGAACTGTTCATAACTGCTATACGTAGTAAAGCAGGTTCAAAAAGGTAACATGTGGTAGCTGTGCATCTATTCAAAATCAAACTAGTTTACAAGGGAAGCGAAATCATTGCCAATATCTGGGAAACGTAGCTTGTGCTTAACCCTCGCCCGTCCAAAAGGAACACCGATGGTCTCCATAAGGTTTTTCAAGGATAGCGGAAAAACGGCGGGGCTGCGCGGGCAGGCTGCTTATCTGAATGTATCCTTCAGCTTTGCTGCTTTCTTCATTGGATGCCAAGCACGCGTTTAAATGAATGGAGTCATCAGACAACACTGGGCTTTGTGTTTAAAAATATAATAATTGTGCCCATGAGAAAGCAACGGATATTCGTGCTGTGCTGCGGCCTAATCCCGCACCATGCTCCTTATAATTTGTAGCTGGCACCGCCCATTCAAGTGCCGCCGCGCGTGAGGAGAAAAACAAATGAGTAGTCGCATTTCCGATTTTAAATCGCTCAAGACGTTGTTTTGAGGCTTTCCACGCCACACGCCGATTCCAGTGGCGTAGCCAAGGGGAGAGGAGGGGGTCGGCGGACCCTCCCTTCTTATTTTATTTGTTTTATTTTATCCGGGCCACTACCGAGAGGCACACTTGCCCAATTACAGAGAATATTGACGTGGGTGTAAAAGGATCATCACCACGGGGTCAGATCGGACATGGAAGGCGGTTTCCAGCCGTGGGGAATAAAACCACGTTATTCCGGGGACGTAACCGGGATGTCGCTGGGGGACCGGTCGAAAAGGGCCCCTGCGATCAAGGGTAAATTTTCCTAAAATCTATGGGGGATGCTCAGCCGGTTTGGGGGGTGCGGTACCCCATAGGGGCAGCGGCGTTGCGGGGGCGGCATCCCCTCATTGTACCAAATCTGTTTCGCTTTTTTGCCTTTTATAGCACAGGGACATTATATTTTAAAGGGAATGTGGCACCTTGGTCTAATCCAGGAATTTAGTGTAACTAGGGGTATTTTTAGCCGAAAATACTGAAAACGTCCATGATTTCCCCGACAAATTTACAATAAGCTCAATATTTCGATTTTTAAAATGATCCTTTAGTGTGACAAATAAAACTGCCTGTGGATGACGTCATTATCTGGAAACTACTACCATATTCAACAGGCTTCAATGACTTTAAGTGGCTGATTACCCACCGTGACGTCAGCGCTGTCGTCACACCAACAGCTGACAACTGTGGTCGCCTGGCTGGGGTGCATTTGGGATACATTTCAGGTAGGCTTTTAGTTTTTCTCCACGGAAATTTGAGTTTCAAAACAAATTACCTATATTAAGCACCAGGTTTTCGGGCATGCTTTACAACTTGGCGATCTAAGTTAAAATCACCTTATTAAGGTGCCACATTGCCTTTAACCCATTAAGGCCCGGACCAAGTTCACGTTGGAATTTTTTCCGTAATATTTTGCAGTCTTCCGATAACGGCAATAAGAAATCCTGAAAATGTCAGAATCTTGGCCTTTATAGTTTTTGAAATATAGATGCGTTCAAAAATGGCCCGCCGGCCCCAGCGATGACCCTACGCGCAGCCGCCGACTGACCGGACGGCCGCGTAGCCGAAGGGCAGGCGTCACGTTTCCAAATGGCGTATGTGTCAGATTTATGACCGTTTTAATTTGCTCAATGGCGTAGTTGTAAGGATATGCTTGGACGGTCACACTGCATGACCAGGAAAGTTTCGAGTGGTTGCGGCATAGTGATTGTATACTTATGAACGCTGGTACCGTCAGTTACCCTCCCTCTCGGCCATGAAAAAATCTAACTACAGAACTGTGACTGCGGGACAATTTCATGTTATTTGTTCTTTAAATTGCCACCTTAAATAGCAAGAACAGTATTGATATCTGCCCAGCCATTGCAAATTCAGCCAACTGGCAGTAATGTGTATTGCAGGCTACATGTGTCAAAATCCATAAACTAGTTTTGCACGAATATGCAACAAAGAAGCATTGCTGAATGCTGACACTCTATTACTGGGCTGCGAACTAGGTAAATGATGGCAACACTTTATGAGGTCTTGAAATATATTTCGAGTAGCAGACAGCCTGAACAGCCAATCACTCTCCTCGCCTCAAAACATATTCCAGCTGGCCCGCTTACACGCTCTGATGATACGCTGCAAAGCAGGGCAGGCACAGAGGCACATCACACTTGACGCACTTCTTGGAAGACCTCCGTTTGCAGCTCTCCCGCTGACAGCGACGGCGGGAGCTTAGGACACCAGGCAGGTGACCCACGACGTGGTACCGGAGGCTTCTAGGAATCCAAGTGGCGTGCGTGCGCTTGAAGCTAATCGGCTTCTCCACAGCTCCGTTGTTGGCACCGGCAGCCGCCATGAGTGACGATGTCCCGGCGAAACTGAAGCAGCGTCAGTTGCTGTTGTCGGGCCACTGCAGAGCGGTGAAGCAACCAGCTGTTGACTACCGCCATGTCGAGAGCTCTCGTGATCAGACACCAGTACCACTTCTTTCCTCTAATCGAGATCTCGTACTTGCCCGGCAACCTGTCATGGAGGTCTACGCCTCCCATGCCAGCGTTGTACGTCTTTAGCAGGTTGGGCAGTGGCACATCCACCCGTCCCTTCACGCCTCAGTCATAGCGCTTCGTCGTGGTCACGGGTACAGCCGTGTCGAAGTTGGTCATCACGTTCACCACTTTATTGTCTTTCCGGCGCACCAGAAGGACTTCTGAAGTCGTGTCGAAGTGCCGCTCGTAGGCTCCGCGTTTTCCTTCAGAGGCGTGACAGGGCACTTGTCTAGCCTGTTCTCACGAACAGTCCCACTGGCGCCCAGACCATGTCCTTTCAGCTCGTCAAGCAGTTTGGATAGTTTGGATAGTTAGCTTTGATGGCATGTAGGTGCAATTCAAGGGATCGCTAGTTTTGCATCAGAAGCCGTTGACGAATGAAGTAGAGTATGCGATTTTCTGTATGATGTGCTGCGTGCTGAATGAGAGCTCCTCGGAGCCTCCACTCAGTAAATACAATGTTTTTGAAAATTATTATTTCATTGAATTTCAACCCGCTTGTACCGAACGTCACAGTTCGCATATTTCAAGGCGTTCAAGGCACGTGATATTCCATTCGTCCGCAGAGACAGTGGCAGATATATGCGAAACGTTGAACATGCGCACTGGAGGGAGTCTGAAACTTATGCGCACTGGAGGGGGGCTGGTAGGCCCCCTAAGGTCTCGGAAACCAAGAAAGTTAAAAAAACGTGCGTTTGAGGGTTAGTGGTGGCCGAGCGTTTTACATTTTTACCAAGTTTCATTGACCTTGGTCAATATCTTCAAGGTCAAACGAGGTCACAGTTATCAGATGTTGACCGTGTTGGAGACGTCCCGGGAAATGCCAGGATTTTTTGGAACCAAAGACCAAACTTTCGCTTCCCCCTCAGGATGCGAAAATCGGCGCCCGCGACAGGATTTGGCGCCCCCAGGGCCAAGTGGCTCCCCCCGGGGGAGACAAACGGGGCACCCCCACCCTCCGTTGCCACCGCTTTTCCCCTAGATTTTCTTAAAAATCATATTTTGTCACGATTTTAGGCTCCATTGCCCCCCAAGCTTCGGGCTTGATCCGACTCTGATGCCCCCCCTATTCACGATCGGCGGTTCTGGATCCGCCCGTGGAACTAGGGGCTTGAGCCTCCCCAACTTCCTTGTATCGCCACTGCTTGGACCCGTTGTCCAGGGGGACGAAAAACGCATTTCCCCCCACCCTCTGCTGCCTCCCCCACGCCCCCTCTAGCCCTCTGTTGCCCTAAGGCACTGGCGCATCCATGTGGGGGGGGCAACGGGGCAGTCGCCCCCAAAGCCCCTGATTTTTGCAGATTTTCTACCGATTTCCTTAAAAAAACCATGTTTCACGATTTTTTCCCGTTGCCCCCAACTGTCGGCCTGCATCCGCCCCTGTCCTAAGGTGGCCCGGGGCGGGGAACTGGGCAATTCCCCCCTCCCCCAGCCCTCCATTGCCACCGCTTTGCCCCTCGATTTTTTTCTTCAAAAAACCATGTTTGTGTGATTTTGGGCTCCGTTGCCTCTGTCGTTTTTATAACACACGCTATTTCGGGTATCTCCTGAATCGGCAGATTTGTCATCAGCTGGCCTGAAAATGTTTTGATGTCACGTGATTTGGCCGCCCTGCTACTGGTCTGAATCCACGACAGCCGCTGTTCACAGCCAAGGTTTACGGCACAACAATGCCACAACAATGCCGCCACGCGCAGCGTTTCCGCGGCAACGAACTCGACTTGCACTTGACGCTGTGGCCCGGCGGTCCAAAATTGGTCGCTCAAAATATCGGCGTCAACCCAGCTTTACACACACCGATCGAAAACTCATTATATATATCATTCTGTTCCATAAGTTCTCTTGCATTTTTGGTATTATCATATTCACAGCTGCCCTCATTTTTCCATGATATGCAAATTAGTAGTCTAAGGCAGGGGCGCCGCCACAAAATCTTCGCAGGGGGACGGACCCGGGCTGGTGCTGACCAGGGAGGCGAATTTTGAACATATTCGTTACCTGACAGCATGTATGACGATTGACCCAAAAAATTTGGGGGGACGTCTCCCCCTGGTTGGCCAACGGGGGGGCGCATCCCCCGTCCCCCCGCTTTCGGCCCCATGGTCTAAGGTCACGAATGGTAAAAACGGCCAAATTTAAGACCCCAAAATTTTGAATCTTGCGGTGCAACGCAACATTTTTTCGGTTTAACAGCAACTATCGGGCTTTCACTTCATGCCAACATGATTCCAGCGATCATAGAGTGAAAAGCGATACGTACAGGCCCTTTTGAAACGACCATCCAAAAATGGCCCACCGGGCCTTAATGGGTGAATGTTGGGCATGAATTTAACAGCTTTTTCCAAACATGTTTGCTTTTTAGGCAGAATACCAAAGCTCCATACACGTCTTAAAAGAATCCAATCTGAGTCGTAAATCTGTCCACGATTGGAGCATATCAGTTTTGTGGGGTTAGATTCTAACTTCGGAATAACGGAGTGGATGGAAATTAAAATGAAAGCGAAGGACTTTAAACTAAAACTACGTGAAAAAGAGAGCAAAACGCCGATAAACAGCGCGTGTAAATATTAATAAAGATGGCAATTCCACTGTACCTGTGCATCATGCCCTTTATTTTTGCCCAAGCGTCCTTTATTTTTTAGCCTAACACGGTAACACGGGCGGTAAGAATCAGTGCTGCAGTGATGAGCCCAGGGCGGTAGTTATGGACTAAGAACAGTACACATTAGGATGGAAGTGATAAGCTGGGGGCAACAGTGATTGGCCGGGACGGCAAAAGACAGGGCAAAGTCATAAGTCGATGGCGGCAGTGATGAGCCAGGGACCATAGCCATGAAGTAGGAGTGGCGCGAATCAGAGTGGAAGTCTCCATTCTTGCTTTCTCTCCATTCCTGCTCTCCATTCCTGCTTTCTAAGCTCCCACTGGCTGTGCCCACCCGGCAGCTCCGCACCAGAGCTACATTTCATGTGAAGTACGCCCGGATAAATACCGTCCGGAACGGCTTATTTTGCCGAATACCGAAGGCGTGCAACGCCTTCTTAAATGCAAACCGCGATGTAGATGTGTGGTATCAAAATGTCACCGAATTCAAGAAACGCGTTGTTTTATACTTGCGTGACAGGAGATAATGACGATCGGCTGTGCCTGTTTCTGTATTGATGTTTATTGTTTTAAACCTTTTGACTTCACCTGTCAGTGGGTGCTCATGCCTGTTGGTGATCCTTGAAATACATACATACATACATACAAGTGATAAGCGAGGGCGGCACCGAGGACTCGGTGTGAAAGTTATGGACTAGGGGCGGCAGGAGCGCAGCCAGAGCTTTGGTATGGGGGCACACCAACTTTGAGGGGCACCCCAGGAGAAAAAGGGAACTTTTAACCCTCGCCCCACCGGGGGGCCATCGATGGCCCCCTACCCCTAAGGTTTTTCCGGGATAGCAGAAAAACGACGAGGCGCAGCACCGCGGTTGAGGGCTCTACCTCTCACTGCATCATTTTCCCATCATCCCTGAAATTTTTACCCCGGGTCACCCAAGGTCAGGTCACCAGACGAGGTCAACCAAGGTCACCTCACTTCACCTTTAGAGGTCTGTAAGAGCTACATTTCAAAGTCGATCGATTTGAAACTTCCTACACTTCATGACCCCTCTAGGGTCTACAAGGTGTATATCCGGGATTTTTCGATTTCGTGCCCTGAGGTCAGGTCACGAGGCGACCTCTCCCATTGGAAAAGCATGGGGAAAAGCTATTTCATGATATAAAAGCCACAAAAATGATTGCAAATACTCAGACTGCTCAGAACAACGTTTTTGGACACCCTTTCACGGATACCAGGGGTCATATTTGCCCTTTGACTTTTCCAAGGTCATGCAAGGTCACCAGAGGTCAAAAACAGTATTTTGACAATAACTTTTGACCTAATTGAGCTAGAGCGGTGAAACAAACACCATCGTGGTTGTCTTGTCACTGGCTTTCATTTGATATTCGGCAAGGTCACTTTTTGACCTTTCGTGACCTCAGGTCATATTAGGTCACGAGGTGACCTCTGGCGGTCAAACCACTGGCGGTAGGTCTTTACGTTCCATATAGCGGAAAAAGTACTGGCAATTTGCTATCAAATGTACTTTACCAGGCCTCAATAGCTCTAATGACATAAGAGTTATGCCCAGTTGGCTTAATCATTGCATATTTGAGTGAAAATAGCCGATCTTGACCTAATTTGGCCTCTGGAGGTCAAACCATTGACCTGAGCACTAAAACATGCGAAGTAATTTCTTACTGAATTCACGCGAGCTTTCTATTGCACTTTGCAGATTTGCGCTAACGCCCATATTTTCGGAGTTAGAGGGGGGCCATCGATGGCCCCCCGTGGGGCGAAGGTGGCGCCGGACCCCCGGTGGGGCGCGGGTTAATGCAACCTACAAAACGTACTATATCTTTGTTTATATCATTTTTTGGGGATCTTGGTGTAATAAAAATGCAAATCAAGCATTACGGAGAAGGAAAACTCGATTAAAACCAAAAAAATATCACCAAAATGTCACGGAACTAGCCAAAACGCGACTGTTTTAGATAGATTTAAGGGGAAATAGGCCAACTCATACAAGTACTTAACATCAGAGAAATCAGCGGAGCCTGTGATATCTGTTAACATGTGCAAGTTAAGAAATTTTAGAGTCGAAAATTCATTTGTTATACCAGCTGGTTTTTTCGTGACGAGTGAGCCCTGGTTGAATGTGGATTAAGTTCCTCGCCTCCCACAGTCGCCGTGGGACGAGGAGCGGCATAGTGACTTTGGAAGAATAAAATTTTTCCTGCCGGAATAATTTGGGAGATACCTTTTTGAACGCATTTATTGAGTTCCATATTAGCAAGGATCGGTGCCAGTTAAGAGTAAAGAAAAGGTGAACAGGCCGGTGGTTTGGACGGGGATGGTGGGACAGGGCTAAAAATTGTAAAAACTAGTTCTTCATTTAAATTAATTAGTAGAAATCCTGGTTTAGGGGACTACGCTCTGGGCTCAGGGGCACATGCCTTTTTATCATCCCTTCCCAGAATCCAGCAGTATAATAAGCAATATATATATAACCAGGGTTGCCTAGTTTACAAGGGGAGTTTCCATCGTGTTCTTATTCCCCATCTATTCAAGATCAGCTCTGGGGCCCCCAAGTGTGGATCAGAGGCCTCCAGAGTAGCTCCCCCCAGTTGTGCCTCCAGGGACTAGACTAGCTCAGTGATCCTGCCCCGAGATGATGGGAGTTGGCCTTGTGTTCTTATTATCTGTCTAGACCACCCCAGGGCTCCTGACGTAGATCAGGGCCCTAGAGCAGCTCATGCTTCACCCAGGGACTTGACTAGCTCATTGGCCCTAGAGATGAAGTCGTCAGACTAGCTCAATGGGCCGCAAGTAGGCTCATAGGGCCTTAAACCAGTTTTAGAAGCCCCAGAACAGTTTAAGGCGCCAGCTCACCTCAGGGGGCCTCAAGCCAACATTAGGGGCTCTCACAAGCTCAGAGCCCAGACCAGCTCAGGGTACCCTCAGAACCCAGATCCGCTCCTGGGCCCCATATCAGCTCTTGGGGCCCCCAGATCAGTTCAGGGGCCTCAAGTCAGGTCAGGGGACAAGCTCAAGTCAGGGGCACTTAATCAGCTCAGTGATCCCTAACCAGTTCGGAACCCAATCAGTTCAAAAGCCCCAGAGCTGCTCAGGGGACACCAGATCGGCCCATAGGGCACCAGATCAGCCTCGGGGACAAACAATCAGATCAGTAGTCCCCGACCAGCTCGGAACCCAGATCAGCTCGGGAATACCAGATCAGAGTCAGGAGGCACTTAATCAGCTCAGGAGCCCCATGCCATCTCAGGGGCCCTCACCAACCCCTGTGGGGCACAGCTGAGCTCAGAGCCTGGGAGCTGCTCAGGAAATCACGTGATCAACCCAGGAGGTCCAGGTCAGCTTAAGAAGGGCACCATACTAGCCATGGAGCACCAGACTAGCTCAGAGGGAATCAGATGGGCTTAGGAGACACACTGATGACTCAGCAGGCACCAGATCGACTCAGGGGGAATTATTTAAGTTCAGGGGGCAGTATATCTGCTCAGGGTGCACCAGACCGATCAGCTCAGGTGGCAAGTTCAAGTCAGGGGCACTAAATCAGCTCAGGGATCCCTCACCAGCTCGGGGGCCCAATCAGTTCAAAAACCCCAGAGCTGCTCAGGGGACACCAGATGCCCATAGGGCACCACATTATCTTCGGGTACAAACAATCAGATCAGTGGTCCCCGACCAGCTAGGGAATATCAGATCAAGTCAGGAGGCACTTAATCAGCCCAGGAGCCCCATACAATCTCAGGGGCCCTCATCAGCCTCTGTGGGCCCAGCTCAGCCCAGGTTGGGGAGAGATGATAATGATGGTGAAATTTTTTCCTAATAGACCTATTGCCACTCAGGAGGTGATTCTAGGGTTAAAATGGACACTTTGAGTGCAGATGATATTGTTCTACCTTGCAAAAAAACTTCGACCATAGGCAAGTGAAAATTTCGTCTCTGATGCTTGTTTTCCGGCACCTATTGCGTGTTCCATTGGACCTGCTAGTCTCAGTTTCTCTTGCAAATAATTCCAAAAGTATTTGTATTAAGGCAATTTCAGTATGCGTATCTGCTACCTGACAAATTTTTTAAGATTTTTGACAAAAAATACCTAGCTAGGTCAGGTCAGGTCGCTGAGTTATGACGTCATTCCTATGCCCATGCATAGTGATTTTTGGAAGTGGAAATCTAACTCGCTCTTAGAAATGCAAGACGAAATTTCTGGATAACATTCAAAAGCTGTTCAATTGAAAAATGTGATATGTCACAAACAGATGTCCGGTTAGGTCCATAGCCATGTCAGCAGTGGTCACCAAGGGTAAACAAAATTATCTGAGTGTTAAAAATTATCAATTAAACGCAGTATAACTATTATTTTGTTGTCATGGAGACCATTTGGCTCATACTAATAATCATGGTCATGCATGCTATTGCCTTGTTGGGGTAATTTATGCCTTTGACCTTACATCAAGACCACCCTGCTACCTGAACTGTCGGCCTTGTTCCTCTCCCCCCAGAAGGTAACGGGTACCGGGAGAGCCCTGGTGGAGTTGGTATGTTCTACGAAAGAATGTTACTGCATTAACTCGACTTGATATAAGGTGCTTGGGCACTAACTGATTTTTCCTGCAGGGCCTTTCAGAAGTAGTTATTTCCGTTTGATTTCACGTTTATTGCCACTGTAACAATGTGTCTATGCGTGAAAGGGGGAGCCTCATCTTGCCTCACCAAGGAAACGGACAGGGTTCATCTGGTGAAGCAGAGTCCCATATCTGGCGGCATTTAATAAGATATATGGCGGCATTTTATAAGACATCTGGTGGCATTTATGTGTTTGTTCCAGCTCAACGAGACGAATGGCATGCAACATGGCCTTCTTAGGTTACGGGATACTTTTATATTTGACCATGACCTGAGGTCAATGACTTCGGTTCAGGGTCAAATAACGACATGTCAAGGTCATGTTGTATACCATTTGAAGTCCTGTGTCATGAAGCAAAAATAATTGCCGTATCTTTGTTTAAATTGCCGTGGGTTGCCTATCTAACCAGGGTTGCCTAGTTTACAAGGGAGTTTCCATCGTGTTCTTATTCCCCATCTATTCAAGACCAGCTCTGGGGGCCCCAAGTGTGAATCAGAGGCCTCCAGAGCAGCTTCCCCCATCCGCCTGTTGTGCCTCCAGGGACTAGACTAGCTCAGTGACCCCGCCCCGGGATGATGGGAGTTGGCCTTGTGTTCTTATAATCTGTCTATTCAAGACCACCTCAGGGGCCCCTGATGTAGATCAGGGCCACAGAGCAGCTCATGCTTCACCCAGGGACTAGACTAGCTCATTGGTCCCAGAGATGAGGTCATCAGACTAGCTCAATGGGCCACAGATAGGCACATAGGGCTTTAAACCAGTTCAAGAAGCCCCAGAACAGTTTAAGGCGCCAGATTACCTCAGGGGGCCTCAAGCCAACAAAAAGGGCTCTCTCACAAGCTCAGCGCCCACACCAGCTCAGGGTATCCTCAGAACCTAGATCCGCTCTTGGGCCCCAGATCAGCTCTTGCGGCCCCAGATGAGTTCAGGAACCTAAAGTCAGGTCAGGGGGCAAAATCAAGTCATGGCCACTAAATCAGCTCAGGAATCCTCCACCAGCTCGGGGGCCCAAGCAGTTCAAAAGCCCCAGAGCTGCTCAGGGAACACCAGATCGGCCCATAGGGCACCAGATCAGCCTCGGGGACAAACAATCAGATAAATGGTCCCCCGACCAACTCGGGGCCCAGATCAGCTCGGGAATACCAGATCAAGTCAGGAGGCACTTAATCAGCTCAGGGCCCCATACCATCTCAGGGGCCCTCACCCAGCCCCTGTGCGCCCAGCTCAGCTCAGAGCTTTAGAGCTCACTCATGAAATCATGTAAGGAGGCCCAGATCAGCTTAAAGGGCACCAGATTAGCTCAGGGGGCACCAAACTAGCTCAGAGGGCATCAGATGGGCTCAGGAGGCACCAGATCGACTCAGGGGCATTAGTGCAGCTCAGGTGGCACCAGATCGATCTGCTCGGGGCCAGATCAGCTCCCAGCCCCCCAGACTATGGCATGAGCCTAAATCAGCTCAGGGAGCAACATAACAGCTCAGGGGACACAAGGTGGGCTCAGGGCCCACCAAACCAGCTCGGGGGGCGCCAGGCTATCTAAGGAGACATCAATAATCAGCTGAGGGGGCACCTAACCAGCTGAAGAGGCACCATATTGTCTTAGGAGACAGAATCAATTTTGGGAGGCATGAGATCAGCTCGGGGGCCCGAATCAGCTCAAGGGCACTAAATCAGCTATTAGGGCACCAAGCAAGCTCTTAGGCATTAGACTAACTCAGAGGGCATTATATAGGTTCAGGAGGCACAATCATTTGATCAGTGGGGCACTCGATTGACTCAGGGGCACCAGATCAGCTTAGAAGGCAAGTAATCAGCTCAAGGGGCCAATACCAGCTGAGAGGCCACGAGATGAGCTCAAGGAGCACCAGATTAGCTTCACCCGTACGATTATTGGCAACGATGAGGAATTAGGTGAACTCATACTAGGTGCCCATACTCTTCCCGGGTGCTTGGAAAGGCGACAGAATTTCCTAGCTGACCGAAAAAAGGTATTTAGTTGTCCAACAATAGTTTCAATCGCTACATGCGGTCCAGTTACATCTAGGTTCAACGGCGTAGGGCACTAAATTTCGAGCGGCACGGCCCAAACTGGGTGCACCACCTGACAATCAAAAAGGGCACCCCGGCAGTGATGGAGGCACGCACCCCATGTGCCCCCTGGCTGCACCCCTGGACAGTAGATCAACTCCGGGAGGCATTAAATAAGCTCAGGGGGCCCAGATCAGCTCAAGGGGCACTAGAACAGCTAAAAGGACACCAGGCAAGCTCGAGGCATCAAACTAACTCAGAGAGTATTATATAGGTTCAGAAGGGCACACTTATTATCTCAGGGGGCACCAGATTGACTACGCGGGCATCAGATCAGCTCAGAGGGCACATGATCAGCTCCAAGGGGCACCAGATGAGCTTGGAGACGATGAGGCATTATCTGGAAACGGATTACGTGCCTATACTCTTCCCGGGTGCTTGGAAAGGTGACAGAATGCCCTAACTGACCAAAAAGGCACTTAATTGTCAAACAATCGCTTAAATCGCTAAATGCAGCCTAGTTCCATCTAGACGCAACGGCGTAGGGCACACTAAATTTCGAGCGGCACGGCCCAAAGAGGGTACACCACCTGGCAATCAAAAGGGCACCCCGGACCGATGGGGGGCATGTGCCCCCTGTGCCCCCCTGGC
>JAOTON010000654.1:0-105976 GCA_034440635.1 Lepas anatifera | reverse complement strand
ATTTTTATGTGGGTTTGCGGGCATGTCTGACCCGTATTTCTGTTTGCCATAACAGTGCAGTGCAGTTTGCCATACGACTGCACTGCAGTGTAGGTTGGTCCAGTTTTGAGGTTCACTGGCCTTTGGCATCTGGTCAAGAGCGTTCGTTCATCCAGTGGCCATTTTTCATTCGTACAAATACATAGTCCCTTTGTATCTGATGGACTTTCACGCCCTTGAGAACGTTGCGATCACATTTTGGATACAGGTACATTGCCGGAGCCGGTCGGAGCCGACTATTTTGCCCGGAGCCGGAGCCGGAGCCGTTAGGACACATGAACCCGGAGCCGGAGCCGGAGTCGGAGCCGAAATCATAACCCCGGACCGGAGCCGGAGCCGGAGCCGTCCAAAATTGTCTCGGCTTCGCATCCCTGGTAAGCGGGCCAGCTGGAATATGTTTTGAGGCGAGGAGAGTGATTGGCTGTTCAGGCTGTCTGCTACTCGAAATATATTTCAAGACCTCATAAAGTGTTGCTATCCTTTGCCTAGTTCGCAGCCCAGTAATAGAGTGTCAGCATTCAGCAATGCTTCTTTGTTGCATATTCGTGCAAAACTAGTTTATAGATTTTGACACATGTAGCCTGCAATACACATTACTGCCAGTTGGCTGAATTTGAAATGGCTGGGCAGATATCAATACTGTTCTTGCTATTTAAGGTGGCAATTTAAAGAACAAATAACATGAAATTGTCCCGCAGTCACAGTTCTGTAGTTAGATTTTGTTCATGGCCGAGAGGGAGGGTAACTGACGGTACCAGCGTTCATAAGTATGCGATCACTATGCCGCAACCACTCGAAACTTTCCTGGTCATGCAGTGTGACCGTCCATGCATATCCTTACAACTACGCCCATTGAGCAAATTAAAACGGTCATAAATCTGACACATGCGCCATTTGGAAACGTGACGCCTGCCCTTCGGCTACGCGGCCGTCCGGTCAGTCGGTGGCTGCGCGTAGGGTCATCGCTGGGGCCGGCGGGCCATTTTTGGACGCATCTATATTTCAAAAACTATAAAGGCCAAGATTTTGACATTTTCAGGATTTATTATTGCCGTTATCGGAAAACTGCAAAATATTACGGAAAAAATCCAACGTGAACTTGGTCCGGGCCTTAATGGGTTAAATGCAATGTGGCACTTTAATAAGGTGATTTTAACTTAGATCGCCAAGTTGTAAAGCATGCCCGAAAACCTGGTGCTTAATATAGGTAATTTGTTTTGAAACTCAAATTTCCGTGGAGAAAAACTAAAAGCCTACCTGAAATGTATCCCAAATGCACCCCAGCCAGGCGACCACAGTTGTCGACTGTTGGTGTGACGACAGCGCTGACATCACGGTGGGTAATTACCCACCGTGATTATAATCAGCCACCTGATTATAATCAGCCACTTAAAGTCATTGAAGCCTGTTGAATATGGTAGTAGTTTCCAGATAATGACGTCATCCACAGGCAGTTTTATTTGTCACAAACACTAAAGGAACATTTAAAAAGTCGAAATATTGAGCTTATTGTAAATTTGTCGGGGAAATCATGGACGTTTTCAGGATTTTCGGCTAAAAATACCCCTAGTTACACTAAATTCCTGGATTAGACCAAGGTGCCACATTCCCTTTAAAATATAATGTCCCTGTGCTATAAAAGGCAAAAAAAGCGAAACAGATTTGGTACAATGAGGGGATGCCGCCCCCGCAACGCCGCTGCCCCTATGGGGTACCGCTCCCCCACCAAACCGGCTGAGCATCCCCCATAGATTTTATGAAAATTACACCCTTGATCGCAGGGGCCCTTTTCGACCGGTCCCCCAGCGAAATCCCGGTTACGTCCCCGGAATAACGTGGTTTTATTCCCCACGGCTGGAAACCGCCTTCCATGTCCGATCTGACACCGTGGTGATGATCCTTTTACACCCACGTCAATATTCTCTGTAATTGGGCAAGTGTGCCTCTCGGTAGTGGCCCGAATACAATAAAACAAATAAAATAAGAAGGAAGGGTCCACCGACCCCCTCCTCTCCCCTTGGCTACGCCACTGGAATCGGCGTGTGGCGTGGAAAGCCTCAAAACAACGTCTTGAGCGATTTAAAATCGGAAATGCGACTACTCATTTGTTTTTCTCCTCACGCGCGGCGGCACTTGAATGGGCGGTGCCAGCTACAAATTATAAGGAGCATGGTGCGGGATTAGGCCGCAGCACAGCACGAATATCCGTTGCTTTCTCATGGGCACAATTATTATATTTTTAAAACACAAAGCCCAGTGTTGTCTGATGACTCCATTCATTTAAACGCGTGCTTGGCATCCAATGAAGAAAGCAGCAAAGCTGAAAGATACATTCAGATAAGCAGCCTGCCCGCGCAGCCCCGCCGTTTTTCCGCTATCCTTGAAAAACCTTATGGAGACCATCGGTGTTCCTTTTGGACGGGCGAGGGTTAAGCACAAGCTACGTTTCCCAGATATTGGCAACGATTTCGCTTCCCTTGTAAACTAGTTTGAATAGATGCACAGCTACCACATGTTACCTTTTTTGAACCTGCTTTACTACGTATAGCAGTTATGAACAGTTCTGATCTACATATGTACAGCCTCAACAAATTCAGGAAGACATTACAGCATGCACCGTGCATTTTCAAAAAGAAGTCCAGCAGTGAACTTTTTCTTTTTCTTTCTGGAAGACATCATCAAGGAAACAACGACGAGTGTAGCTGCACTCGATGTCACTGCTTCTGAGACAACGGCGACACGGCAATAAACATTTTGAAGAACGTGCTTTTTCGGCTTTGGTCGCAAGTGGCAGTTAACAAATTTCCATGGTTATTCTGCCGTCTAAATATGACCTCATGCGGCATTGGCGGACGCAGGGGGGCATTCCGGCCATGACCCCTAATAGGTCTGTGGAGCACTCAAATTGCACGTCCCACCCCCCCCCCAGGAGCGGTTTACGAGGTGACCTCCCCCATTGGAAAAACATGGCAAAATATGTGTTATGCTGTAAAAGTCACAGCTATGATTGCAAAGGCTCGGATATCTCAGAAAAATATTCGTGGTTACCCTTCCACGGATTGCATGGACAACATTTGCCCTTTAACTCTCGCCCCACCGGGGTCAAGAATGGCCCTCTTAGGTTTTTTCCGAATAACAGAAAAACTGTGAGGCGCAGCACCGTGGTTGAGAGGTTTACTTTTCAACCTATCATTTTTTCACCATCCCTGGATTTTTTAACCCCGAATCACACTAGGTCAGGTCACCAGGTAAGGTCAACCAAGGTCACCTCACTTTAAATTTTGAGCTCCACCGTAGCTGCATTTTGCCGATCAATTTGAAATGGCTACACTTGATGACCCCTCCAGGCTCTAAAAAACAATTTCATCCAGGATATTACGAATTTGCGACCCGAGTTCAGGTCACGAGGTGACCTCTCCCATAGAAAAACATGGGGAAAAGCTCCCTTATGGTCTAAAAGTCACAAAGAATGATTGAAAATGCTCAGATTGATCAGAAAAGCATTCTTGATCACCCTCTCACGGATTCCAGGGGCAATATTTTCCCTTGACATATGTGAGGTAATCACAGATCACCAAGGGTCAAAAACAATACTTTTACTATAAATTTTGACCTAATTAAGCTGGAGCGCTGAATCAAACGTAATCGTATATGTCTCGTCATTGGCTTTCATTTGATATACGCAAAGGTCACTTTAGGACCTTTCGTGACCTTAGGTCACGTTAGGTCACGAGGAGCCCTCTGGAGGTCAAACCACTGGCGGGGGTCAACATATTTCACATGGCGGAGAAGGCCCTGGAATTTTGCTATCAAATGTACCTTACCAGATCTCAATAACTCTAATGGGATGGAAGTTCTGCCCAAGTTTCTTAACATGCGCCCCGCTGAGGTCCCTAGCATGACGCACCCCGCTGGGGGGGGCGTTTTTCGCCCCCTACGTATCTCATTTCTCACGAAAGCTGGCGAAAAATTACGGCCGGTGTTCGAAAGCCCTTGACAAGACGAACATATTTTATAAAAAAAAATTATGTCAGGTCAATATTGAGGTCAGCATAGGTCAAAGAAGGTTCCATAGGCTTACAACAGAGCAGTGTACGTTTCTCTCTCTAGATCTGTACTCAGTGGAGCTACAGCAAATCTTTATGCATCATTGGATTCCTCTAATCTCAGCAAATTGAATGATGTATAATATGACCTTGCTAGGTCAAATAGTGAAAATGACCTGACCTCGAGCTAGGTCAGGGTCACAGAGTGACCTGGTATGGTCATGCTGCATATCAATCGACTCCCTGTGACAATATAAGCACAATTCAAGCAAAATGGGAGCTTTATCTCAATTCAGTCAGAAGAAATTGGCAAAACAATCACTTTATGTTCCTGTGACCTGACATGACCTTTGAGAGGTCATATGCTGAAAAAACTCATGTTTATGGCCAAGATCGTGGTAAGGATATACGGTTTGAGGATTTTCAGCTTTATCTATCCAGTATTTACTGAAAACAAGCCCATTCTATTTTTCACCATAGACTTAAAATGGGGTGACCAAAAAATTGATCCCACCTTAGGTCAGCAATATCGAAATTCCGAGATAGCAGATTTGTAGACCCTTATCATCTCATCATATTGTGAAAGTTCCAAACTGATCGGTCTGCTGATGTTACCTAGGCGCCGCTTCACACTCGTGATTTTAGGTTTTGATGTAGGGTCACTTGACCTTGAATAGCTCCTTGACCTGACATGACCTTACCTAAAGAATCTGGTCAGGTGTGTAAAATTGATCAGGGATAAGGTACCGTGAGTTTTGTTGTTCTGCGTCTCTTCGTTTTTGCGTTATCTGGGGAAAACCAGGAGGTGGGGCGAAAATCTCCCCCTCCCCCAGCGGGGCGCGTGTTAAGCATTGCTTATTTTAGTGCAAATAGCCTATCGTGACCCAACTCGACTTCTGAAAGTCAAACCATTGACCTGAACGTTTTAACATTTTCGGTAAAGTCATTCTGAAATTACACGAGCCTTCCAATGCACTTCGAAGATATTCACTAACCCCCATATTTTCGGAATTAGAGGGGTCATCGATGACCCCCGGTGGCGAAGGTGGCACCGGACCCCTGCTTGGGCACGGGTTAACTTATTGGAGGTCATCAAAGGTCACCAGGGGTAAGAAGCAGTATATTGACGATACCTTCTGGCCCTAATCAGGCTGGGGCGTCGAATTAAACTTCATCGTGTTTGTCCCGTTACTGGCTTTCATTTGATATTAGCAAGACCATTTTGTCACTTCCCTCAGGTCGGGAGGTCATTATGTTCCACATAGCGGAGAAAGCCGTGGAATATTCCTATAAACTTTACTTTGCCTCGATAGATCTAATGGCATGAGAGCTATGCTCATTTGGCGTAATCGTTACATTTTTTAGTGAAAGTGGCTCGACCCAACATAGATTAACTTCTGGAGGTCGAACCATTAACCTGAGTAAAACATATGGAGTAAACCCATACTAAATTAACATGGGCTTCCCAAGCCACCTACAGATTTGCTTCAACCCCAATATTTTTGGAGATAGAGAGGGGGCGATTGATGCCCACCGGTGGGGCAAAGGTGGCACCGGATCCCCATTGGGGCGCGGGTTAAAAGACCCCCGATGGCAGCAGCCCTGCCCCCGGTTAGGCGGAAGTGGCACCTGATGCCCGAGTTGGAAGGGAAATGCAAATCAGGAAAACAATCTTTACAATTGCATTTTTTGAGCATATCGTTGGGAATTCTACTGCGATGGAACTCCCCTGGAACTATAGAAGGGCATTTAATCTCTAACAGCAGCATCCATGGGTGATACCGGTTCTCCGATGGGAAAGGCGGAGCACTCGGAAGAGTGGCACCTTTTTGTACCTGATTCGTTTGCGAACATCAGCGAGAACAAACATTTGTACTTACAAACGCAAGCGAGTACAAACATGTGTGCATACCAATATTTCCGCTTTTGGACATAAGTTTTTGCGGTACTCAGCTCAACGAAACCTTTCAATAAGTTTATCGTCATTTCATGGAATGTTAAAAAATTATTCGTTGGTACATTTCTAGTACCAGTTGATGCAATGTAGTTTGCCTATCTACTCGAATTGGGGGGGCAGCAGCAGCGTAGCTGGCTGCCACACAGCCGGCCCGGGCTCAAGGCCCGGCAACTTCTCTGAACAAGGAGCAAGCTGGCTCCCGAGAAAACCTTCCAACAGGGTAAGAGTTGGAGACGCCATATGACCCTGGCAGTTGGTGTGGCCATGGGCGCCGAAAGCGGGGGGACGGGGGACGCGTCCCCCCCTGTTGGCCAACCAGGGGGGACGTCCCCCCAAAATTTTTGGGTCAATGGTCATTAATGCTGTCAGTTACCGAATATGCTCAAAATTCGCCTCCCCGGTCAGCACCAGCCCGGGTCTGTCCCCCCCTGCGAAAATTCCGTGGCGGCGCCCCTGGGTGTGGCGATAACAGGGGCGCAGCCAGACCTTTGGTATGGGAGCACACCACTTTTGAGGGACATCCCGGGAGAAAAGGGGCACTTTTTTAACGTAATCTAAAAAAGTTACTATATCTTCATTTATATCAACTTTTGGGTACTTTTGGTTGAAGAAAAATGTCAATGGAGCACCGACGGAGAAGGAAAAAAATGATTAAAACCGGAAAGAAGTGTCACCGAAACATCATGAAAGTAGCCAAAACACGACTGTTTCGGATACATTCAAGCCAACTCATGCAAGTACTTAACACGCGCATTGACGGGGGTCTGAGCCACCTTCGCATTGACGGGGGGCGGGTACCCGCCCCCTAAGATCTCGAGAACCACGGTAGGTAGCGAAAAACGGTAAACGGCGTTGGGCTGCCCATCCACTTTTCCATCGAAAACATTTGAACCATTTTTTTGTCAGGTCACATTTAAGGTCACGAGAGGTCAAAACATGCCCGTCATAGGGATAACATGTAAAATTCAGTTTTTCGGGTATTACATCTGAACAAGTAAAGATAGAGCAAAACAACTTGAACTATATGAATCCTCTTAGCAATCCGAATCGAATGATATATAATTTGACCTTGCTAGGTCAAATCAAGGATTTGACCTGACCTGAGGTCAGGTCAGGGTCAAATCATATAAATTGCATATAATTAGAACCGCAAAGCCCAGGCGAGTCTAATGCAGCTAAAATTAATGCTCTATCACCATCTGTTACTGAGTTATTCCGTAAAAACCATTTTCCCATGTATTTCCAATGGAGAGGTCATGCCTCGTACCTGACCTTAGGTCATCGATATCAAAAATACCGGAACATATGTTAGAGAACTCGGTGGGGCCATTATGTGATATGAGTTTCAATCGGATAAGTTCACCCTGCTCCGACTTATGCTATCTTAAATTTTTTTGAGGTCGGGTCACTTGACCTGTACTGGTGACCTGACCTGAGATGACCTAACCTTAACATTTTCACAGCAGTTGTAAAAACGATGAGGGAAAAGGTATACCAAGTACGGCGGCGCTACGCGCCGCCGTTTTTCTACTGTCTCCGAAAAACCCGAGGGGGGGGGGTACCCGCCCCCGTCAATGCGCGTGTTAACATCAGAGAAATCAGTATAACCCGTGATATATGTCGCTATGTGCAAGGTAAGACATTGGAGTCGAAACATCATTTGTTATGCCCTCTGGTTTTGCCCTGGCGAGTGAGCCCTGGTTGAATGCGGGTTAAGTTCCTCAGTCCCCACAATGGCCGTGGGAGGAGTGGGCTAGTAACATTGGAAGAATACAATTCTGCTGCCAGAATAATTTTGGAGATACCTTTTTAACGTATTTATTAAGTTCCATATTTTCGAAGACCGGTCCTAGTTGG
Source organism: Lepas anatifera (assembly GCA_034440635.1). Classification (NCBI taxonomy): domain Eukaryota; kingdom Metazoa; phylum Arthropoda; class Thecostraca; family Lepadidae; genus Lepas; species Lepas anatifera. The sequence continues at coordinate 98,077 of JAOTON010000654.1, read as the reverse complement.
AGTAAGGAATAGGCGAACAGGCCGGTGGTTTGGTTGGAAATGGTGTGACAGGGCTGGAAATTGTGAAAACTAGTTCTTCATTTAAATCAAATAGTAGAAATCCTGATTTAGGAGACTGTGTTCTGAGCTCAGGGGCACATGCCTTTTTATCACCCCTTCCCAGAATAAACCAGTGTAATAAGAAATTTATATAACCAGGGGTGCCTGGGCATCACAAGCCGTTTTAGCGATGGCTCATTCCTCGTTAGCTCCATTTTACAAGAAGAGTTTGATCGTGCTCTTATTTCCCATCTATTCAAAACCAGCTCAGGTGGCTCCCTAGTGTGGACCAGAGCCCTTAGTAGCCTCCCCCACCCCCATCTCTCAGAAGTGCATCCACGGAATAGACTAGCTCAGTGACCCCCCTCCGAGGTGATGGGAGTTGGCCTTGTCTTCGTATTCTCTGTCTATTATAGACCAGTTCAGGGGGCCTCAGATGCAGAACAGAGCCCCCAGAGCAGCTCATGCTTTACCCAGGGACTAGACTAGCTCAGTGACCCCAGAGATGGGGTCATCAGACTAGCTCAATGGGCCCCAGATAGGCTCATTGGGCCTTGAACCAGCACAAGGAGTCCCAGAACAATTTAAGGCGCCAGATCACCTCGGGAGGGGGAGGGGGCTCAGCCCAACTGAATACCCGCCCCGATGGGCCTCCGAGCCACTTTCGCTCTGGTGGGGGTGTTTGAACACCCCCTCCAACTCTGGGAACTATACGGGATAACGAAAAAATACGAAAGCCGGTGGATAGCTCATACAATTCCAAGAAAAACTATGTCTGCCACTTTTTTGCTCATGCCGATATTGAGGTCATGACAGGTCAATGAAGGTGACATTTTGAGTAGAGTTTTTGGTCTCTAGCGTCTGACGGAGTCGAGTTAGAAGTCGAGTTAGAATAATTTTTAGACATCATTTGCTTCCTCCCGTCACGGCAAATCGAATGATATATAATATGACCATGCTAGGTCAAAACACAAAAATGGCCTGACCTCAGGTCAGGCCAAGGTCACTTTCCGACCTAGCATATTCAATATACATTTCAATCGACTCGCAAAGGCAATCCAAACGTAACGGTATCAAAATAAAAGCTGTATCATAATTCCTGCAAAGTTATTGACCTAAGACTAAAAACTGCTTAAGTAGGGCCCCAGATGACCTCTCAGAAGTCACAGGTCAAAAATTGCAGCATGAACCGGGAAAGCCCAGGATAGTACGATTTGGTAAATATTAACCCTATTTCCGTCAGGCTCCCGGCTACCCCTATTTCCGGCAAGGGGGGCAATATCGGCCCCCCTAAGATCTCGTAATCTAACCGGCCGATTTTGAGAATTCAAAGTGCTATAGATTGCCCTGACGCTTAACTTTATTTTGAAAAAAGAAAATTTCAAAATTTTGATTTTTAAGGAGAAGGTCGTGCAAAATATACAATTTTTGTGTATTTTTTAGATTTTCCATAACCCTTGTCTCTGTTGTACGATTTTCACAAAACTAGTTCAGATTTACAAATAATTGACCCAAAATTCTTATGTACTCGAGTTACGCAAAAATTCTAAATTCAATGGCAGTTCCAGGACCAGGACTATGAGGGGAAATATATACAACCTAAAAAGTTTTTTTTACACGGATTAGAAGCCGTCATATACTGCTTGGCATCTTTGACACATAAATAAATGAGAAAAATTGAAAACTCATCAGGGGCGGATGCAGTAAGGTAAAACAGTGGGGTAAATACATACCAACAATATGAGAGTGGTATGCATGAGTATATTAGTCCCTCGACTAGTTGAAATTTATTTCTGATAATTTTTACCCTCCCATGGCAGCTCTGGGAAAGGGGGTGACATAGGCGGATCAAGGACTCTCGTGGGGGGTTGGGGGTTATTGGAAACACATTTTCAATATACAATGATATTGAGTCGCGGCGGTGATACTGGCTGGGAATATACATTTTGAAAATGTGTAGTGACTGGACACGCCTCTGGTAATCTAGAATTGGGTTATAACTATTTTGAATTTTCATATACCCAATTTTATTCGCCCTGGCACGGCTGGAAGCAGTCTTCTCACTTACTAACGTTTAGTCCTTCTTGATAACATTCCCCCCATTTTGAACTGCTGTAACCGCCCCTGATGAATACAAATAGTGACAATTGTGAATGCACTATCATCTCACATAGAAAATGATATAATAAAACCATATAGCTGGTATCAGGATCAGCAGAGACGGCTTCCCTGTTACAAAGAACCCATCGCATACGATAATACTTGGTTTGTGGATAGAACCTCCCCAAAAACCCAGCCATAGCTCCGCCCCTGGTAAACATATAATCCTGAAAATTTCAGAAAACCTGCCTGTACTAATTTTAGGAAAAGTCAGGAAGTTTCAAAGTTCTATCGCAAGCCGTTTCGGAGATATTCTCGAAAAACCTGAAGGGGGCAATATTAGCCCCCCTGCCGGAAATAGGGTTAAGATATTCTCAGCTGCTCTGTATCTACACCAATAAAACCCATTTTCTGTTTTTTCCATGCTTTTCTAATGGAGTTCACAATCCACACCTGACCTTAGGTCATCGATATGAAAAATCCCGGAATACATTTTGCATCACTCGATGGGCCCATTATGTGGTATAAGTTTCAACCCGATAGATTCACCCATTTCTTACTTATGCCACCTTAAACATTTTTGGAGGTGAGGTCACTTGACCTGCACTGGTGACCCGACCTATGATGACCCAACTTAAAAAGTTTGAAAAAAGTTGCGGAGTGAATTAAGGGTAAGGTGTGCAAAGTAGGGCGGTGCTTTGCCCCGCTGTTTTTCGTACTGCCGGAAAAACCCCAGGGGGTGTTCAAACACCCCCCACCGGAGCGAAGGTTAAAGAACTCTCACAAGCTCAGCGCTCAGACCAGCTCAGGATACCCCCCATGGCCCATACCAGGTCAGGGCACCCACAGAACACAGATCTGCTCTTGGGCCCCAGATCAGCTCTTGGGCCCCAGATCAGTTCATGGGCCTCAAGTCAGGCCAAGGGGCAAGATCAAGTCAGGGTGCTAAATCAGCTCAGGGATCCCTAACCAGGCCGGGGCACATTCAGTTTAGGAGCCCCAGAGCTGCCCAGGGGACACCAGATCGGCCCACAGGGCACCAAATCAGCTTCGGGGACAAGGAATCAGATCAGTGGTCCCCAACCAACTCGGGACCCAGATCAGCTCGGGGTACCAGATCAAGTCAGGAGGCACTTAATCAGCTCAGGAGCCCCATACCAGCTCAGGGGCTCTTATCAGCCTTTGTGGGCCCGGCTCAGTTCAGGGCGCCAGAGTGCTGAAGAAATTACTTAATCAACTCAGGAGGCCCAGATCAGCTAAAAAGGCACCAGATTGGCTTAGGGGACACCAAACTAGCTCAAGGGGCGCCATGCTAGCTCAGAGGGCATAAAATGGGCTTAGGAGGCTCAATGATGGCTCAGGAGGCACCAGATCGACTCAGGGGGCATTATTTTAGCTAAGGGGGCAACATATCTGCTCAGGGGGCACCAGGTCGATCAGTCAGGGGCCTAGATCAGCTTTTAGTCCCCAGATTAGAGCAGGGGCATATATCAGTTCAGGGAACACAAGGTCAACTCAGGGTGCACCAGATCATCTAAGGAGACATCAATAACCAGCCCAGGAGGCACCTGATCAGCTCAAGAGGTACCTTATTGGCTCGGGGGACAGTAGATCAACTCCGGGAAGCATGAGATTAGTTCAGGGGGCCAGATCAGTTTGAAGGGCACTTAAACAGTTAATAGAGCACCAGGCAAGCTCGGAGGCATCAGACTAGCTCAGAGAGCAAAATATTATATATATAGGTTCAAGAGGCACAATAATTTGCTCAGTGGGCACCAGATTGACTCAGGGGGCACCAGATTAGCTTAAAGGGCACGTGATCAGCTTAAGGGGCCAAAACTAGCTCAGTGGGCACCAGATGAGCTCAAGGGGCACCAGATTATCTCCGCCCGTACGATTAAGAGCGACGATGAGGCAATAGCTGGAAACGGATTACGTACCCATTCTCTTCCTGGGTGCTTGGAAAGGCGACAGAATACCCTAGCGGACCAAAAAAGGCATTAAACTGTCAAACAATAGCTTTTATAGCTAAATGCCATCTAGTTGCATCAAGGTTCAACGGCGTAGGGCACTAAATTTCAAGCGGCACGGCCCAAAAGGGGTACACAGCCTAGCGATAAAAGGGCACCCCGGCACCGATGGGGGCATGTGCCCCCTGTGCCCACCCCCCTGGCTGCGCCTCTGGTCGATATGCCCGGAATTATTATCTCCTCGAATAAAGGTTTTATGTATGGCTCCAAGAACCCTATGCATACTTTTTTGTAAATATTGATATCTATCCATATCACAATACAATCAATATTGATGTCGCTAGCGCCGCTCTCCATACAGGAGTGCAAACTGTTTTCAATGGTAAGAATTGTCTCCACAATAAGTGCCGGAATCCTTGCCCCCCCTAAACTTTCCGGCTAGATCCGCCCCTCAGCGGCGGTGGATTCAGTTCGTCAGTTACATTCAGTCAAAATTCGGTTACAGGGTGAAGGAAAATTCATTTCAGCTTGGCCACCCTGTTAACTTCCTATCCCTCAGTGCACTCCGTAGACTTTCGTGCTTTTTAGTCATCTAGCGGCACAGTTGTATACCAAAGGTTACAAGAGACGTCGCAAGAACTGTGGCTGATTTCATTTGAGGGTAGTTTAATCTGTGGGCGGTTTGTTCATTCGGGTGGATGTTGTGCATCAGCTGTGGGCGCTTTTAAGTGTGGGCGATTTCAACTGTGGTCATATTTATCTCTTCCTAACAGGGCATTTTGTGGCCTATTTGAGCTGTGGGCAAAATAATATGTGGGCGATTTAAGCCGTGGGCGATTTTGGTGTGGGCGATTTTGACTGTGGGCGATTTAAGTCGTGGTCGAATTAAACTGTGGTCGTTTCGTTTGTGGGCGATTTGAGGTCTCCCCGTGCATTTCGCAAAGACGCAGTTTTATAGCCCAAGGATTCCTGGAATTTGCTTGCATTGTATCTTTTACTTGATATTTTTAAGAAACCTTAATCGATATCGAACGTGCATGAATGGCAATAAAATAGATCAAGAAATGTTTTATGTGGTTTATTGGCCATTTTTCCAGTTTTATGAACGAAACTCGCTCATTTCTCAGGGTAAAGGTGCCACTTCAAAAACATGTGCAATCTAAGGTGAGGTATCCGCCGACGGGGCGCTTGTGTCGCACCTGGGGGGCCGAGAGGGCGCTGGCGTAACACCGCACTGCAGTGGGGGCACTACGGTCGTGCCTCACTGCTATTGGTGCGGGTGCGTCGACGCAAACGTCGGGGGAGAGGGCAGGGACGAATCTCAGAGAGTCGATGATCCGATCTGATGGTAGTTTTCGATGGTCTCCAAACTTTGGTATAAGAAGTCAAAATCCGAGCATCGGCGGATCTGGGCGGGCAATGGGGCCAATGCCACTACATAGTTACATAGGGTAGAAACTTGAAAAGCCATGCGAATTTGAAAAAAATATCATCACTTTTCACTTATAAGATCACACTTTTCACCCTCACTTGCCCCCCGTCAAGAGCATTATCCACCCAGGAATAGACGTCACGCCCCACCCCGCCGCACTCGGTAGAATCGCGGGTCAAATATCCCCCTCCCCTCTAAAAAGCTCGAGTCCTGGATCCACCTACAACCGGCGGAGCAATATGTTTGAAGATGTGAGGCACCCCACAAACCGTCACCCTATAACTTGAATAACTGCCAAAACGCAGTGTTTACAACATTATATTGTCAACAGTACATGTGACTTCATAACGATAGTTTTGCACTTATCGGCGTACCAGCAACGATCAGCAACCCGGTCCTGAGACCGGCCCTGTCGCCCCTTTATGAACCCATGCAGTGGCGGATCTAGCCGGGTGGTTTGGGAGGGGCAAACCAAAGTCAAAAAGCAAAAAAAAAACGTCGCGCAGTGAAAAATTGCGTTACAATATGCCTTTTCGGTAGGATTTTGGGAACTGGAGACGAAAAGCAAAAAAAAACCACACGGGGTGAAAAATACGGACTCAAGATACTTTGTTTTCCTATCCAAGACCCAATATTTACACTGAACTTCACTAATTCTGTTTGATGTTGAGAGTTGAATCACCAAAATCTTCCTTGCAAGCTAAAAAGGAGTCGGGGAAAAAGGAGGTCGATCGCTTTGGGGAGGGCAAAAACATAGTTTTGCCCCCGAGCTTTTCCATTTGGGGGACAATTGCCTTTTTGCCCCCCCTGGATCCGCCACTGAACCCATGTGAGCTTTTCCCCGTCCCTTTTACTCGCCATACGTCGAAGATAAGAGCATATAATTTAATCATTACATTTTTCTGATTACGTCACCTGTTAACGCTTGAACACCCAAATTAATTCGCCTTTAAATCACCAAGGTATTTCTTGTTTCGAACCAATATATATTAAAAAATTTAACTCAGAGACAAGACGCACTCGGGGAAACATCTGCCTTTTGAATGTTGGTTCAACCTGCCCTGCGTCGTCTGTGAGGGTAGCAGCTTTTGACTCATTTTAACTGGTTTATACCTGCTCTCTATCACATTCTCACTTTATTTTATTATGGCACATGCCAGACTGTATGGCAGAGCATGTCATGGAAAGGAAATGATAAGGGATATACTGTCTAACCAGATCCATGAAATAATGGAATCAGAATGACCCTGGTTGCTTTCGAATTCGGCTATATGTATGAGTCGTCCTTTCTTTCGTCGATTCAATAGAATTATTCACTTTTTTCGTTTGTGAATAGTACTTAGGTAGATTAGTAATCGTGGTTTTCAAATGGATTTGTTTCGAATTTTCCAGACAACTTCGGGTATGGAATGAATGGTATGATTAGATGTGAATTTTCTTGGCAATGACTAACTCTACCGCACGGAACGCTACACACAATCAAGCGATAAAAAGCTGCTTGCAAAACACACGTAGGAGGAGGAGGAGGAGGCTCAATTTGACAAGGTCTTCATCGTGACGTTTTTGTTAGCTCCTAAGCAGTTACCGCCCGTCAGGATGGATTACATAGAGGTCAGTTCCCAAATGTCCATGCCAGCAACGCAGTCGCTCCACTCTTCACATGTGTCCTGGCGCTGCCCTGGATGCTGGTAAAAATGAATAGCAAAAGCTGCTGCATGATACATGTACCCGCAAAAACCACTGCGTCGTCGGCTCCATGCCTTCTTGCCACAAAAAATACACATATTTTTCCGGAAAAGAGTTCATCTACAGAACCGATAATCTGCTAAGTAACAGCACCGAATTCCACAAGAATAGCCAATGTACTTTTGCCAAGTTCTTGCGCTTAACCTCTATGACGCAATGCGGCTTGGTGCTCTGATTCTATCGCAACCGCAGGATTCGAGTCAAATTCCCGATGACCCATTCAAACTTTCGCAAAGTTTAGCTCTGCTAGCCACCACCGTCACCAGCTGGCGCAGCACCCGAGAAGAGACGCTCACGCTTTCCAGGGCCGATACTATCCTTCTGGAGACGAACCTCCGCGCCACCTTCCACTCTGGAGAGCAAGCGCCGGCTTCCACTTCAACTTTGATGTAGGCCTGAGGACGTAACGACGTAACGCCCTCGAATCTGTCCGGAACACCGCAGAGGAGGCACAACTAATGCCACTCCCACCACGAATTACGAATAAGTGTGGTTAGATGATTCTCCATGAAGGTCGGAGTCTTACGAGGAGATGGTGGTGCCCCGAGCAGGTTTCAAAACGGCGATGGACGTGAACGGAAGGCAGCGGCCGGTCAGATCTGCTCAAGGAGCCGAGCCGAGCTCTCCGCCCCGCGCGCAGCCTTACAGGTAATCCGAAATTCGGCAGAAGTCACCTGTGTGGAGTCCATGGTTGCATGCGCCGGCCCTCTCGCTACGCTGTACCTGCTGGCGAGTGGCTCTTCCGCTCACGCCTTCGTCTGGAAGTGGAGCTCTAGCTGCTGCTGCTGCTGCCGACTATAGACCAGAAGAAAATCTTCATACAATGAATCCCGGACACTGCAGCCATTCCAGGAATGAACGAGCCGACATCCTGCCACGGATGTGTCTAGCCTGCCTCAGGAGCATGCGTGCGTCGATGAAGAGACCCTAGCCAAGGCTGTTTTGCACACTGCCATCTGAGATGAGACGATCAATGCAGTCAGAAGCTAGATGTTGTTTACTTCTCCAGCAAACTTTTCCCGACGAAAAAGTCTGAAATAAAAGCAAAGAAATTCCTTTTATAAACAGCATCATACAAACCTCGAATAGTTTTCACCAGCTTCAGCCAAAGATACAATTTACTTAGCCAGAGAAGATTATATTTTTTCGCTCTTAATCTCAAACATATACTGCAAGCAAAAATATACCAATTTCTTAAAGAAAAGAGGTACCACAATCATTGAAAAAACACTTGCTGAGTTTTATTATTAAGTCCCAAGACCCCACTAGAAGTATCCTCCAGTACCAACAGCAAAATTAAAGCAAAATGGTTCAAACATAAAAAATATATAAAAAGTTACTGTTTGACTTATATATGCAGCAGAATAACTAATTGATGTGGCAGGCATTCTGGTAAACCATAGAAGCCTGGGTGCACAACATAAAATGAGGATTCCAACTCCCCCATGTGAACAGAAATTGTGGTTCTGTACCAAATATACAAGATCTAAAGGTTTAAAAAAATCAAGTTGGTTCCTCATAATCAACAACTGAAAGAACAGAACACAATGTTCACCTATGTAATTGATGAAGTACCTAGAAGATCAATGTATGTATATTCATGCTGGAAGCCTTACACAGGTTTTTATTGTGAATCAAAACATAATGTAACTCACAACTTCCAATTGGCTTCTTGTTACATAACTTATTTAATAAGTGGCTTATTTAAAATCTTACCTTGCTTGAATGCAAATACCGGGATTTTGGTCTGTAACTTGATTGTGTAGAATTTCACTCAATACTCTGTGAGCAGCTAGCTAACCCGTTCTACTCCTTTATTTACAGGAACATTCCGCATTATATAAATCTGATGACCCGAAAAGTGGAAATATCATAACATTAGCACATTCATGAGTACTTCTAGAAAATTCACAGTCGAAATGAATATTTTGTTTAAAATAAAAGTACATTTCAGAAAACAATTGGCACATTATTATTCTTTAAAGCATGAATAAGGTGTAATTGGCTGAAGGCAAGTCTGGCACAGTGAACAGAAAAAGGACAATTATATTTCTGACATCTGAAGTAATATATTGACATTCAGATCTGGCAATGTTTGACAACAGGCATAGGCAACAACAAAAATGCTTGACCTTCATTAGAATGTTATTTTATTTCATACTCTATATGAAGACATGTGGACAGAAACTATTATAGCTATAATTAGGTATGAATACTATAAGAAGCCAGTAATAATAAAAAAATAAATAATATGCTGAGTTATGTACGCAACCATGAGTATTTCCTTTTTCACTTACCATTTTTATTACCCACTGTGCTCTACAAATTCCTTCTTTACCGTGGGCGGGCAGTGTCCCTTCAATGATTGAAATATGAGCGCCATTCTCGCCGAGGTTTTCAAAAGCTCATCGCTATCTCGGCTAGCTAATTCAGAGCGATAGGCTTCTTTTTGATGACGTCACATGCCCGGAGGGTACCGTTATTTAACTTCCACGCAAAGAGGGTACTCGCGTGAATCTTTTGGGGATTAAAGGGACATTGTCGCAAAAATTTTTATTGTGGTTTCTTAATATTTGAAAAATCCTGATTCCGGTACCGCCAATCATTTCTTTATTTTCAGCTAAATTTTTGGAGGCCACTCAACAATTATTCAAATTCGTTAACAATATCAATAATAGGCTGTAACCTGCTCTTCACCTCTATTCTATCAATCAAAGTTTTAAGTTCTAGAAATGTTTTTTTTGCCGTAGAAAATATTTTCATACTGTATTGGTATTCAATTTATTTTAATTAAGCCATAAAAATACACAAATTACATTAGTTTGTCCAAAACATTCGGTTTGAGAAAACTAGTCAGGAAAGTTTTTAAACTCGGTCAGGTGTCGCACAGCGGGGCTGGTATAGTGGCCTCCATTCCCGACTCTCACACGGTTAATACGGGTTCGAATCTAGGTAGCGGAAGTTTTTACTGTAAAAATATTTGATTTTCTTGATTGTTCATGCCTACTAATGGATGAAGCATAGTCAGATCCATGATTGCCGATCGGGGGGGGTAACTTCCGGGGAGGGCACCATCCGGACCAGGGGGGCGCCACTTTTGACCGGCAAAACCTATCAGATGGACGCTAGATCCTATCAGTGTGCGCCGATTTTCGCGTCCTGGGGGAAGGGGATGGGACGCAAAATTTTAGGATTCACCGAGAGTCGATCAGAGAGGGGGAACCCTTTGCCCTCCTGGATCCTCCTATGGGATGAAGTAGCTATTCTAAGGACAATTTCTTCTGATTATCCCTCCGTCCGGGTAGTTGAGGGAAGGGGAATATTAGCCTCAAATATTTTTCTAATCTGACCGGCGTACCAAACTGGGACCGGCTTGTCTCCAGCTCCCTTTAATGGTTCTCAGTCCGTCGGATTTACCTCTGTTGGAGACCATTTCCCCTGTTTTCTGACCACCGGGACACGCTGTTTGCCATTCGAAAATGTCTTTTGTGTCCTTTGCTGAAGGCCATTCTTGAAGCCTGACCGGTTTTGGTGCAAACCAGGAACCAAAAACCGACCCAATAAAAAAGCAAGGGTGGCTCTTTGAGATTAAATGTGTTAATCCCGAGATTAATGTGTCTCGAGATTAATTAATCGTTTTAACACGCGCATTGACGGGAGGACGGTACCCACCCCCGTCTGGTTTTTCGGACAGAATATAAAAACGGCGGCGCGTAGCGCCGCCGTACTTGGCATACCTTCTCTCATCATTTTTATAACTTTTGTCAAAATTTTAAGGTTAGGTCATCTCAGATCAGGTCACCAGTACAGGTCAAGTGATGTGACCTCAAAAAAAGTTTAAGATAACATAAGTCGGAACAAAGTGAACTCATCCGATTGAAGTGACCTGACAAAATGGTTAAAATATTTCGATGGAGAAGCGTATGCGCACCCAACACCTTTTAACATTTTTCACTACCTACCGTGGTTCTCGAGATTTTAGGGGAGGGTACCCGCTCCCCCCGTCAAAGCGAAGGTGGCTCAGAGTTCCGTCAATGCGCGTGTTAATCTGGTAAAACAACGATACAAAACGTTAATCCGTACGAGATAAAACGTGTTCGAGATTAAATGTGGCGGTGTCCCAGGACGGACCACCCTGAAAGATCGTCTGGGCCTTTCACGGCAGGAGAGTGTGGAGGTGGGGCGCTTGTGCATTGGCCACTCCCTTCTCCTGTGCAGCTGCCGAAAGAGGATCGGCCTGGAACCGGAAGCCACGTGCAGGGAATGCGACGACGGAGAGGACGAGGCCCTCCACCACCTTCTGAGCCAGAGCCCTGCGGGCACTGACCTGCGCTGGGACATATTTGGACAAGACAACCCGCCCATCCGGGAGGCGCTGGCGGACCCGCGACGGCTGGCGATGTTCCTGCGGCGGTTGGGGCGCCTGCAAGGGCGCCCCCCCGTATGGCCGGAAAACTCAATCAATCAATTAGATTAAATGTGTCCGTGGACATCTAAATCTTTGATACAATTTTAATCCTTTGGTCCCCGGAGAATATTAAAACATGTAGTCTAGAGAACCGGAGAACAGCTGAATGTGATAAGGAAGAATAACTCTTGATATGCGTCAGAACTGGGGAACCAAAGAGCAGCCACCACGATCCTTGGATGAACTAACAAAAATATGTGCAGCCACCAAGTGTGGAACGCACCACAAACCAAAACCTGATCACTTGTTGTTTCAGGGGGGAACGTTTGTTGTGTGTTGCAGGTTGGAGATGGACTGGACAGTCTGGCCACGTCACTTCTCTGTCCGTGGTGGCAGCTCTTTCCAATTTTTTTGTATATAGATATACAAGATTTAAGAATACATTGTTTTTGGCTTCAAGTTGAGTTAGTTTCTGATCCGGGCGCATCAAGAAAATATACCTCACAATTCTTGCCTGGAACAGTTCGTATTGAATAAAAAGGATTCTACAATTAACCTAAACATTGGTAGTGACGGAGTCTAAACCTAAGAAGACGCATTGCGGCTTTAAGACAAGCAAGCTGCTGGCCTCATGAATGGCATTTGTTTATGAAAATGATAAGCTTTTATTTTTAATACTTCGGAGTTCAGAAACGGTACTTTCTCATAATAGAACAAACAATCGCAGCAGCACTTCATATAACATCATATTATTATATAAAATGTATATTAACCGTTATTTTTATTAGATTGTTTATTAGATTATCTACGTTGATAAGATGTTTCATGACCAACCTCCTCGAATCATGGTTGCAAAATGGGGCTGACACACTGATAAATATTCAGGTACATCCCTTCACCACAATTCTCATAATATAACAGGTGAACACATAAATGTTTAATCAGAGTGCTAGGATAACCTCGAATCGAGCTCCAATATTCGAATATTCCAGTGCTGAACTACATTATTCCAGCATTCGAGTTCCATATCAGATCTAAATTTCAAGCCTTGGTCACACTATGACCACAAGTTTTCGCTTATTGTATTATAAGGATTCTGACGAGGGGCTGTGCCCGAATATGTGATCACAGTGTGATTACAGGCTTCATTATGCATCAAGAATTCGAGAGGCAAAGCCATGAAACATCTTACCAATTTATAATCATGCTCCTTGGCTACGCAATGCAAAATTCATCTACTTTTAAAAACCAACAGATATCAGTTGATCGATGAGGCTTATATTCAGACTCACAAAAACATAGGAAAATATAACCTACCAGGAAATTACAAGCAAGTGATGACCCTCGGCAGGTGAGAAACGCGTGCAACAATCAGGTCTGCGAGTCCCCAAAGAGCAATCTTCCGAGTGCAACGTAAACTAGAGGATATAACTCAGTACGTCAGTGACGAATCCAGGCCAATGTTTTTTGTGGGGGGAGGACAGGGTCCAAAATCGCGAATAAACATTTTTAAAGATCGGCGAAAATCGTAGAGTTTGGGAGGAAAGTACATTTTTCCCTGAACCCACCAGTGGGTATGCGGCTTCTAGCTTCCAGTCCTTGTAGTGCACTCTAAGAAGGGTGGGGGCCAACCAAATACTGAGTGTACATCAAAAGCATATCAGATTTTGCATCTGTCCACAATAAGTGCTACACGATTTGATAAAATGTACACCGCAATAGTCTGAGCCCAAAGGTGTCACTTATTATTTTCGCCGACTTTCACACGTACGACCACCAACAAAATCTGACAACTTGATTTTTTACTATAAAGACCTTTTGCATTACTAGTTTTCTTTACCTTGAAGCTAAAAAGTACTTTTAATGGCATGTTTTACTGAGATCCTCAGAGGAAGGGCCTTGATATACGGCGATAAATACCACTTACGCACACACATGAACGTATACTGCGGGCACACAGGCAGACGACCGAGGTGCACTCAGGCAGGTTCGTGTTCAATGCAGAAAACTGCTAGCTGTGGTACTCTGCCAACTCTAGGATTCCATTGCTCGTCCTCTGAAGCTTGTCTTCCACAGCAGGTGTACTTGGCGATAGTCACTGTCGAGGGGCAGCACCTGATTATTTCTGTTTTGCATTCAGCTTTCTGGGGTAGGCTCTTCTTAAATTAGAAGACATATTCACAGCCGGAACAGATGGGACCAAATAAAGGGTAAAAATAAAATATCACAAGCCCACAATGAAAGCAAACAAGATATCACTGCATCTTGTTTTAAACATATACAAAAAAATATTTTAAAAAAATATATATATATTCAAGACCAAAGATGCCCCCAAAGACGATCTATAGTCTAGATCATGGGTTTGTGGAGGGGTCGGGTGGAACCATGCAAAATCATGATTTTTTTATCAATTATAATACATTTTTCCAAACTGGTCCACAATAGAAAACAAATATTTCAAATTTCAGGTCTATGGGAGAACCGGTCTGATTGGGTTCATCCCATTCACAGTAACAAACAAAATGATCATACACAAGCTGGTCCACTGATTGGGATGATAGTTTGATGATACACAGCAGCTACAAAAAAACAGGTTTTCTAGTAGACAAATTTTCTCTTTGAAGTGAGCAGCCGAATCTTTCATATATTCCTCCCGGAAAACACAAAAATTGCATCACCCAAGACTGCCCTCCTGTCATTCCTATATGGCTATCCATACTCTTTGTTCACAATTATATTGTTGTATTGGGTACACTCCTAGTGTTTCAAATCATAATACATCTTATCCTAGTTTTCCTTCTGTTTATTTTTAATATTAATTATAAAAAGCATGCAGATGGGCATTTTCAGAGGGCAGATGGATGAATTCATGCCAGAACCACTTTCATGTCTGGAAACAAACAGTAGCACTTGAAATATGAGTAACTTGATCCGAGAAGTGGATAAGAGTACATCAACTATTATGTACTGCATGGTACCAAAATAAATGGAAAAATCTGTTGCAATCTGTGAAATTACCAAAAACATTTTCATACTTTAAAGAAGGTAAACTAAGCAGCAAATACACTAGCATGCGCACATTGTGTACAGCTAGTATTTGTAACAGGTAGAAATTTGTAATTCAAATTACAGGCTTGATATAGACTTTTACTAGAGTGCACAGATATTGTAAATAGAAAGTTAGACCAAAAAGAGAGGGAATATGGGACATTCAAAAATAATATGCCTAAACAATCCTTGGAAAATTGCCATCACCAATCATTTTCACCCATTTTGGTACACAAGTTGACCTGTGCAACAATAAAAGAAGGATTTTTGGCATTGACGCTACTCATAAGCCTTGTTCCATCTGTCAGCACAGTCTTGTCCGCAGGCCCTCGAACCTCTCTAGAAAAGAAATATCAGTGCCACAACTGCCTCTAGTATGTGCTACTGCTTATCAAACAAAAATGAACCAGAATACTTATCTACCAATCACAAAATAGTATGCTACCACTGTTGCGCTGTTACTGTTTTTCCAGCAGCACCACAGCAGGTTGACAGCCTGTAAATCTAAGATTGGTTCTAAGATTTGCTCTCAGGGAGAGGCTATAGTCATGTGACATAGACTCAATGCTGCTCGCTGATTGGTGTTGACAGACGGAATGAGACCACAGCTATAATAGTGTGCCAAAATGAATAGTTATCAATTAAGCATACAATTTGCTTTCTGGAAACTTTGTGAACCTAATTAATGCAGAACAGAAACATTAAATGCATTGCCCATATTTGATAAGATTAGTGCCTGACTACCTAACTCACTACACTCACTACACAAAACCTCAATAAGCATTCGTGGCCAGAAACGATGGATGACAAAAAATAAAATTGTTTCATTAACTTTTCACTCATACATTTTTTACCTCGAAGAAAATCTTAATTGACCCCGTCAAGGGCTCTAAATATTTTACGTACAGATAACCGACGATATTGATATGTTGATCACGAGACCGGAGCGGCGACTATCTCCTCGTCCGTAAAACCACCAAAAACTTTCGTTATGCCTCAAAAGAGACTCTTCTGGATCGCGCTACCCGTATCTTTTATTGTATCATTGTCGCTGCAATGCAATCATGCAATAACGAACAATTATTAATTATAATCTTTAGGGTGATCGGGCCTGGCCGAAGCGCTAATAAGTCTTATAGAATTTGTATTCATATCTCCGTGTTTGCCGCGGCCTTTGAAATGGTATATATCGATAACTCAGCGAAAGCCGTAATGACATCACATTGACATGGACTACAGTACTGGACGGGCAACTCTCTCAAATACCTATTGTTCTTGGCGACAGCGCCGCCGCCACTGCCACCTAGCGGCCGGCCGGGTGGCAGATAGGACGGCGCGTCACCGACGCAGTGCCGGTAATAGGGAAGAAGCCGCACGTCGCCCTTTCCTATCATTTTGTGGCTTTTTATAAATGTCAGCGGGAGGATGGTGACAATTTAATGTTTCTGAAAATAATCACGGGCATATTGCTTCGTTAACCCTATTTCCGTCAGGCTCCCGGCTACCCCTATTTCCGGCAGGGGGGCAATATCGGCCCCCTCTAAGATCTCGTAATCTAACCGGCCGATTTTGAAAATTCAAAATGCCATAGATTCCTCTGCTGCTAAACTTTATTTTGAAAAAAGAAAATTTCAAAATTTTTATTTTTTAGGAGAAGGTCGTGCAAAATATACAATTTTTGTGTATTTTTTAGATTTTCCATAACCCTTGTCTCTGTTGTACGATTTTCACAAAACTAGTTCAGATTTACAAATAATTTACCCAAAATTTTCATATACTCGAGTTACGCAAAAATTCGAAATTCAATGGCAGTTCCAGGACCAGGACTATGAGGGGAAATATATACAACCTAAAAAGTTTTTGTTACGCGGATTAGAAGCCGTCATATACTGCTTGGCATCTTTGACACATAAATAAATGAGAAAAAAGTGAAAAACTCATCAGGGGCGGATGCAGTAACGTAAAACAATGGGGTAAAATACATACCAACAATATGCGAATGGTATGCATGAGTATATTAGTCCCTCGACTAGTTGAAATTTAATTTCTGATAATTTTTACCCTCCCATGGCAGCTCTGGGAAAGGGGGTGACATAGGCGGATCAAGGACTCGTCGTGGGGGGGTGGGGGTGATTGGAAACACATTTTCAATATACAACGATATTGAGTCGCGGCGGTGATACTGGCTGGGAATATACATTTTGAAAATGTGTAGTGACTGGACACGCCTCTGGTAATCTAGAATTGGGTTATAACTATTTTGAATTTTCATATACCCAATTGTATTCGCCCTGACACGGCTGTAAGCAGTCTTCTCACTTACTAACGTTTAGTCCTTCTTGATAACATTCCCCCCATTTTGAACTGCTGTAACCGCCCCTGATGAATACAAATAGTGACAATTGTGAATGCACTATCATCTCACATAAAAATGATATAATAAAACCATATAACTGGTATCAGGATCAGCAGAGACGGCTTCCTTTTACAAAAAACCCATCGCATACGATAATACTTGGTTTGTGGATAGAACCTCCCCAAAAACCCAGCCATAGCTCCGCCCCTGGTAAATATATAATCTTGAAAATTTCAGAAAACCTGCCTGTACTAGTTTTAGGAAAAGTCAGGAAGTTTCAAAGTTCTATCGCAAGCCGTTTCGGAGATATTCTTGAAAAACCTGAAGGGGGGGCAATATTAGCCCCCCCTGCCGGAAATAGGGTTAAATCGGAACGCAACCCGTAACACCTGAACTGTAGGAGGAGGGGGGTGGTAGGCATCCCCCATGACCTAGGAAACCAAGCTCACGAAAGATCGCGTTGGGGGGGACCATAATGTTCTAATCTTCAACCTATTGTCATTGACCTAGGTGATGATCTTCAAGGTCAAACGAGGTAATTTAACACGCCCATTGACGGGGGGCGGGTACCCGCCCCCTCGGGTTTTTCGGAGATAGTAAAAAAACGGCACAGCGTCGCGCCGCCGTACTTGGTACGCCGTACCTTTTCCCTCATCATTTTACAACTTCTGTGAAAATTTTAAGGTTAGGTCATCTCAGGTCAGGTCACCAGTACAGGTCAAGTGACCGACCTCAAAAAAGTTTTAGATAGCATAAGTCGGAGCAGGGTGAACTTATCCGATTGAAACTCATATCACATAATGGCCCCACCGAGTTCTCTAAAATATGTTCCGGTATTTTTGATATCGATGACCTAAGGTCAGGTACGAGGCATGACCTCTCCATTGGAAATACATGGGAAAAAAGTTTACGGAATAACTCAGTAACGGATGGTGATAGAGCATTTATTTTAGCTGCATCAGACTCGCCTGGGCTTTGCGGTTCTAATGATATGCATTTTATATAATTTGACCCTGACCTGACCTCAGGTCAGGTCAAATCCTTGATTTGACCTAGAAAGGTCAAATTATATATCATTCGATTCGGCTTGCTAAGAGGATTCATATAGTTTAAGTCGTTTTGCTCTATCTTTACTTGTTCAGATGTAATGGCCGAAAAACTGAATTTACATGTTATCCCTATGACGGGCATGTTTTGACCTCTCGTGACCTTAAATGTGACCTGACAAAAAATGGTTCAAATGCTTACGATGGAGAAGTGGATGGGCAGCCAAACGCCGTTTACCGTTTTTCGCTACCTACCGTGGTTCTCGAGATCTTAGGGGGGGGGGGTACCCGCCCCCCGTCAATGCGAAGGTGGCTCAGACCCCCATCAATGCGCGTGTTAAGACAGATCTTGACTGTGCTGGGTAGAACTTGGGGAATACAATGATCATGTGCCAGGCGGGAATTGAGCAAGTGACCTGATGTCATGGACCGAATGTCCGAAGTATGTTCACTAAAACTTTTCGGTCAGGGTCATTCAAGTTCATTGACCTATGGCGTCACTTTATTACGTATCTCCTGTCTACTACAACTTGCACTATATCAACCGTTTAACGGGAAATAGGGTTCCACCTTGACCCATGACCTTTTACCTTGATCTGTGACCTTCAACTCAACATTGAATGGCCTAGGCTGTGATGTCATAACATGCACCTTGGAAAGACAGGCGGGGTATCTCCGAGGCCCCTATAGTGAAGGTGTGAAAAACCGTGAGCGAACGACGGGAAACGTAATGTTATGTTTGTTCCTACTGGCCAAGCAGTAGAGGTAGAAGAAATATACCAAGCAGGACCCGAGCATCGTAGAATTCCAGTAGAACACAACGTAAAGAGAAAATGGCCACTATATTGGTTTTGGAGTCAATCAATAATCAGGGATACACACTAACACCGAAAACGGTGAGAAATCAGGGTGGGCAGGACTGGCCAGTGCAATGCTCGGACAGCCCAAGGCAGAGGCGTAGCCAAGGGGGCGGCAGGGACACCCGCCCCTCCCTGAGGGCCCGAAGGGCCCCCTTGAGGACACGAGTGGGGGATGTGGATCATTGTAACATGATTTTAACACGCGCATTGACGGGGGTCTGAGCCACCTTCGCATTGACGGGGGGGGCGGGTACCCACCCCCCTAAGATCTCGAGAACCACGGTAGGTAGCGAAAAACGGTAAACGGCGTTGGGCTGCCCATCCACTTTTCCATCGAAAACATTTGAACCATTTTTTGTCAGGTCACATTTAAGGTCACGAGAGGTCAAAACATGCCCGTCAAAGGGATAACATGTAAAATTCAGTTTTTCGGGCATTACATCTGAACAAGTAAAGATAGAGCAAAACGACTTGAACTATATGAATCCTCTTAGCCGGCCGAATCGAATGATATATAATTTGACCTTGCTAGGTCAAATCAAGGATTTGACCTGACCTGAGGTCAGGTCAGGGTCAAATTATATAAAATGCATATCATTAGAACCGCAAAGCCCAGGCGAGTCTAATGCAGCTAAAATAAATGCTCTATCACCATCCGTTACTGAGTTATTCCGTAAACATTTTTCCCATGTATTTCCAATGGAGAGGTCATGCCTCGTACCTGACCTTAGGTCATCGATATCAAAAATACCGGAACATATGTTAGAGAACTCGGTGGGGCCATTATTTGATATGAGTTTCAATCGGATAAATTCACCCTGCTCCGACTTATGCTATCTTAAACTTTTTTAGGTCGGGTCACTTGACCTGTACTGGTGACCTGACCTGAGATGACCCAACCTTAAAATTTTCACAGAAGTTGTAAAATGATAAGGGAAAAGGTATACCAAGTACAGCGGCGCTACGCGCCGCCGTTTTTCTACTGTCTCCGAAAAACCCGAGGGGGGCGGGTACCCGCCCCCGTCAATGGGCGTGTTAACTCAGACAGCCAAGTTGTAAAGCATGCCCGAAAACCTGGTACTCTATATATCATTTGTCTTAAAACCCAAAATTTCTGTAGAGAAAAGCTAGAAACTACCTGAAATACACCTGTAACCTTAGCAGCAGGCCACAGTTGTCAGCTGTTGGTATGATGACATATGCTGATGTCACTGTGAGCATCACCCAATCACAGCCCTTGAAGCCTATTGAATATGGTACTGGTTTCCAGATCATGGCATTATCCACAGGGCAGATATATCTTTCCATAAAAAATCATTGAAAAATCAAAATATAGAGCTTATAGTACATTTTTCAGAGAACTTATGCACTCTTCCATGATTTTCAGCTAAGTTACCCTAATTACACTACATTCTAGGATTCAACCAAGGTGCCACATTCCCTTTAACTGAGAGTATATAGCACATTTGAAGTACCCGTGCTGGGACTTAATAAGTAATCATTGTGTTTATCGGTTGAATTTCAGTATCGCTCCAAGTTTCCCAAATTGATGATCAAACCGAGTATGAAAACCTCATCTTTCTGTTGCAACTGAGGTGCTTACAGCATACACCAGAATTTGATTAAATAACTTTGATAGTTGTGATGAATGGAAGGAACCAAACTGCCTTCATTGTATGAGTACTTGGAAATGAACAAGTTGGAGCAGTACCTAGGTATCTTTCAAATGGCCATGTCATCATTCTGCATACATGAACTAAATTGGAAAAGAACTCTACAGCACAGCACCAGTCTGCCAAGTAAGGCAAGAGCCCAAACAAGTCACAATTGTGGCATTCAAATAAGAACATCTATCCTTGGTCCCACTACCCCGTGGCTTCAGCGCAACAGGGCATGGAGGAGGACCAGACATTCATCCCCGTCAATATATAGTTTAATGGCGATTCCCTGACCGAATTCACCCAGCAAATTACCAAAACACGTTTCTTAAAATTACTACACGTATTCAATACACTCTAAATAGCCCAATATAACATAGCTATTCACGTTTTCAATACGAGACGCACACTCACCGTCAAAAACCCACACGTTAAAAATGGCGACGATCCGGCTGCTGTCCTATCTGCCACCTTGTCTGCCACCGTGGCGCTAGTGTCGCACACTATTTTGCCCCGGCCGCCGCTGTCGCCCGTGAGGGGCGAGTTGCCCGTCCAGTACAGTAGTCCATGACATTGATGTAAGATAAGCCCACGTGACCAGATCGGGGACGGTTCATTTTTGCCACAGTTCATAAGTGCAGCACGCTCATAAGTGCCGCACGATCAAAAGTGCAGCATGTTCAAAAGTGCAGCAGTTCAAAAGTGCAGCAAGGTCAAGGAAGGGATGTTCAAAACGCCCGCAGTTCAAAAGTGCAGCACGATCAAAAGTGCAGCAAGCTCAAAAGTGCCACTGCTCATAACTGCCGCAGCTCAAAAGTGCAGCATCATTAAGGAAGCAATGTTCAAAACGTCCGCAGTTCATAAGTGCCGCACGATCAAAAGTGCATGCGCGTTCAAAACCCCCCGCAGTTCATAAGTGCAGCAGACTCGATTATCAAGCACGTTCAAAACACCCACAGTTCATAAGTGCAGCACGTTCAAAAAATGCAGCAAGGTCAGAGAAGCGGTGTTCAAAAGGCCAGCGGTTCATAAGTGCAGCAAGATATTTTGCGTAGAGTTCAAAACGTCCGCGGTTCATAAGTGCAGCAAGATAATTGTGCACTGTTAAAAACTCCCACAGTTCATAAGTGCAGCACGTTCAAAAGTGCAGCATGTTCAAAACTGCAGCGCATTCAAAAGTGCAGCACGATCAAAATTATAGCCCGTTCAAACGTGCAGCACGTTCAAATGTGAAGCCCGATTAAAGGGATCAGGCCAATCATAGATTGGGTCAGAAACCAAATCATTAAAATCGGAGGGTAAGTCCAAAAATAAAAGCAAAGACTGTATCTTCATTCCCATCGATGTTTTTTTAGTTTAAATTATCTTGCCCATACATTTCCAACGGAGAGGCCATGGCTCGTACCTGACCTACAGTCGTCTCTACAAAAAATTCCGGATTTTCCATAGATTAGCCCTATTATTTCTAAGCCATATCAACATGTGCCCCACCGGGGTCCTCGGCACGACGCGCCTTGCTGGGGAGACGTACATTTCGCCCTTCTTCCGTATCTTATTTCCCAGGAAAGCTAGAGAAAAATTACGGACGGCCGGCGAAAAGTGTGCTCGAAACAAAGAGAAATTATCAGAATTATTTCATTTCAGGTCAATGTTGAAGCCAGCATAGGTCAAAGAAGGCTCCCATAGGCTTACAACAGCGCCGTGTACGTTTCCCTCTTAAGACTTTTTACTCAGCGAAGCTAGAGCAAATCTTTATACATCACTGGATTCCTCTCACAGCGGAAAACTGAAAGATGTTTAGTTAATATGATATTGCTAGGCCAAGTGATAATAGCCTAACAACGACCTAGGGCAGGGTCACAGGGTGACCCGGTATGGTCATGTTGCAAATCAATCGACTCCCCGTGACAAGATAAGCGCAATGCGAGCAAGACCCTCGCGTTGAGTGCCAGTCTTGTGTCGGTTGTCGACTTTAGATGTAACCTAGGGCGCATGAACACTGATCCTGTCGGAAAAATTATATGTAAATTAGGCCCGAATCTGTTTATCGAATGCATATTATGATGGCTCCTCAATGGGATGGTGGTGCGCATATGTGTCGCCATATGAACATGCGTGTTTGTATTGAAAAAATGTATACATATATATATATATATATATATATATATATATATATATATATATATAAATACATCCCCAAAAAAGATGGAAGCTTTAGCTCAATTCAGTGAGAAGATATTGGCAATATAATCAATGTATGCTACTGTGACCTCACATGACCTTTGAGAGGCTAGATGGTCAAAAACTCAACTTTATGGTCAAGATTGGAGTAATGATACACGGTTTGGGGATTTCCAAGTTGATCTCTCCAGTATTTCCTGAAAATGAACCTTTCCTATTTTTGCCGGGAACTCATAATGGGGTGACCCAAAAATTTATTCCACCTTGGGTTCACAATGTGAGGATTCGGAGAAAGAGGATCTGTAGGCTCAAACGACGTTATCATATTGGGAAATAGCAATATTGCTCCCTAATAAAAAATAGCTTTAATCCGTCTAATTTCCCAGCTAACACACCTTCGTGGTTACTGCATGGTAACCATATGGGCTCCCCATCACTTTCCGCGTGGTGCCCTCGTGGGGTGACCGCGAGGGGCCCACGCGGCTTTGGAAGATATTTCCGCGTGGGGCCCGCGTGGGCCAAACCACGTGGGATGACCGCGAGGTAACCTTGTGGGATAACCGTATGGTAACCGCGTGGGATAACCATTTTGTAACCGTGTGTGATAACCGTATGGTAACCATGTGGGGTGACCATGAAGTAAACGTGTGGGATGACCATGTTGTCACTGCTTGGGATGATCTCAAAGTAGCCAGATAAAATAACATAACATATATTTTCATGATTACATCATATTGATTACCCTTATGCAGACTGCGTCAGATGACCTCACGGTAATTGTGAGGAATGATTACTTGGTAAGTATGCCTAAAATAAACTACGTTATAACACATTCATCAAGCACAAAAAAGGATTACTGCGCTCTGAGTTGTCCAGCCACTGTTTGAATGCAAGACATTTTAAATGTTGATGAACTTTTGCTGGCCCCTCACAAAGGTACCAAAGATAGAAATAACACGTATAATTGATGGCTTCTGGTGGTCATTTCCTAATGATTTCTGGTGGTATTTCCTAATGGTTTCTGGTGGTCATTTCCCGATGGTTTCTGGTGGTCTGATGGTTTCTGGTGGTCTATGGTTTCTCTTGGTCTGCTAATTTCTGGTGGTCGCTTTTTTATTATTTCTGGTGATTTGATGGTCTTTGGTGGTCGTTTTCTGACAGTCTGATGGTTTCTGGTGATTTGATGATCTTTGATGGTCGTTTTCTGACAGTCTGATGGTTTCTGGTGGTCGTTTCCCGGTGGTTTGGTGGCTTCCAGCGTTCTGTGATGGCCTCCAGTGGTCTGTAGTGGTTTCCAGCGGACCACTGCATGAGGTTTTCCGAAGATTCCCCTTCGTGTCATGTGCCTCCGGCATTCATCTGTGCAAGAAGAAAACCACATGAATATGAAAATAACACCAGTATATTTATAGAGACATTACAGACAGAGACGTAGCCATGCATTTCAAATCCACGACAAGCAAACACGAGTTTCATAATAGCATCAACTAGTCACACCAAGGAACGTTAGGTGGGTTATTCGAATGTGGCTCCAATGGGCCCTCGCAATCACGCCGGAACTGCTCTGCATCAGAATATCTTGGATGTTTGACGAAGGTAGCAGCTCCTCTTGTCGTATCCGCACTGTATTTGTTCCCTTATTCTATCTTAAATCCTACCTTACATTGTCAACAAACGCAGCCTTGCCCTGGGCCTGTTTTTAGCAATGTACCCCGCAGTACATATCCTCAAAATTTACGCACGCTTCACCACAGTATTACCGTTCCACCTGACCACTTCCCTCCAGCGACTGACGGTCCCGCTAATGCCAACGGAACGCGGCCATACAAAGACAGCCGGCCCCCGTGCAAACGCCTGAGGCACGGTCGGGCGCAGAGGGGAGACGCGGCCCCGGCAGCGCGCTCCCGAGCACCGGTGCTAAAGGGGTGGAAACGGAGCGCGGCAAAGCATGACTGCGAACTCCTACGTGCTCCCATAGGCATTCGCTTCTTCGACAAATTATAATTTGTGCACAAACTCATGCTTGTTGAGACCGTGCACATACTTTGCCTGTGTTCATGATATCTGGGGGTTTGAAATTCAGCCGCTAATGGTGATGTAACAAAGAGTTTAGAACAAAAGCTAACTTAATTTTCATTGATAAGTGGATCCGGGATTTCCGATAAGGACCGCAACACACATGGTTGGGGGTGGGGTTGCGACTTTTGGGCGGTAAAATCTACAGTGAAGGTGTCAATAACCACATCCTGGGTGGGGAGGGGGTGGAAGTGACATTTTAGGAAGGAGCGGTCCAGGTCAAGGTCGAACGTCCAGGTCAAGGGATTAGCTTAAAATATTTGAAAAACACAGCCGCCAAGTAAAAACAAGCACATCACCTTGGACCTCCACCAATACCGTCACCATACCCTCTAAAACCACGTGGTTACCACATAGTTTGCCCACATCGAGCACTTGCCCGTCTGAGCCCACCTTCACCCTCATCAGCCCACGCGGGGCCCACGCGGGTGTGTTGACTGGGTTCGGTATTTCAAGGACCTGATGAAGCCCGTTCAGTTCCATTTCCGTTCACGAGGCTGCAATCATCTCACTATGAACGATCCTGACCATGATTCCATAGTTTCATCCTCTGATACACAGGCGTGATTCGGCAAAAAGGATTTCACACCCACCCCGGTGGGCCTCCGAACCACCTTTGCCCTGGTGGGGGTTTTCAAACACTCCCCCTCAAAATCGTTTCCTATGCGGACCAGCGAAAAGCGCAAAAGCTGTTGGATAGCTAATAGAAATTCATAAAAAACTACATTGGTCACTTTTTGGCTCAGGTTAATATTGAGGTCATGACACGTCAAAGAAGGTTGCATGTTAGGGTAGAGCTTTTGGACTCTAGTTTCTGACAAAGTTGGGTTAGAACCATTTTGTAGGCACCATTCTCTTCATTTCGTCACGGCAAATGGAGTTATGTATAATATGACTATGCTAGGTCAAAACGCAAAAAATTACCTGACCTCAGTTCAGGTCAAGATCATTTTTTAACCTAGCATAGTCAATACGCATATCAATCGACTCGCAATAGCAATCCAAACGAAATGGTATCAAAACATAAGTTGTGCCATCATTTCCTGCAAAGTTATTGACCCAAGTCTGAAAACTGTTTAAATAGCCCCAGATGACCTCTCAGAGGTCACAGGTCAAAATTGCAGCATGAACCTGAAAAGTGGCCCAGGATACTACGGCTTGGAGAATACGAAGGTATTCTCAGCTGTATCTACACAAATACAGCCCTCTTTCTGTTTTCCCCACGTATTTCCAATAGAGAATACAATCCGTGCCTGATTCTAGATCATCGATATGAAAAACCCCGGAATGTATATTATGGTGCTACAGCATGCATTCCAGGACTCCTCGGTGCTCACTCGGTTGACCAATTATGTCGTATAAGTTTCAATTCAACAGATTCACCCATTTCTTACTTACATACACCGTCTTAAAACAATTTGAGATGAGGTCACTTGACCTGCACTGGTGGTCTGACCTGGGATGACCCAGCATTGAAATTTTTAGTGAAGTTGCGAAATTGACCAATGATAAGGTGTGCCAAGTACGGCGGCGTTTCGCACTGTCATTTTTTCCTGCCACCGGAAAACCTGAGGGGGTGTTCAAACACCCCACACTGGGGCGAGGTTTAATGTATCAAATCTTTAGGCATGCCTTGCCACTGCGATAGTTGCCTGTTTCATTCAAACATCACACGTGAATGATTAGTACTGGGGCTTTTATAGTTGAAGAAAAGGATGAAGTGCAATTTTCGCACTTGCACAGTTTGTTCTTGATTAATTTCGCAGCTTTTCTGAGGTCTAGGTCATCTTCGGTCAGGTCACTAGACAAGGTCAAGTAACCTCAACTTAAATATGCTAAAGCAGTCTGTAGTCACGGACAGTTTCAGTGCAAGTTATAGCACCTGCAAGTTATATCAAATCATAAGATCACCAAATGTGACAGTTCGTGGTGGCAGGCTTTTTATAGATGAGCTAGCGCTAGGTCAGCACTATAGCCTTTCTATTACGATGAAATTTGAAATTTTGGGAAAATTTCAGATCGGGTAGAAGAAAGGAGTAACAAAGCATGTACGCTGTTGCCTTACACACCTCCTCCGCCGGTACTTCCTTGACACAAGTAGGTATCGTTAATGTGACACCAACCAGCTTCCGACTGGTTCCAGCAGAAGGCAGTGTAGTGGCTGATCTGGTGCTGCCATGGTGTGCTACCACTGCGTACAGGTCAAACACAAGGCTGCCAGATATCTGCGGATGCCCGAGTGCCATCCCACTGAGGTCCAGGTCGCTGAGGGGAAAGTGACGTGACCGAGGGCTTGGCGCGATGTGCTGCCGCTATAGGTAGAACGCTTAAGTTGCATAATCACCACAGATGGCAGGCACCAGGCATCGAACTTAAGTTGTTAATTGGCCTATCTCCTCGAATCCTGGATGCATAAAATAGCAAAAACACAAGGAATATATATTAGAACACAGCCCTTCCTCAGATAATAATAATTATTGGGGCTTATCGACGCACCAACTGCCAGGGTCATATGGCGTCGCCAACTCTCTCCCTGTTGGAAGGGTTGCTCGGGAGCCAGCTTGCTCCTTGTTCAGGGAAGCCGCCGGACCTTGAACCCGGGTCGGCTGCGTGGAAGCCAGCTATGCTGACCACTCCACCACCGCGCCCCCTCCTCAGAATCTTCAAGAAATGTAGTGATTGGAGAAGCTCTTGATCATGGTGTGAGCTGAGGCCTCGAATTTCAGATTTCGCTAAATTTCAGAATAATCAATAAAGTTTTGCTTTTTGTAAACAAAAGCTTATTTCTGAATCACATTTTAAAAAATGTGACTCAGCTTTTATTTTTT
This sequence comes from Lepas anatifera, assembly GCA_034440635.1. NCBI lineage: Eukaryota > Metazoa > Arthropoda > Thecostraca > Lepadidae > Lepas > Lepas anatifera. The sequence goes on along the minus strand of JAOTON010000654.1, from coordinate 70,329 downwards.
ATCACTGCGTTTGGATTGGTATTGCAAGTCGATTGATATACAAATATTGACTATGCTAGGCTGAAAAATGATCTTGAACTGACATGAATTCAGGTCATTTTTGTGTTTTGATCTAGATTTGCCGTGACAAGAGGAAGCAAGGAGTGCCTAAATAATGATTCTAACTCAACTCTGTCAGACGCTAGAGCCCAAAAACTTAAACTCAAAATTCCACTTTCCTTGACCCGTCATGACCTCAATATTGACCTGAGCCAAAAAGTGACCATATGTTTTTTCATGAATTTGTAAGAGCTATCCACCAGCGTTCACGTTTATTTCGCTATCCCGCATAGAAGCCGAATTCGAGGAAAGTGTTCAAACACCCCCACCTGAGCGAAGGGGGCTGGGAGGCCCACCGGGGTGCAGGTTAAAGTAAATGCTCTACCACCATCCATTACTACGTTATTCAGTTTTAGCTATTTTCCCATCTTTTTCCAAAGGAGAGATCATGGCTCATATCTGCCCTTAGGTCATCGATATACAAATATCGGAACATGTTTTGTAGAACTCGGTTGGGTTATTATGTGATATGAGTTTCAATCACATAGGTTACCCTGCTCTGAATTATGTTATTGTAATCCCTTTTTTAGGCGAGGTCACTTGATCTGCATTGGTGACTTGACCTAACCTGACTTAACCTTAAATCTTATCAAAAGTTGTAAAAATGGTCAGAGCGTTTGTATGCCATGTACGGCGGCGCTACGCGCCACTGTTTTTATCCTGTCTTCAAGAACCCAGGGGGCGGGTATCCGCCCTCTGTTAATGCGCCTATTAAAACGTTTTTTTATTAGTTGACGCAAACACGCGCTAAAGGTTTTTTTCTCATCAAATTTTTGCTTTCTTTTTGGTGAAATCGCAGGGACCCTTTTCGGCGCAGCCCTCCCCCTCTGAGTGAAATCCTAGCTTCGTTCCGTGTTAAGCTGTATTAAATATCCATAGATTTGTTTTAATATTATTTTTTCAAAAACTTTCGATAGAGAGCATAGAAAGCTAATTGGTTAATTATTGGCAGTATGAGCGGAATTAGCCTCATTTTTTAATTGGCTTGATATTTGCTATCTTCCAGGATATCGGGAATTTACAATTCGGATTTTTTATTGAACAGTTTGGCTCAGGGTTGACCTATTGTACCGCACTTCGTTTTATGATTTGAACAGGGATTTCGTCAGGGTCCGTTGTTTATTCTGGTTTAGTCCGTGAATTGTTGTTAGCACTTCAGGTCCTGGCCCTGCACTTCAGGTCTTCAGGTGAATTATTGTCAGCACTTCAAGTCCAACAGATCCTGTCAAAAATCAATCGCATATGATAACATCACAATGCTGCCACTCATTGCACAACAACACAAATACTGGTTCCGGACTGCCGACTGGAGAGAGCGTGGTCCGGACCAAGAGATGTCACTCTCGGGCGGAAATACCCATTAGGAAGGCGACAAATCCTATCGCGGCGGCGCGGCGCCGTTACTCGCATCCTGGGGAAGGGGAGGGAGTGACATTTCAGTGATGCGCCATCGACTTAACAGAGGGGCGTCGCTACCATTTCAGGGGCCACCCAAGGCTGATTTGAAAGGGTAAAGTACTCCTTTTCCCCCTGAATACGTCTAAACAGCAGTGTTATATTCATCTACATATGATCACACTGTACATAAAGTGAAATATTATTTAATAGGTCTATGTTCTAGGCCATCAAGTGAACTATAAAAACATTCACATTTTGAAGGAGGAAGGACTATAGGAACTGTTCTCGCTGTATCCCCTACCTATCTCTCTGACACGGTGCGAAAGGGGTGAGCGCGGCCCTCCCAGCGTGCAGCCTACCACATGGCGTTCCCCTGTACCTCGCTTTGCCGGCTCTGCTGCGGACCCTGCGGGTCTACTTTGAATTAAATTGCTCACTCACTTACTGATGTCACGAAAAGAGCTGATGGATGACCATGCTGTGAACAAGATACCTCAGGTAATGTTCCCGAAGAGCACCGAAGGATGGGATTAAGGACGCCTAGACTGCGCGGTGACAATGGCCTGTCAATCGCCGTTACGGGGAGGGGGATAGGGTGATGGCATCGGAATTCAGCGGTGGGAATTTTTCAAGGTTTGTGACAGTGTACAGCACACTTGCATATGCACTTTCCCGGCAACACGAAAGGGATGGCACCCATCTTTAGGTTTCAAACAGCCTCACCAGTGTTGCACAGCAGACGTAGGGGAAACGGGAGAAGCACGAATATTTTACTTTTTAATGCAGTAAATTTGATATCAACATGTCATGTTATCTCACGCTTTTGAAAAAGTTCTCAAAACACACACACACAAATATTATATATGTATATATATATATATATATATATATATATATATATATATATATATATATATATATATATATATTTCATTAATATGACGGAATATTCGGAGTTGGTTTTTTCTTGGTGAGGCTTTCAACTTTGCGGACTAGGTTTTTTCCTTGGTTGTTCAGATCTGAGTGAATTGCGCTTATATTTTCAACATGTTCAAGTAACGTTTCATCAATCCAATTGACATCCTCAGACGACATGAGAGACATAAGACGCAAAATTAAAAATCCATATGATATACGTTATAAATCCAAAAGTAATCGCAGATCGGTTCGGTCAGTAATTATTTGAAGAAAATGGAGCTGACAGCAGCCCCCGTTCAAGTTGCCTGGCATTTTGCGGCGGTGACGTCATCGCCGCGATGCCGCAGGCGTTTTGCGGCTTGAAGTATCGGCAAACTGGGTATATTTGACGTGGTCAGTAAAGCTTGCAGATGACTGAAAGACTTCAAAAATGGCTTAGTTGACAAGTTTGATCATATTTCTAGCCATTACAGGGTTTCTGCAGCCCTAAGACCGGCCTGCAGGGACTTCAGGGGCTTTTCTCGCAGTGATGTTCCGTTGCTCTTAAGAGTCATTATCAGTGTAATAGCATCGCAATTTCATCCTTCACGTCATCGTTGCTTAGATGAAAATACGAAGTACGGGTTTTTCCAATGGAGGTTTTTTAGCGAGACGAACAAATTTTTGAGGTACCGCGTGGTCGCGAGTCCAGGACTTATTTTGGGGAGGCTAGAAAACTCTGGCGGATACAAGGGGACTAGGGCTCGAGCCCCCAATGTCCCAGCCAGCAATTTGGGTGGGCTGAAGGCCAGATTCGGCTGGCAAGTCTGGCAAGCCCTCCCTCAGCCCACCTAGAACGGATGAGGGCCCGGCGGTGCGCCGGCTTCGGGCCGGTTGAATGGAACTAGCCATTCGACCAGTCTTCGTCCGAAATCGACCGGCCGCGCACCGGCCTGCTCCGGCAGCATTAGGCTTCCCAACCGCCTCAAGGCAAAATCTAACCTTGTCTGTGATAATACGTATGAAGTGTATGATGAGTTCTGATGGATTTTTCCCAATTTTGTGTATTTTGGTCATAATTTAAAAAGAAAGAAAGAATCAAGCATGTTTCTAAATATATTACAGCAATTCTTACTTTACACACTTGACAGTGCTGGACAGCCGCCGTTTCCACCCGCCAGGTTTTTGAATATCACAGTTGGTGAGGTGGTGGTAGTGGTCAAAAATATACATTTACGGCTGTTACAGCCTTCGCTGTTACCAGTTGGTTGTTAGTGTCTCTACTAACAGTGGTTGTCACGGCGTTACGGCCATGCCCTAAGAGATACGGCCACTTTCAGTTGTTAACAGACGTACCATTTTTGCTTCAGTGACATTTTTCTGAGGTAGGTGACTGTTATTTGCCGGTGCTCTGCTTTCGAGGTGGCAGGAAACTACGAGATGTTTGGGGTGGCTCAAATCTTTTCAAATCTCAAAGCTTTTGTATGGCAATAATGTGGCTTCCCCTCCCCCGCCTCATCGGCGCAGCTGGTGCGGCGAGGTCGTCTTCGAAGACTTCTGAAGCGATTGAGCGCCTGAGTACATTTCATCGTGCCGATAAAATATCGTTTGTAGCTAGAAATACTGTTTTATTGTGTTAAGAAATAAAGAACTGTCATATTTATTCGTGTTTCTGAAAAACATGCTCGGCAGAAGTAGAGGCTCTTACGGATCGTGCACATGCTACATTTCCACCTTTTATCTTGCTCACGTGAGGCATTTGTATGAAATTATGTGACTTCCCCCGCCCCACTCCTCTTGCATTGTGCAATTTCTTAACGACCCCTGCCCCCTAGGAGCAAGCGGAGCTTCACAGAATTGTTTATTTGTGAGTAAATATTTGTCCCACTGTCGCAAATGACCATCCCAGGAAAATGTTCGGCAATTGTCTTGGTTTCTAGCGAGAAATGCCAGAATTTAGATCATGCTCCGGTCGAGTGGCAGGGTTTAGACGGTGAAAAGAAGACTGCAATCGGGGCTCACGTGTGTGTGGTTCAGAATTGTTATGCCTCGACGTTTGGTATTTTTGTCTTGGAGTCATTTTTTACTGGCAAGGAATAAAATAATGGCTGTACTGGCAGGGCTTCCGGTATATTAGCAATCACTAGCTGCGCCTGGAGATTGAGGACATTGGTCTCTCCATGCGATACGCATCATTCATAAATGAGGGAAAATACCCCACCCAAAAGTGGAACTGAATACGCCCCTGCGCACCCCAACGGCGTTCCTGGAGCCGCCCATGAGCCCAGCAACCAGACTGCAACGGCCCCGCGTGGGGCCATAGCACGGCTATAACGCCCCAGAGCTGGCATTGCGCTGGAATGGAATGGCAAACGCCGGCGTCGTACGGTTTGGGCTGGGGCCGCTGAGGAGCGGTATGGCTCCGACCGGCCCAGAGCCGAATTTGGCTGGCTGCGGGTCGGTATAGTCCGGCGCAGCTGGTGTGGCTACGGCACGGGAGCGGTATGGGACTGCGCTGGGATCTTGTTTCACCCCCGGTTGGAGCCCCACGCTGACCCGTACCGTAGCCGGCGCTGGCCTGCCGGAGCATTCCGGCCCATAGCCCGCGCTGGCCCAGACCAGAAATGCTGGCTGGGGTTAGTGTCTAGTAAATGCATAGGCCGATGCTGATGTGAGGCAATGGCGAGGAGGCTCGAACCCCCTTGCCCATACCCCAAAAGTCCTGTACCCGCCACTGTTCCCCGCCATAGCCTCCGAACAGCCTTTGCTTATACAGATATTAGTAGACATCTCGGAGGGGTCCCCTCGAAATTTAGGAGGCTCGTGAGCCCCATAACCTCCTTATATCCACCACTGGTACTACAGGCGGATCCAGGGGACAAAGCCCGGGCGGGTGTCCTCCGATGTGCCCTCGAGGTCACACCTGAGATGGTCACAGCGCCTCCTGAAAGGTCGATGGAGCCACCTGAAATGTCGCTTCCCACCCCCCTCCCTCCCTCCTCCACAGGAAGCGGAGAGCTGCGCCCGCTGATAGGATTTGGCGCCTGCACCTGATAGGTTTTGCCAGTCAAAAATGGGGCCCCCTGGTCCGAATGAAGCCCCCCTGGTCTGGATGACATCCCCTCCCGGGAAGAATGCCCCCCCTCCCGACTGGTAATCCTGGATCCGCCTATGACTAGTGCCCTGTATATATAAACAGCCCAATTAAAATAACTTAGGGTAAAATTTAATCACATTTACGGGTTTCAATGGGGTGAGTCAGAGGCGTAGCCAGGGAATTTTTTACGGGGGGGGGACAGGAGTGGTCCGGCAATGATGACAAGGGGGAAAAATTGGCACTTGGCGAATGCAGGAGACAAGAAGGCACTTGGTCCTCCAATAGCCAATGGGGAGCACATTCCACGTCCATGCTGCTTTCGACGCCCATGACTGCAACTGTTAGAGCGATCGGCGCGTGTTACATTTAGGCCTTGAGCAGCGGCTATAATCGGGCTGAGGTGCGATATTTCCTACTATCGTTACTGTTTCCGTATTTGCCCAAGCCCAATCCTTTCACCCCGTATGTCGTTTCATTGGTTTTTATTCTCGCTCGGTCCTGTCATGTTGCTCTTTTACAGTATTGCGGATCAGTAAAAACTGTAGAAGGATTGCCAGACTAGTATACTTTTTAGTATAACATACCAAATGCTACTAGGTTTGTCAACATATTTCACTTTACATTCAAGTGCAAAAAAGTCTATTCAATGGCTCTTTTCTTAAATTTTTAAACTTTATTTATCCACAAAGCTTAAATTTTAACCCTCAAAATAAGGAGATGTTTCCTTTCTTAGTAGATACCAAGAAAACAACCAAAATTTTACTAGTAGAAAACTTGAACCAACCTGGGATTCTAGGGCCTTGGCTGACAGGGCTCTAGAATTATTCCTGTGTGCAGGTGCTTTTAACGTGGAAGGTATCTCCAGCAATAGCAAAAGAGCAAACATTGCTATCAACCTTTCTGTTATATGATAAACGGCTTAAATAAAATAATGCAGGTATGACGAACTATTTGATCACCATGTCGACATCACTAGGACACATTAACATTACATAACACTCAATGACAATTCACTATTCACGGATATGCATTACACGGTACGGTTTGAGCTAACCTGTTGGGAGCCGTTTATCATGTCCCCATCAACTTCATCTGTCTGTTGATTTCTGGGTCCCTGTCTCTGATATCAACGGCCTCCAGGACCGTTAGCCTCCTGTCAAAGCATCGCGCTATGATGGATATATTATTAGCATAACTCTGGGGAGTTTTAGTTTGTGAGTCGTTTCAGTATGTTTTTGGGGGCGCTGGCCTGGAGGTGGAATGTCATACATCTTGAGAGTGTAGTTGTGCGTCCGATGTATATCGAGTTAGCACGGGGCGCACAGTCACTGATGGGGCAATGGTACCCATCTACATGCATCTAATGAAACTTGCATCAGCGAAAATCTGTTCCCATCCTTTACTAATATCAAACACACCCATACCCACACCCACAACCACCAACACACACACACACACACACACACACACACACACACACACACACACACACACACACACACACACACACACACACACACACACACACACACACACACACACACACACACACACACACACACACACACACACACACACACACATACGCACACACACAGATATATATATATATATATATATATATATATATATATATATATATAACATTGGTTTAGTTTGGGAAAAGATTTTGATTGATGTCTTATTGATTGAAAATGACGGCATATCTGGCATTGATGAGCCTTCGGTTTAGAGTCTCGATTCTTCTGATACGCTTTTTTCATCTTTCGAGGACTGTTCAAACAATATTTTCCAAATGAATCATGTATCAACGTTATGTTAATCACATTAACATTTTCAGGCATGTCATTGGGCACATATAATTATTAAAAACAGTCATTAATATAGGACACATCTAGCACTCTGTTCGATTCGTCTCGATGCCGATTTATTTCCTTTAAAGGGAATGTGGCACCTTCATAACGTGATTTAAACTGAGATAACCAAATTGTTAAGCAAGTCGGAAAACGCTGTACTCCATATATCACTTGTCTTGGAACTCGATATTTCCTTAGAAAAAAGCTAAAACCTACCTGACACCAGCCCCCTCATCAGCCCCCGCCGGGCGGCTATTGTTGTGATCTGCTGGTGTGACGACATATGCTGACGTCACGATGAGCATCAGCCAATCGAAGCCCTTGAAGCTTTTTAAGTATGGTAGTGGTTGCCAGATCGTGACATCATCCACAGGCTGATATTTATTTGTTTTTCTAGAGGAGCATTTTAAAAATCAAAATATTGAGCTTATTGTACATTTTTCAGAGAAATCATGAGTGGTTTCATTATTTTCGACTAAAAGTACGCCTAATTGCACTGAATTCCAGGATTCGACCAAGGTGCCACATTCCCTTTAAGAGTAATAACACCAAAAAGTAGCTTCAACTTCATGCAGTTGTAATGAAACGGCACCATCGTGAGATAGAAGTTGCAACTTTTTTAATTGCAGAATATTTGATTTTTACGCTTTCGCTTAAAAATGAAAATCATTTATCTAAAACCTACACTCTACATTCTCATAAGCGGTGAGTTTATCGCATTCACACACCCATGCATTCATCACAATGTTCTTCACCGTCTGGGCCCTAGAGGGGGCCCATCAAACAGCGACAGTGTGGAGACCTGGTTCATTTGACGGTTGATGGTGGGGCTCAGGTTCCGGATGAACACAGATTCCAGGGCCTGCAGCTTCTTAAATGTCGGTGTCCTGTACAAGCATAGTCCAGATTAAAGTCTTGTTATGGTCGCGTTTTATATGTTCTTTTTCCGGGGCGCCTTCTTGAAGATGCATCGTCATTCTCCGTGAGAGACTTGTTGTTGTTTGTCCAACGTAACTATATTCTGGACGGTGCGCACAGTCACCATATGGAAAATTAAATTTGGATACTACGTTGTTCACCTTCAACTTCGAGTACTCTGCGGACAGGTTGTTTTTCATCACCTGTGTATTCCGATGTTGGGGTGCTCTTGTAGAAAATGCGAATTCTGTCGCCTTCCAGTTTATTGCTAGTTTCGGGCTGGCAGTGATTGCTGAGCTGCATTCGGATGATGTCTTCGAGTTTTCTTTCTCGTAGTTATTGCTTGAAAAGATATTACGGATACGGTCAAGCTCTTGGTGGACGAGCTCCCAGGTGCTGCAGTGCGTGAGAGCCCGAGAGAAATAGGCTCTGATCACGCTGTTTCCGTTGAGACATTCGCTTTTTCCGTTGAGGCAATGGCCGGTGTTAGTCTCTTTGCGGTAGACATTGGTTTGGTACTTGTTGTTGGAGGCATCGACCTTTACATCCAAGAAAGGGATTGTGTTTTCTACGCTTTCTTCGGTACTGAATTTGAGCTCTGAGACCTCTTCAAGATTTCTCTTAAGAAGATTCGGTTGGTAGCGTCCTTGATATCGGTAAAGATATCATCCACGTAGCGGTAGTACAGGTGAGGTTTGGTTTCCATCGTCTGCAGTGAGTTTTCTTCCACACAGCACATATAGCTTCGGGCGAATAATACTCCCAAAGGGAGAACCAATCGCAATGCCATTTACTTGGTAGATGAGTTTGCCTTCTGGGCATCGGAATGGAGCAATTTTGTACATATGGATAGCATTTCTTTCAGAACATTACGTGGTACCCGAGGTTGTGGTAGCTCAGGGTGGTTGAAGGCATAGTTGAGGATAATCTGAATAGTCTCATCAATGGGAACGTTCGTGAAAAGACTCTGGGCGTCAAGTGATGCAATTATGCCCTTTCTCTCTCGGAGCTTGAGTATTTCTAGAAATTCCGTAGACGACTTCAACGAGTACGTTCCGAGTATAAATGGAGACAGGATATCTGTGAGATATTATAGGTCTCATCGGGTTGCCAGCCTTGTGCGTCTTTATATTCCCGTAAAAGTACCCAGGGTTAAACTCACCGATGATGCGTTGGAATTTGATGTCTCGGAACGCACTCTTTCAACTCGTCTACGAAATTTCTCCGACAGAGAAAGGGCATAATTGAATCACTTCACGCCCAGAGTCTTTTCACGAATGTTCCCTTGATGAGACTATTCAGATTATCCTCAACTATGCCTTCAACGACCCTGAGCTACCACCACCTCGGGTACCACGTGATGTTTTGGAAGAGATTCTATCCAGATGTACAAAAGTGCTCCATTTCGATGCCCAGAAGGCAAACTCTTCTACCAAGTAAATGGCGTTGTGATTGGTTCTCCCTTGGGAGTATTATTTGTCCGAAGCTATATGTGCTGTGTGGAAGAAAACGCACTGCAGAAAATGGAAACCAAACCCCAGCTGTACTACTGCTACGTGATTGATATCTTTACCAATATCAAGGACACTGAACAGCTGGACCTTCTTAAGAGAAATCATGAGGAGGTCTCAGAACTCAAATTTAGTACCAAAGAAAGCGTAGAAAACACAATCCCTTTCTTGCATGTAAGGGTCGATGCCATCAATAACAAGTAACAAACCGATGTCTACCGCTGGAAACCAATGCCGCTTGGGGTCAGTGGTTATATGGCCGCCCGGTAGCTCAGTTGTTAGAGCGTTGGGCTCCGGCCTGTTGCTCAGGAACATGAAGTGACTGTGCATGTACACATTGTGCATGCTTGGAATCGGTTCCACTGAGACGCTCCGGCGCTCTATGTTTACTCGAAGTAGGTCGGCTGGCAACTGACTGGTGAGCAGAGATGGCCTACGCTGCGTTACGTTACCGAATTATGCTACGTTACGGTTCGATTTTGGCCAAAACTACGCTACGGAATTATGTTACCAGGGGCGTAGCCAAGGGGGCGGCAGCGACAGCCAGCCCCACCCCCCTCCCCCTGAGGACCCGAAGAGCCCGCTGAGGACACGATTCTGTAAAAAGCAGAGCCATTTTTACCCATCAGGGCCCTTTTGGAGCTGTCCCAGAAGCCATTTTCGCCCCCCCTGAGCGAAATCCTGGCTACGCACCTATATGCTACGTTATATTTCATCGAGTACGGAATTACGGTACTTAAGCTACGGCTACGGTAAAAATATTTCGCACTACGATATCAGCATTGTGTTCACACATTCATACTTTAACCCTCGTCCCGGTGGGGAGGTGTTTGACATCCCCTCGGGTTTTACCGGTTGTACGAAAAAACGGCGGCGCGGAGAACCGCCGTACTTGACACATCTTATCCTTGATCAATTCCGCAGCTTTCCCCAAAAATTCAAGCTGGATCATCTCAGGTCAGGTCACCTGGTTAGGTTATGTGACTTCACCTTTAGAAATGTTTAAGGTGTCAGAAGTAAGAAAGGGGTGAATCTATCGAATTGAAACTGCTAGCAAATAATGGCCCTACCGAGTACTACAACCTATAGGTTCCTGTTGCAATGTTTTACCTGTGACCTCTAAGAGGTCATCTGAGCTGCTGGGAGATTTTCTGACTTGGGTCAATATCTTTACAGGAAAGGACGATACAACTTTTATTTTGATTCCTTTACGTTGACACTGCTTCTACTGTTCGATTGATGTGCATATTGCATATGTTAGATTAAATAGTGACCTTGACCTGACCTGAGGTGTGACCTGATGACTGATGTGTGTCACCTGATATTTGGGGCCAATGGTCGGTAATTTTTTTGTCACCAGTTGAAAAAAAATTATAAATCGAAATCAACCGGCTTCTAATTTTTACAAGCCCAAAAATGTGTCCGTGATTTACACTATCCACCTAAAGATCCCAATCTTAATTGACAGCGGGGAATTCCAGGACAAAATGGCCAAAAATATTTCAATATGATGCCACCATGTCTAGAAAAAATCTTAAGCTTTGTCTCCGGGGTAGTTTTGGGCCAGGAAAATGCCTGTGAGAATTGTAGCCCCAGCAGACCAACGGTGACCGAGTTATAGCCCGAGACATTTTCGGGAGGTCACCTTGTAAACTCATCTCTGATCCTTTATAACTCAAACGCTTTGCCTGATTAACAAGTTTTGTATATCATTAGGCTCGTCTTGAACTATACATTATTTTGAAGAAAAAAATAAAACCTCAAGATAAAAAAGAATTTTAATTCGTTTGAACTTTCCTTTTTGACCTAGCTTGACCTTTTCATACTTGAAATTTCCCTTTTAGAAACCTAGAAAATTTTGTCTCATAAAATATTTTTCGATGAGAAATTTTCAAAAATGCGTTCTTGCTATAAATTCCAAATGTTAGCACCTAAGGTAGGTATGCAGACGGTTTTTACCACTGCAGTAGCACAGTCTCATGTTTAACACCGCAAACAGAGCGACTGCTTTTGTAATCGATTGCTTACAATGATATTGCATTGTCTTTACGAAATTTTCATCGTGAAAGTGTCAGAATTTATGAGAATTAACACCCGCCCACACGAGGGGGCGGGCTACTGGTTTCGTCAGGTTTCTACATGTAGTAAAAAAATACCTTCGCGCAGCGCCACCGTACTTCATCTACCACTAACTCGAAATTTTAGCAACTTCTGGCAAAATAATCTAGGTCAACTGGCAGGTGGTGGGTACCGTAAATACCGTAGGTCAGCTGGCAACTGACTGGTGAGGGGGCGACCTGAGGTAGATGGCCGTCGTTATGCCTTGTGGGACGTTCAACTTTTTTCCTTAATTAACCCTTCATCGTGGGAGTTGCTCGTTTGGGTGGTGGGGTCAGGGTCTCCGTAAAAAGTCTCTTGATGACTCTAGTGAGACTCCGACTCCTAAAACTGAATTGGCAAAAACTTTGACAGGATTTATAAAAAGAAAAGTAGCAGCCCTTAAAAGTGATTGAAAGGAAAGGGCAAAGAAACTTATTTGGAATGGGCCTTGGAGCCTTAAAAGAAAATTTACAAAGATTTCGCGACTTCATCAATAATTGAAACAAGCATGACTTATCCTATAAGCACCACTAACTCACACAATTACATCGTTCCCGGAGATGGAAAAATAGTATGGATACAAGATGCCCAGTGCAGCACAGCATACTTTTGAGAGGATTCATACAATGTAAAAAAACGTGTCTGAAAACCTTTCATTTCCAGGAAATAATTTGAATCTGCTCATATATGCGAGAAAATGTCCTGAAATCATAACACATTCGACTTGCTCACTTGAAGAGGTTGCCGCACATGATATTTCTAAAGGTAATCATTTCATAGCTTCATAGGCTAGGTCTCTTGACCTTGGTTGGCGGTCTGACCTGGTATGACCCAGACCTAAAATTTTTCCAGAAGCTGCAAAAGTTTCGAGTTAGAGGTAGATAAAGTACAGTGGCGCTGTGCCAAGGTGTTTTTTACTACCTGTGGAAAACTGAGGAGGCTGGTTGCCCGCCCCCTCGTGTGGGTAAGTCTTAATTCTCATAAATTCTGACACTTGCACGATGAAAATTTCGCAAAAACAATGCAATATCATTGCAAGCAACCGATTACAAAAGCAATCGCTTTGTTTATGGTGTTAAACATTAGGCTGTACTACCGCAGTGGTAAAAAAGCGTCTGCATACCTATCTTAGGTGCAAAAAGGAATTTATAGCAAGAACACCTTTTTGAAAATAAACTTATCGAAATGTTTTTATAAATCAAATTTTTTTAGGTGTCTAAAAGGCCAATTACAACTGCGAAAAAGTCGAGCTAGGTCAAAGAAGAAAAGGTCAAACGAACTAAAAGTCAAAATGTTTTTTAAATTTAAAATTTTCTTTTTTCGAAATAATGTATATTTCAAGGCGAGTTTAATGATATAGAAAACTTCTTGATCAGGCAATGATTTTTTGAGTTATGAAGCATCAAAGATGACTCTACAAGGTGACCTCCCGAAAATGCCTCGGGCTAAAACTCGGTCACCATTGATCAGAGGGGGGCTAAGATTCTCACAGGCGTGTTCCTGGCCCAAAACTACCTCGGAGACAAAGTTTCAGATTTGTTTCAGTCAAGCCTTGGTCGATCTGTCCTGGAATCCCCCAGCATTTTGAAGCACTTCTCGTGAAATTGAAGTTTGTAATTTAAAGTAATGGTTTAGTCGTTACTTTTTCAAATACTATCATTCAATTTCAAATTTCAAATTAAAGCAAATCGTTACCAAGAATCCTCAGTACTGCGATCGAGATCACGAGAAAGTACTCGTACTTATACATATATGACGTAACTTTTTCGTAGTACGTTACGATACGCTAAACTTTGGCGTAGTGCGCTACAGAATTCGCCCAACTACGCTACTCTTCATTTCCAGAGCTACGGCTACGGAAAAATGATTTCATACCGTAGCGTAGGCCATCTCTGCTGGTGAGATTGTGACCTGAGCGGGGCGAGCGTCTTTGTGCTTTGTTGGACGTTCAATTTTGGCTTCTAAATTGGGCCTTCATTGTGGGAGCTGCTCGTTCGTATGGTGGGGTCGGGGTCTCCGTGACTACTCCGCTAATGACTTTAGTGAGCACCAGACTCCAATAACCGAACGTGGAATAACTTGGACAAAATTTATAATAAAAATATGGGTTTCTGGGATCCAGACTCTCATCGCTCCGACCAAGGCAGACCACCAGAGTAGCACAACGCAGAAATACAGGTCGGCAGCCAGCATGATCATTGAGCAGTCGTCAGATCCAACAGCCCAGGGGGCGAGAGTCCGTGGCCTTCACCCAACTCAGTAGACGGTTTGTCGATCGGCCACTCCAGAAAGCATGGGCCGGCTGGGAAGTCAGCCCGACGGCCGTTAGAGTCCCTGCCGAGTGGTGGTGTCCACGCTACCGGTCCCACGGCCAGCGCGGGGGCCAGCGGAGACGGTCCAGCGGAAACAACAGCCCACCTCCCCTCCAGTACGCGACCGAACCGCATCAGTTCCTATTAATAGCACGGACCCATAGGCGGATCCAGGGGCAGCAGGGCACATGCCCCCTCGATCGATCCTCGGCGGCCCCCTAAAATGGTCACGGCGCCCCTGAGATGTCGCTTCCCACCCCCCTCCCAGGATGCAAAAATAGGCGCCCACCGATAGAATTTTGCGCCCATCTGATAGGTTTTGCCGGTCCAAAGTGGCGCCCCCCGACCGGATGGTGCCCCTCCCCCGGAAAGGTGCCCCCCGATCGGAAATCATGAATCCGCCTATGCGCGGATCCAAGATATCTAATGGGGAACTTATGGTGAGGGGGATTTGGAGCAGAAAACCCTATCAGGTTTGCCCCAAATGCCATCAAGGAGATGCCGATACACTCGTCCTCGGGGGAGTAGGAAGCTACCTTTCAGGGGGGCACCATCGACCTTTTGGGGAGAGGGGAGGGAGTCAAGGATCGATAAGGGGGCAAGTGCCCCTTAGCTGCCTTTTCGTGCATCCGCCTTTGAAACATATGTGTATGATTCCAAAATATTTCGGAAAGTGGGAGCGGGCGTGCTGACTCCAAGCCTTCTTCTTCTGAAGTGTATGATATACAACGAAGGTAATAGACATGAGGACTAATAAAATACTGTTAGGGAGATATGATGACTCAACCACGTCTGTTTTTACAAAAGTGGCTCTAAACGCAGCACTGGTGCTGGAGACGTGCTCCGTGGCAATAGCATTCCAGTTTCAATTTGAAAAAACTGAGCTGTGCATAGGCGGATCCAGGATTGCCAAGCGGGGGGAGGCCCTTACCGGGGGATGGGGCGCCATTCGGACCAGGGGGTGCCACTTTGGCCGGAAAAACTATCGGGTGGGTGCCAAATCCTATCGGTGGAAGCCGATTTTCGCATCCTGGGGTGAGAGAGTGGGAAGCGATATTCAAGGGGCACCATTGGCCTTTCAGGGGGGGACACCGTGAATATTTCAGGGGGCGCCGAGGGTCGATTGGAGGAAGAGGCACGTGCCCTTTGCCCCCTCTGAATCTGCGTATAGAGCTGCTGCTTATGGCTTTTTATTAGGCGTTCTGTGCATAGCACCTTTGCCCGCCTCTAAAGGAGTGTGTGGGAGAATTTTAGAATTTAGTGTGAGGGCAAGCTACGTTAGTCTGTTAAAGCAATGGGAGTTATTTCAAGTAATGGGTTGCAAGATGTTTTAGCTTGCAAGTGGACGGTCGTGGCAATGGCATAGCCATGCCAAGGGAGGTCTTTTAATAAGTTTAGACCCGCAGAGTGCGAAGGTTATTTCTGTGGTTGAAGACCTTATAAATTTAGAGTTTGAAATTTAGAATTTGGAATTTGGAATTTAGAATTTAGAATTTTGTGTGTCAGCTATTGATGTCCGCTTGTATACGTTACTCGAAAACCTCCGTTAACTCAATAATTTCGTATTTTAGAAAGTGCGCTAAACACCTGGCCAGGGTGCCGCGATTTACCCTGCAACCCGGAGGTGAAGTTGCAGCTCCCTCTTCGGCTGGGCAGCCGCCGCGCAGAGAAAGAAGTGTGAGAGGATAGTTAGATTGTTAGTAAGAGTATAGGTGTGGTTAGTATAGACCCGCAGTGAAAGGTATCACTGCGGTGAAGAAATCTAACCTATCTAACCTAACCTGATTTCAAAGTTAGCCTAACATAACCTATCCTTAGCCTACAATGAACCATTTAAAGGTTACAAAACTATTGCTTAAATTTCGCAGTGGATCAGCTATGATTAGAAAATAGGCAAGTCCTACTTTGGGGTGCACCATGCACCCTCATCATATATACTGGGAGGAGTGATTTATAGAAACTTCTCTAGCCCAGAGTCCTTTAGAAATGTAAAGACTTTTTCGAGAAGTTCAGGATGGTCGTTACCGAGCAGAGTTTTTAGGTCTACAGGGATGTTTTGGATTCGGCAGTAATCTAGCATGGGTTGCCGATGGGTATTGTGCTGGGGACAATCGATGAGAATGTGATGGGGATTCTCCATTGCGTCGCAGGTACCACAGGTACCCGCGTTCCAATAGGCATTTAATTTTGTGTGTCCATTTCTGAGTCTGGTTAGAATAACCTCGCGCCTGCGACTCTTTTGGTTGGAAGTGGGCCAGTAGCCGATGTTAGGCTTGATATAGAATAGGTGGGCGCTGTGGTTTGTGGTCCAGTTATGTTGAATTTGCTTCCGGATGGTGTCCTGGAGGAGAGCTTTGCTATCGTCTCCAGACCACTTTAAGGGTTCGATCTCTCTAAGTTCTAGGGACTTTTTTGCCTGCTCGTCGGCCTTTTCATTTCCTTGAATTTTGCAGTGGCCCGGGATCCAAAGAAAAGAGACATCAGGGGTATCATCGATACCTTTCTGAATATCTGCTATAACGTGGTGGCTGGGGTTGACTACGTTACTGATGGCCTGCAGGACAGATTTAGAGTCTGAACAGATGACGGCTGAGTTGATATTTTGGGTTCTGATTATGGCTAATGCATTTAGGATGGCAACAGCCTCGGCTGTGAAGATGGAGCAGTTGTCCGGAAGTCTTTTCTGAAGGCAAATGTTTTGCCCCAGATGCCGAGGCCTACTTTTTCGCCTATTTTGGAGCCGTCTGTAAATATAAAGGTCTTTTCCGCGTTACAAGATCGGAACTCTAGGAATTTTTGGGAGACTTCTTCCTCTGAGAAGTCCGTTTTACGGGAAGTGAAGAGAAATTCCACTTTGGGCTCTTTTCGAGTCCAGAAGCGGGAGAGTGGGGGTTTGCCTATTGTCGCTGGCAGTGCAAGATTTAGGCTTTCCAGGGTTTTCGCTACTCTGTGCTTAAATGGGGGCCACTTCTGTAGAGTGGCTTTATTTGCTCGTCTGGGATGGGCAAAACATTGTTTTGCCGGGTGATTTTCGGTGGATTGAACCTTGATGTAGTAAGAAATAAGCTGGGCGTCGCGTCTTGTCTGTAGTGGGCACAGCCCGCTATCAGTTAGCAGGCTGGTGATGGGGGATTCTCTGAGCGCGCCTGTGGCTGCCCGGATACTGGCGTTTTGGACTCGCTCTAGCTTTAATTTATTGGTCTTGTTCGTCGAGTCAAAAACGAACGAATTATATTCGAGAATGGACCGAATCAGGGACTTGTAGAGCATAAGCAGGGTCTTTCGATCCCCGCCATACTCTGTGCCGCCGAGCATGCGGAGAATGTTGACTCGCTTTTGACAGCTAGAGACGACTTTGGTGATGTGCTCATTGAAACTCAATCGGGAATCTAGGGTGACGCCCAAGAATTTGAAGCTATTGGTGCATTCAATAGGTTTACCCGAGATTTGGAGCCGTGGAGGGTCGTGTCTGGAATGCGCTCTGGCAAAGACAACGACTGATGATTTTTCCGCCGAGAGTGATAGACCCATTAAGCTACACCAATTATCGATGTCGTTTAAGCTGTCCTGCAACTGTGTAGTTGCGTGTTGGAATTCTGGTTCGTTATACCGCCTGGTATCGATTGCAGTGGCTTTCCAAATGGCGACATCGTCCGCAAAGAGGAGTAATTTATTCCAGGCGGTAGCTTTTTGGCGAAGAGATCATTGATCATTACTAAAAAGAGGGTGGGGGGACAGAACGCTACCCTGGGGTGTGCCTTGGTCCTGGGTTGCCAGGTAGGAGAATGTGGTGCCACAACGGACTTTAAATTTTCGGTCCTTGAGGAAGTTTTCGATGAATTTTGCAAGGTGGCCGCGAATTCCTAGTTTGCTTAATTTAAACAACAGGGCGTCTTTTTGTACGCGATCGAACGCCGATTTAATGTCTAAGAATGCAGCTATTGTTACTTGCTTTTGTAAAAGCCATTTTGGATGTCACTGACTAGTTTCACCAAATTGTCAGTGGTGGCTCGCCCGCGCCGGAAGCCTGATTGCATAGCATCAAGCTTCTTTTCGAGGATCTCGTGAAGTCTAACGTTTACCATGCGCTCGACAAGCTTGCTAGCACAGCTAGTAAGCGAAATTGGGCGATAACCTTTGGGTCTGTTTTTTCTTTGCCAGGTTTTGGAAGGGGGATGATAATACTCTCTCGCCACGATGTGGGGAAAGAGTCGCTAAGAAACATGTTGTTAATGGCCGAAAGCAGGTACTTTAGTGCTGTTTGGCTGAGGTGCCTGAAGAAAGAGTAGTGAATTTCGTCAGGGCCCACTGCAGTGTTTCCACACTTGCTAATGGCGTAATTTAGCTCGGTCATTGTAAATGGTACATTATAATACTGCGTATAGAGCTATGGAAATTGTATAACATAATGCACTTTAAGCGTGTTGGTGTCTTGAATTTGCTGCACTCTTGGTCATGTGCATTTATGAACGCGCTGCACTTTTGAGCGGACTGAAATTTTGATTGTGTTGTACTTTTGAATGCGCTGAATGTGCTGTACTTTTAACGCGGAAAGAATAGGATGGGCTCGTGTTCAGCAAATACTAGAGAGATCAGCTTCGAAATCCTTCAACCGTGTATTATTACTCCAATCTTGACCATAAAGTTGAGTTTTTGACCATCTAACCTCTCAAAGGTCACGTGAGGTCACTGGAGCATACAGTGATTATGTTGCCAATAACTTCTCACTGAATTGAGATAAAACTTCCATCTTGCTCGCATTGTGCTTATCTTGTCTTTTTTCCGACATTGACGGCCCGAGGGCCCTATATTTAACCGTCACTTGGCAGTCGAGGATCACCTAACAACGCAATCAGGAATCACGAACAATACATAATCCGCGACAAAATTCAGATACGGGTATCGATGGCGCAGTTTCACACCTAGACACAAAACACCGATATAAACGCGATCAGGACATATGAACACATACACACACACGCACCTTCAGACCGATTGTTTAATTGGATTCACCCGCGTGTATTGTTGTGATGAAGAAGCTGGTTAAGATAACTACTATTTTTCAATATCTGAATGAGGTCTCCCCATTTTTTCTCGAAAAATTCCGAGTTACCTTTTAGTCTGCTTGCAGTTTGCTCTTTTTCCGCCTCTGTTTTTAGAATGTTCATAAAGTAAGTTACTTCGGGTTTCACAGTGTTATTACGAGCTTTGTTGATGACCGATTTTGCTAAAGTGACGATTAATTTCTGGATCGGACTTAACTCATGTAAAAAGAACCAGGACTGTGCGGTCCTTGGAAGCGGTATACCATACCTGCGTTCCAAAATGTTTTTTATGTCATGGATAAATTTTTGTACGATTCTGCAATGCCAAAACAGGTGAGTTATCGTTTCTATATTGTTAGTACACAGAGTGCAAACATATGTATTTGATATTCCTATTGTATGTAAAAATCTGTTTGTAGTGATTATTCTGTTAGTTATACGATAGTGGAGATAAAGCAGAGACGTAGCCTTCGTAGCCTGTTTTAGTTCTAACATAGTTCCAGTGTGAAAAAATCCTATATCTCTTTTCCATTTTTTCTCTAATGAATTATTGTTATTGCTTCTAACTTTCGAGATTACAAACTGCTTATTGACCCCGGTCACGCTCACCAGAGGCGCTAGTGTGCCATCCAAGATGGCCGCGAAAGAGGGACTCCCAAAGGTAAACAACGTTAGTGGGCCCGGGAATAGCATGGTAAACGGTGAATTATACGTGTTTTATGCCTGGTATGTGGCAGTGGCTTATAACCAGCCACTGCGGAAGGCAGTGAGGAGCCCAAATTCGAGCAGTTTTTGGTCCCAAGGAGCAAAGCTTGTAGTCAGGATCAGGTTAAAGTTTGCTGCACCCCCCACTTCTTTGCCGGTGGCGACGCTTATGTTTGGAAACGCATTTTTCATCGTACATTCAAACTGGAATTTCAAACAGCTTGAAACGAATAAATGCGTATATCTACCGAATTATTTCAATATGTCAGTTTACCGGGCTAAAAAGGAATGCAGCCATAGGCGGATCCAAGGGGACAGCAAAGTGGGCATGTACCCCATAGGCAGATCCAGGGGCAAAGGGAGTATGCGCCCCCCGCCATTGACCCTCAGCGCCCCCTGAAATGGCCAAGCCCCCTGAAATTTCGCTTCCCACCCCCCCACCCCAGGATGCGAAAGTCGGCTTCCACCGATAGGGTTTTGCTCCCATTCGATAGGGTTTCTCGGTCAGGAATGGCGCCTCGCCCCCGGGAAGGTGCCCCCGATCGGCAATCTTGGATCCGCCTTTGATGACGGCCCAAGGATAAAGGCCTACTCCTGCTAGAAGCAGGCTCAAGGGAGTGGAAGGAGGCATAAGCGGAACTGGAGATTGCCCCACAGCCAGTCTGCAAAGTATGACAGCAGGCCAGACGAGTCGCACCAGCCATCTAAAATTCTCGCACCACCATCCTCCAAAAATTCGCACCAATATGCCACATACCAGGGAAAAATGCACCCATTCCTACCCCTGCAATGCAATGCTACCTCAATCATTATTCAGTTAATTAAGGGCTTTTTATAGGGCCCCTCCTGTGTCTTAATAGCCATTCAGCCATTATTTGTTTATTTTAAGTGTCACTAACCTCGCAAATTCGCACCAGGTTGATAAAATTCACACCACTCGGTCCTGTCTCCAAGGGCACTCGCACCGACGAGATCTCGTCGAAAATGCCATACTTTGTACACTGGCCTCACAGCCGCTTACCAGGTGGATGTCAATGGAAGTCAGATGGCTGAAAAGTTCTGCAACAGACAGCAGCATTTGAGCCTATCTTCCTCCGAATTCTCAGTTTCAACTTCCACTGCTTGGACAGCACCTTATTCTGAGGAAACTTGTGAAAGCTGAGACTTCGACACTTTCTTCGGAAGGATACACACTGAGGAACGCAGCAGTTCTGATTGGATCTAATGGTTATCCGTCTCTTCTCCATTTTCTTTGAACTTTCCAAGATTATAACAAACAAGAAAATAACGCCAGTCTTCAATATTCACGTCCACCCAACGTCACGTATAACCACGCTCTTTCACGAGTTTACCACAACTGAAAATCCGTTACTATAGGAACCGTGTAGAAACCAAGGTTTGTTTACAGATGCGCCGGATATGAAGCAGCCACGCCAGACGGCAGTCCCTCTCCTGGCGTTTCCAAAAAAAATCCGCCAGGTGCCAACACTTTCGATGACCGAGGCCAATAGCAATACCGGTTTAACTTGTGATGCTTGCTTTTGAAAACATTGAGCCTGTAAGGGATATTTGGTCTCTCGAAGCGAGTTTGCATGCCAGAGCTACGCACTTCGTCAGGCAAACTTCTAATTAACGCCTCATAACACAAAAAGTTCATTGAAATGCGGTAATTACGCCTAATTTCTTCTCGTGACAGTACATTTCTATTTTCAGAATTAAATAAATCCCCTATAAATCTTAGACCTTTTGCATCCCATTCCTTAATACAAGATGTTTTGTATTT
Source organism: Lepas anatifera (assembly GCA_034440635.1). Lineage (NCBI taxonomy): Eukaryota > Metazoa > Arthropoda > Thecostraca > Lepadidae > Lepas > Lepas anatifera. The sequence goes on along the minus strand of JAOTON010000654.1, from coordinate 48,608 downwards.
AGTAAAGTCCGAAAACCAGATAGTTTCAGTCAGTATCTCTTGTGGCAGCGCGTGATAGGTATCATTGAAGTGAATAAGCGACTGCACTACATCGATCCAAAATGGATTTTGAAGCTGGTTTTTTACTCTTCTCAATTTTGCATTTCCGAAAGTTAGCAAACACGAGGGTTCTGGTAGTTCAATTCTTGCAACTTTTACCCAATCCGCGGATGACTCAATCGCTCTTCGTAGCCATGATAGTTTAAGGCTGTGAATGAACGCATTTATATCCAACATCTGAGGACCGTCGGCCTCATACCCCTGTATGATTTTTGAACGTTTAACCTGGTCGGGTTTATCCCCCCCAAAGAAACCTAAACAAAAGTTGTTCTATTTGTTTTACATATTTAGCCGATGGGTTTGGTAGCGCCGTCAGGAGATGAACAAGTTTCGAAATTAGCAATGATTTTATCACGATGATTTTACCAATAGGTGTTATGTGCCGCCGCTTCCATTGGTTAATTTCCTGTTCAAGTGCTGGCAATTTTTTTATCTAGGTTAAGTTCAATAACATTATGGTTGGTGCGATTGTATGTTATACCGAGGATTTTTATATTTTGTACCCATTTGTCACGGGGATTTGATTGATTTGCAACATATCCATACCGGGTCACCCTGTGACCCTGCCAAGGCCTTTAAATGTAGAGGTAGAACGCTCCGCTCTAAAAAGAATGGCAACCCCTGTTTCTAGATATTTTTACGTTTGTGACGTCAGCAGTTGCTCTCGAGGTGGAGCCGCCCATTCATTCAATGAGAATTGACTGCGGATCGTGGAATGTTTTCAGGTTTCAAAATGCATATGACGAGGGGGTAGACCCAGGATTTATCACCCCACGTACACAAAAACAGCATTATTGCCCCCAACACGCTACCTATCTCCTGATAGCCCCGTCTTCTACAATACCCAGCGGCAATGCGTTGCTAAGCAGCACTAGGCGATCGCTGACGTCATAAACATGGTGAATGCCAGATTTGAGGTTCCCAATTTTGGCCTAGGCTAAAAAGCCGAGCGACACCCCCTGGACCCTACCATAGGTGGCTGTGAGGCAATTATCCCCATTTGACCTAGCCATGCCATATTAACTATACATCTTTCGGTTTTCCGCTGTGAGAGGAATCCAGTGATGTATAAAGATTTGCTCTAGCTTCGCTGAGTAAAAGTCTAAAGAGGGAAACGTACACGGCGCTGTTGTAAGCCTATGGGAGCCTTCTTTGACCAATGCTGGCTTCAACATTGACCTGAAATGAAATAATTCTGATAATTTCTCTTTGTCTCGAGCACACTTTTCGCCGGCCGTCCGTAATTTTTCTCTCGCTTTCCTGGGAAATAAGATACGGAAGAAGGGCGAAATGTACGTCTCCCCAGCAAGGCGCGTCGTGCCGAGGACCCTGGTGGGGCACATGTTGATATGGCTTGGAAATAATAGGGCTAATCAATGGACAATCCGGGATTTTTTGTAGAGACGACTGTAGGTCAGGTACGAGCCATGGCCTCTCCGTTGGAAATGTATGGGCAAGATAATTTAAACTAAAAAAACATCGGTGGGAATGAAGATACAGTCTTTGCTTTTATTTTTGGACTTACCCTCCGATTCTAATGATTTGCGTTCTGACCCAATCTATGATTGGCCTGATCCTTTAATCGGGCTTCACATTTGAACGTGCTGCACGTTTGAACGGGCTATAATTTTGATCGTGCTGCACTTTATAATGCGCTGCAGTTTTGAACATGCTGCACTTTTGAACGTGCTGCACTTATGAACCGCGGACGTTTTGAACTCTACGCAAAATATCTTGCTGCACTTATGAACCGCTGGCCTTTTGAACACCGCTTCTCTGACCTTGCTGCATTTTTGAACGTGCTGCACTTATGAACTGTGGGTGTTTTGAACGTGCTTGATAATCGAGTCTGCTGCACTTATGAACTGCGGGGGTTTTGAACGCGCTGCACTTTTGAACTGTGGGGCTTTTGATCGTGCTGCACTTTTGATCGTGCGGCACTTATGAACTGCGGGCGTTTTGAACATCGCTTCCTTAATGGTGCTGCACTTTTGAACTGCGGCAGTTATGAGCAGTGGCACTTTTGATCGTGCTGCACTTTTGATCGTGCTGCACTTATGAACTGCGGGCGTTTTGAACATCCCTTCCTTGACCTTGCTGCACTTTTGAACTGCTGCACTTTTGAACATGCTGCACTTTTGATCGTGCGGCACTTATGAACATGCTGCACTAATGAACTGCGGCACTTTTGATATAGCGTCACCAGATCCTATAAGGACTGGGCTTCTGATTGGTTGATGGTATTCCTTCAAAGTCCTATATTTCTCTTTCAAAAGCGTTTTGGAAATCTGTTTTTATAGAATAATTTTTGATGTTATAGGTTTTAGCTACTGAACTGGTTTAAAAGAAATGTTTGACATTCGACAGTCGATGTAATAGGTACCAAAATAAGAAATATAAACGATGTCCCGCTAGGGAAGGCGCTTCTTCAAAACGGTTGTCTCTAAATTATACTTCGATAGTTACTAAATGATTAAACCTTGTGGGGAGAAGAACAAAGCTATATTCTATAAAATAGTACGCTATTGCAACAAGGTATGGTATGTTTCTTCTTGTCATATATACCAACTCTAAACACTAACTATGCTGTAACGCTAACTTATGCTGTAAATTTTCATTGTGAGCTTAAAATTAAAACAAAGATAGCGGCTTAACCTAAATTATTGCATTAGGTGGTGTTAGCACAGGTGCGCCTCCGGCACCCCTCTTGCCCCCTCCGACTCCGTGTGCCTGCCGCTGACACTAACTACTCAACCTGGCCACTACTAACCATGTCTAAAAAATAACCTGTTCCATCCTCCCGGCTTAATAACCCCTTTTCCTGTAGGAACTGCTGGCCTGGCTCGGGAGCCGGTGGAGATCGGTGGCGTCGTGCGCTCCTGTCGGTCCCGCTATCCTCGAGCGAGTGGCGCTGCTTTCGTCCGGTGCCTGGCGGGACAGCTAGGTTTCTGGCGTGGCTGAGCCCGCATGCTGCCGACGCGGAGCGGATAAACCGGCTCCGGGCCGGTCCCCGAAGTCGGTGGGCTGTGGCGACGGTTGGGGTCCGGTATGCTGCGGAGCCAATAGCGTGTGACCCTGTGTGACTCCGCCGGGCGGCGCTACTGCCGCCGCTAGGTGGCGCTGCTGTGCCCGACAGGTGGTGCTGGTACTGGGCGGCGCTACTGAGATGCGTCGGCTGTCTTATGCTGCCCGGATGTCCTCTGCGTCGGTTGGCTCGCCTCAACTTGTCGGCGTGATTTGGATGAGGCGGCCCCAGTTCGGTGATGAACCATAACCCATGAATTTATTTTACTTTATTTAATTTTTTTATTCTCACCCCAACCTCTTTATATATATATATTTTTTCTTCTCCGAGTGTCTACCACGTATTGCTCTTATTCATCACCGCGGTTCTTGACGCATGTAACTTAACACTTGCTGCCTCCACCTCTCAAGTGAGTCTGCCGGGAGTCTTAAAACGGTGTTTTTATGTCATCCGTATGAACTCATGCCTGTTTTTAATGTTTTTAGTGTCAAAATATACGTGTATGGAATGACATTCTTTCATATATAGATTGATAGCTATAGCCGGGACTACGTCACTTTATCGTTACCATAAGGACTCGGTAAAGTCGTCTATAAATGTTGACTTTGAGGCCAATTTTGAGGCATTTTGAGCCTGAATTTGCAAAAATGAGAATATGACTTCTGAAACAACTTTTTGTAACCTTTTGATCTAGCCAATAAAAATTTTTGCGACAATGTCCCTTTAAGGAGTTGATATAAGCCCTGTTCCAGCTGTCAGCACAGTTTTGTCAGCAGGACCTCTAACTTCTCCTCCAGAAAAGTAACATCAGCTCCATAATCGCCTCTTGCTTGTGCTAAGCAAAGAAAACTCAAACCTTTACACCATTAAAAAAATATTAGACTGCCACTTTGTGCACTTACTATTTTTCATCAGCGCAAACAGCAGGCCGTCAGCTCGTAAAACCTCTAGAACCAGTTCCCGGGGAGAGGCTACAGTCCTCTGACGTAGGCACAACGCGGCCCGCTGATTGGTGCTGACAACACTCTGCTGACAGCTGGAACAGGGCTATATACATTGGCCCCGGTCATCGAAAGTGTTGGCACCTGGCGGATTTTTTTTGAAAACGCCAGTAGAGGGACTGACGTCTGGCGTGGCTGCTTCATATTCGGCGCATTGTTGAACGTGGTATAGATTTTGAACGTTTATTTTCAGTCGTGGTGAACTCGTTGCTCTGAAAAAGTGAAGTTCATGTTGGGTGGACGTGAATATTGAAGACTGGCGTTATTTTCTTGTTTGTTATAATCTTGGAAAGTTCAAAGGAAATGAAAGTCAGACGGATAACCATTGCATCCAATCAGAACTGCTGCGTTCCTCAGTGTGTATCCTTCCGAAGAAAGTGTCCAAGTCTCAGCTTTCACAAGTTTCCTCATGATAAGGTGCTGTCCAAGCAGTGGAAGTCGAATCTGATAATTGGGAATGGGCTCAAATGCTGCTGTCTGTTGCAGACATTTTCAGCCATCTGACTTCCATTCACATCCACCTGGTAAGCGGCTGTGAGGCCAGTGTGCAAAGTATGGCATTTTCGACGAGATCTCGTCCGTGCGAGTTCCCTTGGAGACAGGACCGAGTGGTGCGAACTTTATCAACCTGGTGCGAATTTTCGAGGTTAGTGACACTTAAACTAAACAAATAATGGCTGAATGGCCATTAAGACACAGGAGGTGCCTTATAAAAAGTCCTTAACTGACTAATGATTGAGGTAGCATTGCATTGTAGGGGTAGAAATGGGAGCATTTTTCCCCTGGTATGTGGCATATTGGTGCGAATTTTTGGAGCCTGGTGGTGCGAGAACTTTAGATGGCTGGTGCGACTTGTCTGGCCTGCTGCCATACTTTGCAGACTGGCTGTGAGGCAATCTCCAGTTCCGCTTATGCCTCCTTCCACTCCCTTAAGCCTGCTTCTAGCAGGAGTAAGCCTTAATCCTTGGGCCGTCATCATAGGCGGATCCAGGATTGCCGATCAGGGGCACCTTCCCGGGGGCGGCGCACCATTCTTAACCGGGAAACCCTATCGGTGGAAGCCGACTTTCGTATCCTGGGAGGGGGATGGTGGTGGGAAGGGAAATTTCAGGGGTCGTGGCCATTTCAGGGGGCGCCGAGGGTCGATGGTGGTGGGCACATACCCCTTTGCCCCCTGGATCTGCCTATGGGGCATGTGCCCACTTTGCCGTCCCCCTGGATCCGCCTGTGGCTGCATTCCTTTTTAGCCCGGAAAACTGACATCTTGAAATAATTCGGTAGATATACGCCTTTATTTGTTTTAAGCCGTCTGAAATTCCAGTTTGAATGTAAGATGGAAAATGCGTTTCCAAACACAAGCGTCGCCACCGGCAAAGAAGTGGGGGGGGCAGCAAACTTCAACCTGATGCTGACTACAAGCTTTGCTCCTTGGGACCAAAAATTTTTCGAATTTGCATTCTTCTCTGCCTTCCGCAGTGGCTGTTTATAAGCCGCTGCCACATACCAAACATAAAACACGTATAATTCACCGCTTACCATGCTATTCCCGGGGCCCACTGACGTTGTTTACCTTTTGGAGTCCCTCTTTCGCGGCCATCTTGGAGGGCACACTAGCGCCGCTGGTGAGCGTGACCGGGGTCAATAGGAGCTTTGTGACAAACATCTGGAGTAAACCTTAGGGTTAATTTGATCGATCGGTAAGACAAATTTCGCTCACTTTTCCACGGTTCCTATAGATACGGTTCGGACATGACCAGGGTAATAGAGGACGGGTACACCAAAGTCTAGTAGTGCAAGCCGCTAGATAAGCAGATAAAAAATGAAAAAATATCGCTGTATTGCCACAATTTTCTCTTCAAAATTAATAAATGGGTCGAAAATGATGAAACAGCAGCTAAAAGCTCAAAAGAGAAAATTAAATGTATTTTTGTCTCCATCATTTAGGAGAAACTGGTAGATTCTTCCAAATTTCTTCCAAACTAAGACTAAATATGGGCGCTCCAAAATAGCGGCAAACTCTGCGCTTTTTGTTCATTCAGTTTTCAATAGAAATTGACAACAATTAGGTATCGGGCGCATTTTGTTTGTTGCAAAGCTATTTATTAGACAGTTTGGTTTGCAGCAGATGTGAATTAAGTTACAAAAACTTACCGAGATTGATTGCAGTCAGTTTGAACCCCTCTCCTTTATCTTTTTTTAAGGAAAAGGTATTTTTGTTCTCAAGAGTCAAGATACTGACTGCGTGTTGGGCCATATTTGTGTGCCAAAAAAAGAACTCACTAAATAGAGTGAGTTCTTGCAGCTTGTTAAAACAAGTGATTCGAGTCCAATTTGTGGAGAAGCCTTCCTTCCTTCCTGAGTTCTTGGTGAAAAGTTCAATCTAGGCAGGTAAGTTTGTATTCTGACTCCACACTGAATGATTTTGGTGACCTAACAACTCTGATTGCCTGGTTTGCTTTAGTTTGAAGACTAGCAACAGCTATATTGCTCTCTGTAAACCAAAATAGAGATGAAGTGAGATGAAATCAGTTAAACCTGTGCAAGGTTTCAGTAGTGTTTATGTTTTTGTTGAGCGGCTGCAGCATCAACTGTAGTCTACGCTGGAACACATTCCTTGTTTTTGGTGTGTTCTCCTAGATGTGGACTCTGATATCAAGGCAGCATTGAGTAATCCAAAAATTCTTTCTGACATGGAAAAGAAAATTGTATTTTTCTGTTCCTGTTGCAGCTGTGATCCAAAAACTTATTAAGTGTGATTTCTTGAGACGCTAACTTGTGAAAACTTCCATATGTGATGCGTCTTGGGTACCAGCAGTGAGCTATTTCCAGCTGTCAAGATTGCTTAACTTCTAAGAGTGACTTTGCAGGTTATTGGGTTGCAGTACTTGTTTTTTTATAGGTGTAAGAAATAGTCCCAGTTTCCATTCATAGTCGAGCGTGGCCACACATAGTTTTCGGATGCAATCAATATGGTTAGAGCTTTTGGCAATGGTAACCATTTTCAATCCAATTCTTGTAAATCCACATCCAACAAGATCTGGCAGGATTTGGCATTGTGATGGTAAAGATTTCCCTTACAGTGCAGAGATAAAGGAGAGTTGACTGGAGAGGGTATAACTTTCTTTTTATTAGACAAAACTAAACAAAACAAAATTGTATCAACACTTCAGAAAAAATCATTAACAAAATTCATCAACAGAACAGTTAACCCTTAAACAAAACTTTAAACATATGTGAAGGGAGAGTGAAAGAAAACTTGAATGGTGTACCAGAAATGTTGACAAATTCAAGATTGAAGTGTTCTATTGGTTACAGATCCTTTTGTATCCAGCCAAAGTGCCATCGAAACCGTAATTGCTGTATCCTGATTCTCAGGTCTATCTGAATCGCCTCTAGCCCATGGAAACTGAGCCTTTAAGTTACAAATTAGTTAAGAAATAGATGAGAAAAAAACAGTTAGGTAGGACTAGGTACTAAATTTGATATGTTTATAATGAGCTGCAAAAGTTGGCAGAATAGCATGACTCCTGACAGAAAATTTGAATATTTTGTCTGTGGGTACTGAACCAGAACTGATATCCCACTTGGACATAGTGGGATTCAATCTAAGTGCAATTCCCCAAGCTGATTAGTCTTGCCAAGTTGGGATTGTGTGTGTGCACATTTTTAGCTGCATTGCAAGAGAGATGCATGTAGTTTTGTCTAGATGCATATAGTTGCATGCAGGTGTAGTTCACCTGAAGATTTTCTTGGACCGAAACATTGAGTTTTACCCTTTCCTGATTTTTTTAGCTAATTGTTATCCTTATCCGCACGCTGCTTAGCCTTTTTGTTTCCTTCATTGTAGCTTTGGTCTAGACATGGAGTTTTAGTTCACACACACACACTCACACACACAGTTTTAGTCTATGCACAGACCATGCCACGTCTCATCTGTGCTTTTGCACCGATTTTCCGTGGCAAAAGTACAGCACTGTCTGCACAGCACTGTCGTGGCAAAAGCACTGTCCCTTCGCGTTCATTTTTTTGCTCATTCTAGCAGTGTCTTTGGCAGTGTACTGGGTGGGTTTTAGCTTTTGATCCTGGTCTGGGGTTTTTCTTTTTCCTTTTAGAATTTCAAGTACTGACTACACTGCACACTTTTTAATGAGTTGTTTTCATTTTTTAGTCACTGCAAACAAGTTTGCGCCATTGAAATGTATTGGGCAAGCTACACTACGCAAAAGGAGAAAACGAAAAACGTCCTTAAAAACGAAAAAATGTCCTCATGAAACGATAAAATGTAGTTGAAAAGCAAGAAAGTGAAAAACTATTTAGTTTGGTATTTGAGCCGTATTTCGTTGGTCACTTTATGATTATTGTTTACGAGTGTGAGGAAGTTATTATAGTCCTTACTGGAGCAATTGGCGGCGTTGTGGGGTGGTTAATCAAATATTGAAGATATTTGGATAATTATTGTGTATGCTAGGAAGACCGCATTGTGACATTTGGCAATAGACTTAAGTGGAATCAGTGGTGGATCCAGGACTTCATTTTGAGGTGGGGGGGGCTAGTGGACTCGACCACCACCCACCAACGCCTCAGATCAGTCTCCGCCTATGCACTCTCTGTATATGCCAGTCTAGCTAATAAAACCAATCTTGGAATGACGGAATGATGTAATGCGTTACAGACGAACACATATAGCCTCTCCAGCTGCAGTGCCCTAAAACTCAAATTATCATCAGTCTCCGCCTATGCATTAGCTATAGGCACTTAAACATGGAGGGGGGGCTTGAGGCCTTAGCCCTCTGCCTCGTATCCACCACTGCACGGAAGCTATCTATGAGTGATCAGTAGATATTGCATTCAGATGGTATCTTTTGAATGCGGATGTTTGCAGTGTGAAAAAATCGCAGGTGCCTGAACTTTTGCATTCTGGTTGACGTAGGCGGATCCAGGGAGGGTTGGTCCAGGGCCCCAGGTGGATGCAGGGAGTTTGTCCAATGTCCTTCAGATTTTTGTCAAGTATATTTCTAATTTGATGATTGGATGTTGGTTTAAGACTAAGTTTGCTTCCTTTTCTTGTCGAGTTTCTTGCCGCTTCGTGAAAAAGCGAAGTTATCGCCAGACTACATAGAACAATTCCCGTGTCATCTTTATGAAAAACGTATTGAAAGCTTTATTTGAGGCATCTAAAAAATCATGTTTTCCCCGCAAACGTGGAAATCCAAAAAAGTACCGTCGTATAAAAATTGCAGATTATCACTATCTACGCAGTTTTACGCAGACACGGTAAATTGAGGACAGGTATTGGTCCTAAAATTTCCAGAGTTCATCCGTGCGTTTATTATATTTAAGAAAGTAGTTCGGTCAGAGATGCCTTTTTCATCCATTGGTATTTGACCAGAGACAATTTCAGAAATTCCCCCTTTCCCTGGTGACGTTTTACATAGGCAGATCTAGGATTGCCGATCGGGGGGGGCACCTTCCCGAGGGGGGGCGCCATCCGGTCCGGGGTCGCCATTTTTGACGGGCAAAACCTATTAGATGAGCGCAATATCTTATCGGTGGGTGCCGATTTTGGCATCCTGGGGAAGAGGGGAAGGGGTGGGAAGCGACATTTCATGGGGGCGCCGTGATCATTTCAGGGGGTGCTGAGGGTCGATCATGGGGGAGAAAACGTGCCCTCCTTTCCCGCCCCTTGGATCCGCCTATGACGTTTTATTATCATTGTTATATTAGTCGGTGTTGTTTGAAACGGTTTCGCTAACAGCCAAAATATTGTCCAGGCGCCCCAAATGATACAAAAAATCAGCAGGGGCGGGTCAGAAAGGGAATTATAACCAAAAACGAAACAGGGAACCATGCTGCCTCCTCTATTGGCGGTTGGTGTGTCATTAAGCCGGACAATTATTATTATTATTAGATGACTACTGACATTCCTTGCTTTGCCCCGTTGGTATTCCATATTGTCCGCTTCTCCCAATTTGGCAAGTGGGTAACAAAGTGGCAGCTCTATCTTTGGTCATATAGTGAAACATCTGAATGCTCACGAAGAGTTCTAAGCACTCCCTTGATTGAGTAAAAAAAACAACCATATCACTCGCAGTGTTCCACCCCAGTGGTTAAAAGCCGAAGCCGAGTTTGGGATTCGAACTCACCATCGTCTGATTTCTAGACCATCGCTCTAACCGCTGCGCTACGCGACCGCCGACGTGCGGGGTTTACGCCGGGAAATTTGCGGCTTACATTTGCATGGTTCTCGGAAATCGATTTTTTTAGGAATTTATGTACATCTGACATAAAAATACCGAATGGAAAGTGGAAAGGGCAGGGAACAGGCCTTCCAATGACGACGTTATTTTTCTTCCAATAGTGATAGGCTGTGGCTAGCACGTGGTTGAAAATGAGCAATTTAACACGTATGCCCTATGGAGCAGTCGCATTTGTACGCCGTAACAGTATATTGCTGCCAACTAACTTTGGAGGGGCTGGACATGACAGCCAGCTGACTGCCTGATTTGGCAGCACGTTGAGGATATGGAAGTATTTCGAAGGGTTTTGTTCAAGATAACTTTAATTTTGCTAGCATAAGATAAAATGGAGCGTTTTGATTTGGCAATCGAAACGTTTGAAACCCAATTCTGAAGGAATTAGCATGAAGTTCATTGAGGATTTTCTTTGTTATAAAAGCACTTTAGAGACTAAAAGCTGCACCCAGAAGATAGCCTGATCAATTTTACATACCAAGAATAAAAATATACCCTTAAGCACCACTTAAATTTTCCCACTGGCCCGTGCCCCAAACCCCTGCAAACAGTCCAATTGGAATTACATGTTAAATTTTGCTGCCAAAAAACTGTTAGAACCAGAAATGAAACCTTCAAAACCCCCAGAATTTTAGAGAATTATCTCATGTCCGCCCCCTGCACTTTTCCTGCTTCGCATTAAAACACGCCCGCGCCTGGCGGACGCCGCCTGGCGCGCCACTTTCGTAGTTGTTTGGCATTTGCCTACCATTAAAGTTGGAAAGATTTAAATTCGATATAGGGGTTTAAAATCTTGTTTGGACTGCCCTGAAATTCAAACTTGTAAGCCGACCAAGTTTGTTGATTGAAAGCAGGGTTAATATCAAGGATAGGCGATTGGAGTTTGGAAGACAGCACATATTGAACCAGGCACATAATACAGAGTTTTCAAACTTGATTTGATTAGCATCAACTTGGACACTGCTTCCATACAAAATTCTATCTGAGCTGAGCTCAGCGTTTTCACGCGAGTTTGGGGCATCAGACAAAAATTTTGAATACTTCAGAATAACTCCGCTGATACTCAAATTGATTTGTGTAGGTATTCTGAGCTCCCTGTTTGTGTTCTTTGCTGCTCCTTGTCTGGAAGTTGCATATCTATGAAAGGCGGTTGTTTTGGATTAAACTCTGGTCAGGACAGGACGAACAGGCAAACAGATCACAATCCTGTAATTTCACATTTTCTGTCCTGACTGTCAATTTATGTGGATGTGATCACTCAGTGACTAGCTTTGAAGAATTGGGGGTACACTGGTGGAATGTAAGCTTAAGTTCGGACGTAAGAAACAACCACAAAAAATATATATAATAAATTTTTACTAACGAAATTGCCTAACGTAAACACTTATGGTTAGCGGGAACCGACGTCAGGTTTTAGAGCCTTCCCGTGTCGCGTTGGCCGTTCGTTAAATACTACCAAACGGCATTATTTAATTAAAACTCTATTCGCTCTGCCGTATGTGCCTTATTCTTTTCCTCTCTCCAATCTCCAGCCTAGTTGATATGCCCCCACTCTCCCTCGACCTGCGCCTTGACCCTGCCAGTTGCGCGGCGCTGCTGAGCGTCGCGAATTGGCGCGACCGGGCGGAATGTGTGACGCCCATCTGCCTCCGGCAGCCTCTCTGTCGTCCGCCGGCGCCCCCGGTGCAGGCGTCGCCGTGTGTCCGGCCGCCGTGGAGCTGCGGCATGATGGCGTGGCTGCGAGTGCCATCGTAATGTCTGGCGACGTCCGGGGTGCTGCGGGGAGCGCCGGCCCGACCGTCTCTGTTCTGCATGCCTGCACGTCCTTGACTGCGAAAAAGATACGGCTGGTGTTCCTGCTGCTGCTGGTTGTTTCCGGCGTCCCCGGCGCCTGTACATCTCCTGATCTGCGTCGATTGAACCGAAATGAGTGCCATACTAGCGTCGGGCGGCGTCCGGGGTGCTGCGGAGGGGCGCCGGCCCGGCCATCTCTGTACCAACGTGCCGGAGGGCCGCGGGAGGCGGCGGTGCGGCGCCCGGGCGGTTTCCCGCCTGCGGGGCCGTATGTCGCGGCACCCGCTGGTCGACTGACCTTCCTTCGGGTCGCGAGCCGGGCGGCACGGCTTGCCGGCGACCTCAGCAGGCTCGGCGGCTGCTCGAGGAGCGACCGATAATTTCCCGCACCTTCATCTAATACCGGCTGGAGAGCCCGGGGACCGGTTCGGGTGCCTGCTGCCGCTGGTTGCCTACCCACTTCTTCAGCACCGGCCCCTGGCGCGACGTGTGAGTGTGACTGATACACGACCCGGGGAGTGACCTGGCCGCCTGGGGGTACCGGATATTCACTTCTACACGCGCAGTGCAGAAAAACAAGATTGCATTGAGGTCTGCATCTGTCGACCCCGAGATTGCTGCCGACTTACGGGGCCCTGGCTGGGCTCGGTGTACGGTCGCCTGCCCCTGGTGGTGCATCGACGAGTTGGAGCCCATCTCCTGCTGCTGCCGGTGGTCCGCTGGGCCCGGCATCGACCGCGGGCGGCGTCCCGCTGTTTCCTGGGCAATGCTGCTGCTACTACGCCGTGGACGTTCCTGGGAGGCGGCGGGGGCCGCCCTCATCGCGGTCGCATGCTCTGGACGCGTCGAGTGAGGATACGATCATCCGGTCTCTGCCTGGGCGTTGCTGCGGCGCCGGTACCGTCGGTCGGCTGAAGCGTGAGCTCGAGCGCCTGCAGGGTTGGCCCTCGTGGGACCGCTCTTCCCCCGGCGGGACGGGTATCTGGCCTGCCCCGGTCTGGCGCTGGTGGCGCCATTTTGGCGGCATCGAGCCGGCTACCCGTCGGGCGGCGCCGGCGGGGGCTCGATTCTGCGCGCTTGGGATAGAGGAGAGGAGCCCGGTCAGCCGCGGGGCTGGCGCGGGCGACTGCTGTGGTACGGGATCGTCGCGTGGTGTGGCTGGTGGCGTGGTGCGGGCTCGGCGCGTGGTACAGGGTCGGTGCGTGGCATCGGAGGGGTGATGTTGTGGAGGTTCGTGAAGACTCGGTGGGTGAGAGGTCATGCTACCGAACGGTCGAGAACTGTATTTCGGCTCTGGGTGCCTAATTAGCATGTGCAGTGTGTGCCTTAGTTACATCCTGTAATTGATATCACCGCCACGAGCCTTTTGTGCTGAATGTGGTGGCTCTGGTGTCCGGCGGGCTCGGTTGATCATGCGAGTCAAGCCTGGGTGGTTTTCACCTCGTGTGGTCCCAGTTATTAGCTTTCTTGTCAGTCATTATCTTTCTTACATATTTGCGCTTAACATGATGTAATTTTCGTTCATCTCACTCATCCACACTTGCAAGTTTATATTCTCCATCCGGACACACACTTGCGTATCCACATCGCGAGAATCACGAGCTTGCCTACACGTTTACACTCATGTCCGCGCCCGTGCCCGCCCGGGCGTTACTGTTTAAGAGGCCTCGCGCTGAACGGGCGGTCACGGGTGCGAGATGCACGGCGCCTATCGTATTGACAGAGTTCCGGCGTCCGTCGGCCGTTGTGCGCCGACCCCACATCACCCGGCTCCGGTCACCCGGCTGCACTCTCGCCCGACAGACATCCACTTGCACCCCGGCTTCCCCCCGCGCTGGTGTGCGTGGGTAGGGGTGGCCGGGGGCGGTCGCGTGTGCGTGATACGCGGCGCCTATCGTGTGCCGGCGTTGTGGCGTCCGGTCGGACGTTTTTATCCATGTAACTGTTTGATTGCCATGTTTGTATTTTTAACGAGTGTGGTTTTGAATATACAGGTATGGATTCAAATAAGAACACCCCACAAAGCAAACAAAGCAAGCAAGCAAAGCAAACACTGCCTGATCATGGAATAGATGCTATTCCAAACAATATTCACCCTAGGCTAGTCACAACTGACACTAACAAACAAATCACAAACGCACACAAATCACACACTGTGGCAACATTGGGGAGGGGGCTTGATCGGGGACATTTCCCCTCTGACATCATATCCTGCTGAAACCCCTAACGAGATGTTGTCTCAGAACACTGAGGGAAGTCCTACTCAAAACACTTTGAGGCATAAACATGGGGCTTGGTCCACGAAATCTTTCACTATTCCAGAAGGCCCTTCCATCCTCATTTTGAGACCAGTTGACCCGCAGCACTCCTTCCAGCGGAGAAGTCTGTTCGCCCTTAAAAGGGAACTCGACAGCATAGTAAGAAATCTCCTACAGGCCAGATGTATATCTGGAGGGTCTCTCCTCATTGAGGTACGAGACCGAGACCAGGCCGAAACACTCCTCCAGGTTCAAACCCTGCTCAGCATCCCCATTCAGGCCGAAATTTCTATTAACTACAACATGAGCAGTGGCAAGATCTACTCCAGGGATCTCCTGTACCTCTCTGAGGAAGAACTCCTCAATGAACTGGAGGAGCAGGGAGTGTGTGGGGTGATCAGGATGCCACAAGGGAGGGACCGATCCGCTCCAAACCCCATGGTCAAACTCCTTTTTCAGGGAAGAGCGGCCCCCACACACATAATGGCAGGGTACATTCGTGTACAGGTGGATGAATGGCTGAACCCCCCAAACGCTGTGGCTGGTGCCAAAGGTACGGCCACGTCTTGAGGCACTGCCGCAGACGCGACCCAGCGTGCGCCTACTGTGCGGGGAGCACCCCACAGATAGCTGCCCAAGAGAGGGGAAAGAGAAGTGCGCCGGATGCGGAGGCGCCCACACTGCCGACTCCCGTGAGTGCCAGCTGTGGAAGGAGGCCCGAAAACGCCAAGGGGGAAGGACCGCCAGCCCTCCCCACCACGTGACCCGGGTTCTTGGCCACCCCTTCAGGAGAGTAGTCCGGCTCAGGGAACCCGTTTACCCCCCTCGCACGGGAGTCCTCAAGCCACACCCAGGGACACCAGAGCTCGGATCTCACGTCCTGCACAGGCCTCATCGCGTCCGATGGCGATGACTATGCCACTCACCTCCTCCCACCTTCCCTTCGACAGCGGCTTTGAAGGCCGAAAAACTCGCCCAGTCCCCCAGTGGCTCGCACGAATTGTCCAGTCGAGTCCCTAGTACTCAGTACTCAAGCAGGGTCCCCTACACCCTGCTCCAGCGTGGTATCTCCCACAGTGGGCTCCGCGGTAGAGTCCGGTGAACACGATCACCGCGACAAATCCCCCACGTCCGGCTCCCTAGCATTGCTTGCATGTTCCGCCACTCCTGAGTCGCCTTCAAGTGACCACACCTACTTCACCCCCTCCACCGTCAGAAAGGCATCGCCCAAGCAGACCCGCGGGAGGCGCCCGAACCGCCGTTTCAAATGAAGTCCAAACATATTTTGCAATGGAACACTAACTCACTGATATCCAACTGGGCTGAATTCAAGCACTACGTTTTAAAGCATGGTCCTCTTGTTGCAGCCGTACAAGAAACACGTTTTAATGACACTGATCCTTACAAATTCACCATATCAGGATACTCCCTTTGCACACATAATTTGAATCGTTCGCCGAGACAGGGGAGGGACGGCTCTATTTATTTCTAACAAGCTGCTTCACCGTGAAATCAATGTCAACACCAAATTAGATTACGTCGCTGCACAAGTTCATCTCTTTCAGATTGATATATCTATTGTCTCGCTTTTATACCTCTCACCATCTGCACCATTTCCAACAACTTCACTTGTACATCTTTTTGATAACTTGGCGCAACCGGTAATGATATTAGGAGACTTCAATGCACATCACCCAGCTTGGGGTTGCACACATTTAGACTCACGGGGAAGGCAAACAGAAGAAATAATGAATAAGCACAATCTGGTTTTTCTAAATGATAAAACTCCAACCCATCTCCCAAACAATCGAAGCCACGAACCATCAGCTATCGATCTCTCTCTTGTTTCATCTCAAATAGCCCCTTTCCTCTCCCGGAATATCCAGAGCGACAAACTTTTCAGTGACCATCTGCCCATTCATATAAACCTTGATAAGGAATCTGGGCAAAACGATTTAGCCGTTTTCACAACGTGAATTAAATCTTGGGTGTCTTTTTGAAACGTTTTTTGGTAGCACTGTAATATTGCTGCCATTTGTCAGAAATTCACAAGAGTCTTGGGAATTTATTGAGTAAATTATCTGGCACATCTGGCAATGCTTCACAGTCGCCGGGCTCCCTGTGTTGAGTGTTGCGGAATTAAAAAGAATGAAATTCAACTTTAATAAGTCGTATAATGAGTGAAATTTGCATCAGTTATGCTCCTGCTACCCAGTCGCTTCAATTTACATGTCGTTTTTCTCTCAGTTTCTATATTAGCTGTGTAATAAGCTCAAAACAAAAGGAGTAGGGATTAGGGTAACGTCTGCTTGTGTAATACTCGGGCAAGTTTCCAATTTGAGAAAAAGTGTATTACCTAGGTAACCAACTCGCATACGAGCAGGGGTGTCCTAAACAAAGGGTGACAGGCAGAGGAATCCCTAAATGTAAATCAGGGTAGATATTATGCCAAATTTTCGGGGTTGAATGATGTTTTAATTGCATTCTCATTACAATTAATGTGTGGATCCACCCAAATTTTGAGACTTGCTAAATTTTTGGCAAATTGTTTGAGCAGTATCATTTGAAGACAAAGAATTTGGTCCAAAATTTTGTCCCACTGCATGTTTTCCTCCGCTGATTTGTAGTCCGAGCATCTCCTCAAATAAAAATTAAGTGGTGATGTCCGGTATCCTTAATTCAGGGTATGGGTGTTGTGACTGTAAGCGGTTTTCACCTTGAAGTGGGCGCTACTGGAAAATTATTATTTATCTTGGTTTCTCAGGTTTGCTTGGGTATATATGCTATGCAACTAGCAATACACTAGCGTGCAAAGTATGACATTTTTGACGATATCTTGTCGGTGCCAGTGCCCTTGGCGACAGGAGCGAGTGGTGCGAATTTTATCAACCTGGTGCAAATTTCTGAGACTGATGTGAGGAAAGTGACACTGAAAACCTAACAAATAATGGCTAAATGGTTATAATGACATAGGAGGGGCCTTATAAAAAGTCCTCAACTAACTACCTAATAAGAGAGGTAGCATTGCATTGTGTGGGTGGGAACGAGTGCGCTTTTCTCCCTGGTATATGGCAGATCGGTGCTAATTTTTGGTGGCTGACGGTGTGAGAATTTTAGGTGGCTGGTGCGACTCATTTGGCCTGCTGCCATACTTTGCTGACTGAGCAATACAAAACACTTTGTTTATTATTGAAATAGAGCTATATCTGCTTTTCAGGCCAGGTCAGGCTTTTCTTGTCATTTTAAGAGGTTTGCTTCAAGGTGGTTCCAAATGAAATAGAGGATATGTACAGATTATCCCTGTTTTCAAAATATACCTAAAGGCATTAATGCTAATTCACCATAATAAGATGGCGTAGCTTTGTTGGTTGCATTGCTCATTTACCAAAAAGATACTGGGTTTCCTGAGATAAGTAAGAAGTAACTGAAGGAGTTTCCTGATGTTGATCATTTTGTCATGCTCTTGGGATTCATACTTTGATACCTTAAAAGTATCAAGCTCTAAAGTGGTGCAGTATCAGGCTTAAGTTTGGTACCATTTGTGAATTACATGTGTCAGCAAGTCACATGATGCCTCACATCGGCGCCCCTTCCAGTTAGGGGCACCGTTACAGAGTTTTTACAGGGGGGGGGACAGACCCCAGTTGGTGCTGACCTGGGAAGGCGAATTTTGAGCATATTTGGTACCTGACAGCATGAATGGCAATGGACCAAAAATTTGGAGGGGCATCCTTTTGGTTGGCCAACAGGGGAGATGCCCCCCGCTTTTGGCGCCCATGCTTCTAGTGATGTGAACCAAAGTTTGAGGTTGACATGCTGGGTGAATCAACCCCACATGCTTCAGCAAGCTTGGCTTTGCACATTAGACATCTACAGCTGACATTTATTGCGTATTTACTCCAGGAAAATACAGTGGATGGTACGATCCTATGCAAAGGGTGGGAAGTTGAGGTACACTGTTTTTACCATTCTTGTACCATTTTAACATGCCCAGCTGGGGTCTCTTGCATGACGCGCCCCCTTCGTATCTCGGTCCCCACGAAAACTAAAGGAAAATTATGGGTGGTGTTGGAAAGCTCTTGACAAGACGAAGCGATTTTATACGAAGAATTTTCATGTCAAGTCAATATTGAGGTCAGCATAGGTCAAAGAAGATTCCATAGGCTTACAACAGAGCAGTGTACATTTCTCTCTCTCTAGATCTGCCCTCAGGGGAGCTAGAGCAAATATTTATGCATCATTGGATTCCTCTCATCGCTGCGAATCGAATGATGTATAATATGACCTTCCTAGGTCAAATAGTGAAAATGACTTGACCTCGAGCTAGGTCAGGGTCAGAGAGTGACCCGGTATCGTCATGTTGCATATCAATCGACTTCCCGTGACAATATAAGCACAATGCAAGCAAAATGGGAGCTTTATCTCAATTCAATGAGAAGTTATTGGCCGAATAATCACTCTATGCTCCCGTGACCTGATATGACCTTTGGAGGTCAGATGGTTCAAAACTCAACCTAATTTTCAAGATCGTGGTAAGAATAGACGGTTTGAGGATTTTCAGCTTTATCTATGCAATATTTACTGAAAACGAGCCCATTCTATTTTTCACCATAGACTTATAACGGGGTGACCAAGAAATTGACCCCACCTTAGGTAAAAAATATAAAAATTCCGAGATAGCAGATTTTTAGACGTTAATGACTTTATCATATTGTGGAAGTTTCCAAGTGATCAGTTCGGTGATGTTCCCTGGGCACCGCTTCAAACTCGTAATTTTAGGTTTTGAGGTCGGGTCACTTGACCTTGAATAGCTCCTTGACCAGACATGACCGTAACTCAAAAATTTGGTCAGATGTGTAAAATCGATCAGGAATAAGGTACTGTAAGTTTCGTTGCTCTGCGTCTCTTCGTTTTTGAACTATCTGGAAAAAAACCAGGAGGGGCGAATTTCACCCTCCCCTGCGGGGCGCGTGTTAAATTCACAGACGCACACTGCCCATTTCACCATGTTGACCTACAACCCCTATGTATGTTTGGTAAGCTATGGCCGATGGAGTTGCCGCCTACTGGAGATTGCCCGGCAACTTACCGGTCGCCGCATTGTGAGAAGTTATTCGGCGGCGGCGGCTTCCCCACCTGGGCCTGCGGGAACGGTAGTCGCCTGGGTAACTGTGGCCCAACCCGGGCCAGCGGCGGCGACGGCCCAACCCGGGCCTGCGGCGGCTCCTTGGAACAGCAGTGGCCCCCTCTGATTCAGTCAGTCCTCGACACACTCGTGAACGTGACACCGGCGATATATCAACGGAGGAGATGCCTCAACTGTTTGATGAGCCGATGTGCAGTCTACGGCGTCATGGTCTCCCCCACCCCCCTCCCCCCAACTATCCATCGCCTCGCGCCTCACGAACACCTTCGCCTCCCGCCTCCGGCCTTGCCAGTGCCGTCACCCCCGCCTCACCAGTGCCGTCACCTCCCACATCACTAGTTCCGTCACCTCGCGTACACGGATCTTGGAGGGGGGGGTTAGGATGGACCCTCGGCGCCATCTGAAATGGTCATGGCAACCCCCTGAAAGTTGAATGGCGCCCCCTGAAATGTCGCTTCCCACCCCACCCCCCTAGAATGCGAGAATCGGCGCCCACCGATAGGGTTTTGCGCCCACCTGAAAAGTTTTGCAGGCAAGAAGTGGTGCCCACTGGAAAGGTGCCCCCGATCGGTAATGTCGGCGCCGTCTATGCCTTCCCGGGGCGCCATCCGGACCAGGGGCGCCACCTTGGACCGGCAAAATATTTCAGGCGGGCGCAAAATCCAAACAATGGGCGCCGATTTTCGCATCTTTGGAGAAAAGGTGAAAAACGACATTTCAGGGGCGCCATCAACCCTTCAGGTGCCACCGTAACCATCCAGGGCATAGGCAGATCTAGGGGTGGGGTTTGTGTCTCTCCGATTGACGCTCGGGGCCCCCTAAAATGGTCACAGCGCTGCCCTGAAATGTTTTCACCCCTACCCTCCCCAGGATGTGAAAATCAGCGCCAACCGATATGATTTGGCACCCACCTCATAGTTTTTTGGTCAAAAGTGGCACCCTCCTGGTCTGGATGGTGCCAACCCAGAAAGGTGTCCCGATCGGCTATCCTGGATCTGCCTATGATTCAGGGGCGCAGATGGTCGATAGGAGGGGCACCTGTCCCTTTAATTGACCCCCCGATCTGTATGGTGATGGGAAAAATGTCTGCCTGACTGCCGCAAAAAATTGGTAACGATCAAATAATTTCAATCAAATATTTAACTTGTGTTCCTAAACACACGTAAAATAACGATCGTAGCTCATATACCGTGAGAAAAGAAACATTAGAAAACAAACTTTTCCCGAGCACGTTCCCCGAACGCGACCTCTCTCTCTAGGGCCTTGAACGCGGCCATGCTGCTCCCAGAATACTGTCCGATGATTGGTTCTTGGCTATGACGTAGGCAGTGACGTCAAGCGGGCAAGTCCTGCATAAATCACTGACCTCAAATTTCGCTCCTGCATATGGAAGCCTTTGAAAAATCCCTCCAGACAAATCTAGAGACCGAAAAGACGGGATCTAGAGGCTTGGGTGTCTTTTGAAAAAACCGACCCTGGAGGTCGGTTTTTTCAAAAAGACGCCCAAGATCTTGGGATATTTCCAAAATATATATCCATTAATTTAAATTTATCTATTGAATTTAATGCCAGGAAAAGCTCAGAATCAAGATATTTAGGGTCATTGCTTTCAAGTTTGGGTAAGCATATTTCTCAAACTTCTATAGTTTCACTGAAATGAACGCTGTTTTTTTTGGCTTGGGAAATGATAAAAGAAACTACCAAAAGACACCCAAGGTCGATTTCGATTTATTCACGTTGTGAAAACTGCTTAGCCGTTTTCACAACGTGAATTAAATCTTGGGTGTCTTTTTGAAACGTTTTTTGGTAGCACTGTAATATTGCTGCCATTTATCAGAATTTCACAAGAGTCTGGGGAATTTATTGAGTAAATTATCTGGCACATCTGGCATAATGCTTCACAGTCGCCGGGCTCCCTGTGTTGAGTGATGCGGAATTAACACGCGCATTGACGGGGGTCTGAGCCACCTTCGCATTGACGGGGGGCGGGTACCCGCCCCCCCTAAGATCTCGAGAACCACGGTAGGTAGCGAAAAACGGTAAACGGCGTTGGGCTGCCCATCCACTTCTCCATCGAAAACATTTGAACCATTTTTTTGTCAGGTCACATTTAAGGTCACGAGAGGTCAAAACATGCCCGCCATAGGGATAACATGTAAAATTCAGTTTTTCGGGTATTACATCTGAACAAGTAAAGATAGAGCAAAACGACTTAAACTATATGAATCCTCTTAGCAAGCCGAATCGAATGATATATAATTTGACCTTGCTAGGTCAAATCAAGGATTTGACCTGACCTGAGGTCAGGTCAGGGTCAAATTATATAAAATGCATATCATTAGAACCGCAAAGCCCAGGCGAGTCTAATGCAGCTAAAATAAATGCTCTATCACCATCCGTTACTGAGTTATTCCGTAAAAACCATTTTTCCCATGTATTTCCAATGGAGAGGTCATGCCTCGT
Organism: Lepas anatifera; assembly: GCA_034440635.1. Lineage (NCBI taxonomy): Eukaryota > Metazoa > Arthropoda > Thecostraca > Lepadidae > Lepas > Lepas anatifera. Next base: position 26,571 of record JAOTON010000654.1, on the reverse strand, counting down.
ACCTGACCTTAGGTCATCGATATCAAAAATACCGGAACATATGTTAGAGAACTCGGTGGGGCCATTATGTGATATGAGTTTCAATCGGATAAGTTCACCCTGCTCAGACTTATGCTATCTTAAACTTTTTTGAGGTCGGGTCACTTGACCTGTACTGGTGACCTGACCTGAGATGACCTAACCTTAAAATTTTCACAGAAGCTGTAAAAATGATGAGGGAAAAGGTATACCAAGTACGGCGGCGCTACGCGCCGCCGTTTTTCTACTATCTCCGAACAACCCGAGGGGGGCGGGTACCCGCCCCCGTCAATGCGCGTGTTAAAAAGAATGAAATTCAACTTTAAAGGGACATTGTCGCAAAAATTTTTATTGTGGTTTCGTAATATTTGAAAAATCCTGATTCTGCAACTATCAATCATTTCTTTATCTTCAGCTAAATTTTTGGAGGCCACTCAACAATTATTCAAATTTGCTAACAATATCGATAATAGGCTGTAACCTGCTCCTCACCTCTATTCTATCAATCGAAGTTTTAAGTTCTATAAATGACTTTTTGAGAATAGAAAATGTTTTTATGCTGTATTCGTATTCAATTTATTTTTATTAACCCTTAAAAAATACAAATATTAGATTAGTTTGTCCAAAACATTCGGCTTGAGAAAACTAATCAGGAAAGTTTTAAAATCGGGCAGGTATCGTACAGCGGGGATGGTATAGTGGCCTCCATTCCCGACTCTCACACGGGTAGTACGGGTTCGAATCTAGGTCGTGGAGGTTTTTACTGTAAAAACAATTTTTCTGATTTTCTTCTTGTTTGTTCATGCGTACTAATGGATGAAGCATAGTCGGATCCATGATTGCCGATCGGGGAGGGGGTAACTTCCGGGGAAGGCACCATCCGGACCAGGGGGCGCCACCTTTGACCGGCAAAACCTATCAGATGGACGCTAAATCCTATCCGTGTGCGCCGATTTTCGCATCCTGGGGGAGGGGATGGGACGCGACATTTTAGGGTTCACCGAGAGTTGATCAGAGAGAGGGAGGGGGCACGTGCTCCCTTTGCCCTCCTGGATCCTCCTATGGGATGAAGTAAATATTCTAAGGACAATTTCTTCTGGTTATCCCTCCGTCCGGGTAGTTGAGGGAAAGGGAATATTAGCCCCAAATATTTTTCTAATCTGACTGGCGTACCAAACTGGAACCGGCTTGTCTCCAGCTCCCTGCAATGGTTCTCAATCCGTCGGATTTCCCTCTATTGGAGACCAGTTCCCCTGTTTTCTGACCAGCGGGACACGCTGTTCGCCGTTCGAAAATGTCTTTTGTGTCCTTTGCTGAAGACCATTATTGAAGGCTGACCGGTTTTCGTGCAAACCAAGGACCAGAAACCGGCCCAATAAAAAGCAGGGGTGGCTCTTCGAGATTATATGTGTTGATCTCGAGATTAATGTGTCTCGAGATTAATTAATCGTTTAACCCTCGCCCCACCGGGGGCCATCGATGGCCCCCCTAAGGTTTTTCCGGGATAGCAGAAAGACGATGAGGCGCAGCACCGTGGTTGAGGGCTCTACCTCTCACTGCATCATTTTCCCACCATCCCTGAAATTTTTTACCCCGGGTCACCCAAGGTCAGGTCACCAGACGAGTTCAACCAAGGTCACCTCACTTCAGCTTCAGAGCTCTGTAAGAGCTACATTTCGGAGTCGATCGATTTGAAACTTCCTACACTTTATGACCCTCCAGGGTCTACAAGGTGTATATCCGGGATTTTTCGATTTCGTGCTCCTGAGGTCAGGTCACGAGGTGACCTCTCCCATTGAAAAAGCATGGGAAAAGCTGTCTTATGATCTTAAAGTCACAAAAACGATTGAAAATGCTCAGCTTGATCAGAAAAGCGTTTTTGGACACCCTTTCACGGATTCCAGGGGCCATATTTGCCCTTTGACATCCCCAAGGTCATCCAAGGTCACCAAGGGTCAAAAACAGTATTTTGACAATAACTTTGACCTGTATAAGCTAGAGCGCTGAAACAAACACCATCGTGTTTGTCTCGTCATTGGCTTTCATTTGATATACGGCAAGGTCAATTTCTGACCTTTCGTGACCTCAGGTCATACTAGGTCACAAGGTGACCTCTGGAGGTCAAACTACTGGCGGGAGGTCTTTACGTTTCCATAGCAGAAAAAGTACTGGCAATTTCCTATCAAATGTACTTTCCCACACCTCAATAGCTCTAAGGGCATAAGAGTTATGCCCAGTTTGCTTAAGCATTGCATATTTGAGTGAAAATAGCCGATCTTGACCTAATTTGACCTCTGGAGGTCAAACCATTGACCTGAACACTAAAACATGTGAAGTAATCTCTTACTGAATTCACGCGAGCTTTCTAGTGCACTTTGCAGATTTGCGCTAATGCCCATATTTTCGGAGTTAGAGGGGGCCATCGATGGCCCCCCGGTGGGGCAAAGGTGGCGCCGGACCCCCGGTGGGGCGCGGGTTAACACGCGCATTGACGGGAGGCGGGTACCCGCCCCCCCGTCTGGTTTTTCGGATAGAACATAAAAACGGCGGCGCGTACGCGCCGCCGCACTTGTATCCATACGCGTATATTAACAGTAAAAACGCAGTACATGGCAAAACATACACTCCTAACACTAGGCAAAGAAAACTAGGCAGGGGCGCCGCCACGGAATTTAAGCCACCACACATTTATTAGGTAGGTACTTAACACACTCGGGTTAAAAATAAACTCAGGTTAAAAAACTTGACATACCTTCTCTCATCATTTTTACAACTGTTGTCAAAATTTTAAGGTTAGGTCATCTCAGTTCAGGTCACCAGTACAGGTCAAGTGACCTGACCTCAAAGTTTAAGACAACATAAGTCGGAACAAAGTGAACTCATCCGATTGAAGAGACCTGACAAAATGGTTAAAATATTTCGATGGAGAAGCGTATGGGCTACCCAAAGCCGTTTACCATTTTTCACTACCTACCGTGGTTCTGGAGATTTTAGGGGGTAACCGCGCCCCCTGTCAAAGCGAAGGTGGCTCAGAGCCCCGTCAATGCGCGTGTTAATCTGGTAAAACAACGAGATAAAACGTTAATCCGTACGAGATAAAACGTGTTCGAGATTAAATGTGGCGGTCTCCCAGGGCGGACCACCCTGAAAGACCGCCTGGGCCTTTCACGGCAGAAGAGTGTGGAGGTGGAGCGCCTGCGCATTGGCCACTCCCTTCTCCTGTGCAGCTACCGAAAGAGGATCGGCCTGAACCCGGAGGCCACGTTACAGGAATGCGACGATGGAGAGGACGAGATCCTCCACCACCTTCTGACCCGGTGCCCTGCGCGCGCTGACCTGCGCTGGGACATATTTGGACGGGACGACCCGCCCATCCGGGAAGCGCTGGCGGACCCACGACGGCTGGCGATGTTCCTGCGGCGGTTGGGGCGCCTGCAGGGGCGCCCCCCTCCCATATGGCCGGAACACTTAATCAATCAATCAGATTAAATGTGTCCGTCGACATCTAAATCTTTGATATAATTGTAATTCTTTGGTCTCCGGAGAATATAAAAACACGTAGTCTAGAGAACCGGAGAATAGCTGAATGTGATACGGAAGAATAACTCTTGATATGCGTCAGAACTGGGGAGCCAGAGAGCAGCCACCACGATCCTTGGATGAACTAACAAAAGTGTGGAACGCACCACGAACCCAAACCTGATCACTTTTTGTTTCAGGGGGAACGTTTGTTGTGTGTTGCAGGTTGGAGATGGACTGGCCACCTCACTCCTCTGTCCGTGGTGGTAGCTCTTTCTAATTTTTTCGTATATAGATATACAAGATTTAAGAATACATTGTTTTTTACTTCAAGTTAAGTTAGTTTCTGATCAGGGCACATCAAGAAAATATACCTCAAAATTATAGCCGGGAACAGTTCGTATTAAATAAAAAGGATTCTACAATTAATCTTAACATTGGTAGTCACAGAGTCTAAACCTAAGATGACGCATCGCAGCTTTAAGACAAGCAAGCTGCTAGCCTCATGAGTGACATTTTTTATGAAAATGATAAGCGTTTATCTTTAATATTTCGGAGTTCGGAAACGGTCCTTTCTCATAATAGAACAAACAATTCCAGAAGCACTTCATATAACATCATATCATTATATAAAATAGTATATTAACCGTTATTTTTATTAGATTGTTTATTAGATTATCTACGTTGATAAGATATTTCATGACCAGCCTCCTCGAATCATAGTTCCAAAATGGGGCTAATACACTGATAAATATTCAGGTACATCCCTTCACCAAAATTCTCATAATATAATAGGTGAACATATACATTTTTAGTCAGAGTGCTAGGATAACCTCGAATCGAGTTCCAATATTTGAATATTCCAGTACTAAACTGCATTATTCCAGCATTCGATTTCCAAATCAGATCTAAATTTCAAGCCTTGGTCACACTATGACCAAAAGTTTTCGCTTATTGTATTATGAGGATTCTGACGAGGGGCTGTGCCCGAATATGTGATCACAGTGTGATCACAGGCTCCATTTTGCGTCAAGAATTCGAGAGGCAAAGCCATGAAATACCTTACCAATTTATAATCATGCTCCTCGGCTACGCAATGCAAAATTCATCTACTTTTAAAAACCAACAGATATCAGTTGATCAATGAGGCTTATATTCAATCTCACAAAAACATGAGAAAATATAACCTACCAGGAAATTACAAGCGAGTGATAGCCCTCGGCAGGTGAGAAACGCGTGCAACAATCAGGTCTGCGAGTCCCCAACGAGCAGTCTTCCGAGTGCAACGTGGACTAGAGGATATACCTCAGTACGTCAGTGACGGATCCAGGCCAATGTTTTTTGTGGGGGAGGGGAAGGACAGGGTCCAAAATCGTGAATACACATTTTTTAAAGGTCGGTGAAAATCGCAGAGTTTGGGAGGAAAGTAAATTTTCCCTGAACCCACCAGTGGGTATCCAGCTCCTAGCTTCCAGTCCTTGAAGTGCACTCTAAGAAGGCTGGGAGCGAACCAAATACTGAGTGTACATCAAAAGCATAACAGATTTTGCATCTGTCCACAATAAGTGCTACACGGTTTGATAAAATGTTCACCGCAATAGTCTGAGCACAGAGGTGTCACTTATTATTTTCGCCGACTTTCGCACGTACGACCACCAACAAAATCTGACCACTTGATTTTTTTCTATAAAGACCCTTTGCATTACTAGTTTTCTTACCTTTAGGCTAAAAAATACTTTAAATGGCATGTTTTACTGAGGTCCTCAGAGGATTTGCCTTAATATACCGCGATAAACAGCACTTACGCACATACATGAACGTATACTGCGGGCACACAGGCAGAAGACCAGGTGTACTCAGGCAGGTTCGTGTTCAATCAAAAACTGCTGGCTGTGGTACTCTGCCAACTCTGGGATTCCATTGCTCGTCCTCTGAAGCTTGTCTTCCAGCAGCAGGCGTAATTTGCGATAGTCACTGTCGAGGGGCAGCACCTGATTATTTCTGTTTTGCGTTCAGCTTGCTGGGGTAGGCTCTTCTTAAATTAGAAGATATTTTCACAGCAGGAACAAATGGGACCAAATAAAGGGTACAAATGAAATATCACAAGCCCACAATGAAAGCAAACAAGACATCACTGAATCTTGTTTTAAACATATGCAATATATATATATATATATATATATATATATATATATATATATATATATATATTCAAGAACAAAGACATCCCCAAAGATGATCTATAGTCTAGATCATGGGTTTGTGGAGGGGTCAGGTGGAACCATGCAAATTCATATTTTTTTATAAATTACAATACATTATTTCAACACTGCCCCACAATAGGAAACAAATATTCCAAATTTCAGGTCTATGGGAGAATCGATCTGATTGGGTTCATCCCATTCAAACTAACAAACAAAATGATCATACACAAGCTGGTCCATTGGGACGATAGCTTGATGATACACAGCAGCTACAAAAGACAGGTTTTCTAGTAAACAAATTTTCTCTTTGAAGCGACCCGCCTAATCTTTCATATATTCTTCCAGGAAAACACAAAAAATTGCATCACCCAAGACTGCCCCCTGTCATTCCTACATGACTATCCATACTCTTTGTTCACAATTATATTGTTGCATTGGGTACACTCCTAGTGTTTCAAATCATAATACATCTTATCCTAGTTTTCCTTCAGTTCATTTTTAATATCAATTATAAAAAGCATGCAGATGGGCATTTTCAGAGGGCAGATGGATGAATTCATCTGCAGATGGGCATGAATGCAGATGGGCATTTTCCGAGGGCAGATGGATGAATTCATGCTACAGTCACTTTCATGTCTGGAAACAAACAGTAGCACTTGAAATATGAGTAAATGGATCTGATAAGTAGATAGGAGTACACTGACTACTATGTACTGTATGGTACCAAAATAAATGGAAAATCTGTTTCAATCTGTAAAATTAATCAAAAACATTTTCATACTTAAAAGGTAAGCTAAGCAGCAAATGCACTAGCATGCACACATTGTGCAGAGCCAGTATTTGTAACAGGTAGAAATTTGTAATTCAAATTACAAGCTTGATATAGACTTTTACTAGAGTGCACAAATATTGTAAATATAAAGTTAGACCAAAAAGAGAGGGAATATGGGCAATTCAAAAATAATATGCTTTAATAATATGGAGAATTGCCATCACCAAATAATTTTCACCTATTTTGGTACACAAGTTCACCTGTGCAACAATAAAATGAGGACTTTTTGGCATTGACACTGCTCATAAGCCTTGTTCCGTCTGCCAGCACAGCCTTGTCCGCAAGCCCTTGAGCCTCTCCTCTAGAAAAGAAATACCACAACTGTCTCTAGTATGTGCTATGGCTAATCAGACAAAAATGAACCAGAATACTTATCTACCAATCACAAAAAAGTATGCTACCACTGTTGTGCTGTTACTGTTTTTCCAGCAGCACCACAGCAGGTAGCCAGCCTGTAAATCTAAGATTGGTTCTAAGATTGGTTCTCAGGGAGAGGCTATAGCCATGTGACATAGACTCTATCCAGTGTGCAAAGTATGGCATTTTCAACGAGATCTCGTCAGGGTGAGTGCCCTAGGAGACAAGAGTGAGTGGTGTGAAGTTCATCAACCTGGTGTGAATTTCCCAGACTGGTGCAGGGAAGGTGACACTGAAAACCAAACAAATAATGGCTGAATGGTTATAAAGACACAGGAGGGGACCTTATAACAAGTATTTAACTAACTAATACAAGAGGTAGCATTGCATTGTGTGGGTAGGAAAGGGTGCATTTTTCTCTATGGTATATAGCAGTTTGGTGTGAATTTTTGGTGTCTGGCAGTGCAATGATTTTAGGTGGCTGGTGTGACTCGTCTAGCCTGCTGCCATACTTTGCAGACTGGGACTCAATGCTGCTCGCTGATTGGTGTTGACAGACGAAACGAGACCACAGCTATAACAGTGGGCCAAAATGAATAGTTATCAATTAAGCATACAATTTGCTTTTTGGCAACTTCATGAACCTAATTAATGCAGAACAGAAACATTAAATGCATTGCCCATACTTGATAGGATTAGTGTTTGACTAACTCACTACACTCACTACACAAAACCTCAATAAGCATTGGTGGCCAGCAAAGATGGATGGCAAAAATTCAAGTTGTTTCATTAACTTTTCACGCATAGATTTTTTACCTCTAAGAAAATCTCAATTGACCGACATCAAAGGCTCAAAATATTCTACGTGCAGATTACCGACGATATGTTGATCCACGAGACCGGAGAGGCGACAATCTCCTCGTCCGAAAAACCACCCAAAGCTTTCTTCATGCCTCAAAGGAGGCTCTTCTGGATCGCGCTACCCGTATCTTTTTATTGTATCATTTTAGCTGCAATGAAATCATGCAATAACGAACAATTATTAATTATAATCTTTAGGGTATTCGGGCCTGACCGCAGCGCTAATTAGTGTTATAGAATTTGTATTCATATCTTCGCGTTTGCCGCGGTTTTTGAAATGGTGAATATCGATAGTTCATGGGTAGCCATGATAGCTCTGAGCCCGATCACCTGCCGCCGCGCCTGTTCGCCTGACCGACGTCCGGCACTCTCCCGGACCGTTCGCGCTTGCGCTCTGCCGCCACCGTCATCGGCCGCGTTGACGCCCGCCGGTGCGCCCTGCTGCCTCGTCGCCGGGCGGGCTGGTTGGTGGTGGCTGGGCGCCTACTGTCTGTGATTTTACGACGCTGACGTATGTGTTTTTGTTTTATTGGCTGTGTATGTGTAGTGTTTTAATTTAATTGCGTTACACCCTGCCAGTGGCATTCTTAGCACCTACCTGTACCGCGCCGATATCCCCGGCGTTATTTAGGGGCCCCGCGCCGGGGGTATCATGGTTGCGCGTTTCGGTGCCTGTATGTTTTTATGTATCGCCTACTGCAAATATACTGTATGGATCTATGACATCACATTGATGTAAGATAAGCCCACGTGACCAGATCCTATAAGGACTGGGCTTCTGATTGGTTGATGGTATTTCTTTAAAGTCCTATATTTCTCTTTCAAAAGCGTTTTGGAAATATATTTTTATAGAATAATTTTTGATGTTATAGGTTTTAGCTACTGAACTGCTTTAAAAGAAATGTTTGACATTTTTTCATATATAAATTGATAGCTATAGCCGGATCTACGTCACTTTATCGTTACCGTAAGGACTCGGTAAAGTCGTCTATAAATGTTGACTTTGAGGCCGATTTTCAGGCATTTTGAGCCTGAATTTGCAAAAATGAGAATATGACTTCTGAAACAACTTTTTGTAACCTCTTGATCCAGCCAATAAAAATGTTTGCGACAATGTCCCTTTAATAAGTCGTATAATGAGTGAAATTTTCATCAGTTATGCTCCTGTTACCCGTGGAAGTTAAATAACGGTACCCTCCGGGCATGTGACGTCATCAAAAGAAGCCTATCGCTCCGAATTAGCTAGCCGAGATGGCGATGAGCTTTTGAAAACCTCGGCGAGAATGGCGCTCGTATTTCAATCATTGAAGGGACACTCCCCACGGTAAAGAAGGAATTTGCAGAGCACAGTGGATAATAATGGTAAGTGAAAAAGGAAGTTCTCGTGGTTGCGTACATAACTAAGCATATTATTTATTTTTATTATTACTGGCTTCTTAAAGTATTCATCCCTAATTATAGCTATTATAGTTTCTGTCCATGTATCTTCATATAGAGTATGAAATAAAATAACATTCTAATGAAGGTCAGGCTTTTTTGTTGTTGCCTATGCCTGTTGTCAAACATTGCCAGATCTGAATGTCAATATATTATTTCAGATGTCAGAAATATAATTGTCCTTTTTCTGTTCATTGTGTCAGACTGTGTCAGATGTGCCAATTGTTTTCTGAATTGTACTTGTATTTTAAACAAAATATTTATTTCCACTGTGAATTTTCTAGAAGTACTCATGAATGTGCTAATGTTATGATATTTTCACTTTTCAGGTCATATCAGATTTATATAATGTGGAATGTTCCTTTATAAAGGGGTAGAGCGGGTTAGCTAGCTGCTCACAGAGTATTGAGTGAAATTCTACACAATCAAGTTACAGACTAAAATCCCAGTATTTGCATTCAAGCAAGGTAAGATTTTGAATAAGCCACTTATCAAATAAGTTATTTAACAAGAAGCCAATTGGAAGTTGTGGGATACATTATGTTTTGATTCACAATAAAACCTGTGTACGGCTTCCAGCATGAATTTAGGTACATTCATCTTCTAGGTACTTCATCAAGTAAATAGGTGAACATTGTGTTCTGTTCTTTCAGTTGTTGATTATGAGGAACCAACTTGATTTTTTAAACCTTTAGATCTTGTATATCTGGTACAGACCCACAATTTTTGTTCACGTGGGTGAGTTGGAATCTTCATTTTATGTTGTACACCCATGCTTCTATGGTTTACCAGAATGCCTGCCACATCAATTAGTTATTCTGCTGCATATATTAGTCAAACAGTAATTTTTAGGTATTTTTTATGTTTGAACCATTTTGCCTTAATTGATAGCTGTTGGTACTGGAGGATACTTCTAGTGGGGCCTTGGGACTTAATAATAGAACCCAGCAAGTGGTTTTTCAATGATTGTGGTACCTCTTTTCCTTAAGAAATTGGTATATTTTTGCTTGCAGTATATGTTTGAGATTAAGAGCCAAAAATATAATCTTCTCTGGCTAAGTAAATTGTATATTTGGCTGAAGCTGGTGAAAACTCTTTGAGGTTTGTATGATGCTGTTTATAAAAGGAATTTCTTTGCTTTTATTTCAGACTTTTTCATCGGGAATAGTTTGCTGGAGAAGTAAACAACATCTAGCTTCTGACTGCATTGATCGTCTCATCCCAGATGGCAGTGTGCAAAACAGCCTTGGCTAGGGTCTCTTCATTGACGCACACATGCTCCTGAGGCAAGCTAGACACATCCGTGGCAGGATGTCGGCTCGTTCATTCCTGGAATGGCTGCAGTGTCCAGGGTTTCATTGTATGAAGATTTTCATCTGGTCTATAGTCGGCAGCAGCAGCAGCAGCTTGAGCTCCACCTCCAGACGAAGGCGTGAGCGGCAGAGCCACTCGCCAGCAGGTACAGCGTAGCCAGAGGGCCGGCGCATGCAACCAAAGACTCAACACAGGTGACTTCTGCCGAATTTCGGATTACCTATAAGGCTGCGCGCGGGGCGGAGAGCTCGGCTCGGCTGCTTGAGCAGATCTGACCGGCCGCTGCCTTCAGTTCACGTCCATCGCCGTTTTGAAACGTGCTCGGGACACCACCATCTCCTCATAAGACTCCGACCTTCATGGAGAATCATCTAACCACACTTATTCGTAATTCGTGTTGGGAGTGACATTAGGTGTGCCTCCTCTGCGGTGTTCCGGACAGATTCGAGGGCGTTACGTCGTTACGTCCTCAGGCCTACATCAAAGTTGAAGTGGACGCCGGCGCTTGCTCTCCAGAGTGGAAGGTGGCGGGGAGGTTCGTCTCCAGGAGGATAGTATCGACCCTGGAAAGCGTGAGCGTCTCTTCACGGGTGCTGCGCCAGCTGGTGACGGTGGTGGCCAGCAGAGCGAAACTTTGCGAAAGTTTGAATGGGTCGTCGGGAATTTGACTCGAATCCTGCGGTTGCGATAGAATCAGAGCACGAAGCCGCGTTGCGTCATAGAGGTTAAGCGCAAGAAATCGGCAAAAGTACATTGGCTATTCTTGTGGAATTCGGTGCTGTTACTTAGCAGATTGTCGGTTCTGCAGATGAACTCTTTTCCGGAAAAATATGTGTATTTTTGTGGCAGGAAGGCACGGAGCCGACGACGCAGTGGTTTTTGCGGGTACATGTATCATGCAGCAGCTTTTGCTATTCATTTTTACCAGCATCCAGGGCAGCGCCAGGACACATGTGAAGAGTGGAGCGACTGCGTTGCTGGCATGGACATTTGGGAACTGACCTCTATGTAATCCATCCTGACGGGCGGTAACTGCTTAGGAGCTAACAAAGACGTCACGATGAAGACCTTGTCAAATTGAGCCTCCTCCTCCTACGTGTGTTTTGCAAGCAGCTTTTTATCGCTTGATTGTGTGTAGCGTTCCGCCTGCGGTAGAGTTAGTTATTGCCAAGAAAATTCACATCTTATCATACCATTCATTCCATACCCGAAGTTGTCGGGAAAATTCGAAACAAATCCATTTGAAAACCACGATTACTAATCTACCTTAGTCCTATTCACAAACGAAAAAAGTGAATAATTCTATTGATTCGACGAAAGAAAGGACGACTCATACATATAGCCGAATTCGAAAGCAACCAGGGTCATTCTGATTCCATCATTCCATGGATCTGGTTAGACAGTATATCCCTTATCATTTCCTATCCATGACATGCTCTGCCATACAGGTCTGTCGTGAGCCATAATCAAATAAAGTGAGAAAGTGATAGAGAGCAAGGATAAACCAGTTAAAATGAGTCAAAAGCTGCTACCCTCGCAGACGACGCAGGGCAGCTTGAACCAACATTCAAAAGACAGATGTTTCCCGAGTTCGTCTTGTCTCTGAGTTAAGCTCGTTTTTAATATATATCGGTTCGAAACAAGAAATACCACGGTGATTTACAGGCGAATTAATTTGGGTGTTTAAGCGTAAACAGGTGACGTAATCAGAAAAATGTAATGATTAAATTAGATGCTCCTGTCTTCGACGTATGGTGAGTAAAAGGGACGGGGAAAAGCTCACATGGGCTCATAAAGGGGGCGACAGGGCTGGTCTCATGACCGGGTTGCTGATCGTTGCTGGCACGCCGATAAGTGCAAAACTATCGTTATGAACACACATGTACTGTTGATAATATAATGTTGTAAACACTGAGGGTAAGGGTTTGTGGGGTGCCTCACATCTTCAAACATATTGCTCCGCCGGTTGTAGGTGGATCCAGGACTCGAGCTTTTTAGAGGGAAGGGGGATATTTGACCCGCGGTTCTAGCGAGTGCGGCGGGGTGGGGCGTGACGTCTATTCCTGAATGGATAATGCTCCTGACGGGGGGCGGGGGCAAGTGAGGGTGAAAAGTGTGATCTTATAAATGGAAAGTGATTATATTCTTTTCAAATTCGCATGGCTTTCCAAGTTTCTACCCTATGTATGTATGTAGTGGCATTGGCCCCATTGCCCGCCCAGATCCGCCGATACTCGGATTTTGACTTCTTATACCAAAGTTTGGAAACCATCGAAAACTACCATCAGATCGGATCATCGCCTTTCTGAGATTCGTCCCTGCCCTCTACTCCGACGTTTGCGTCGACGCACCCGCACCAATAGCAGTGAGGCACGACCGTAGTGCCCCCACTGCAGTGCGATGTTACGCCAGCGCCCTCTCGGCCTCCAGGTGCGACACAAGCGCCCCGTCGGCGGATACCTCACCTTGGATTGCACATGTTTTTGAAGTGGCACCTTTACCCTGAGAAATGAGCGAGTTTGGTTCATAAAACTGAAACAATGGCCAATCAGCCACATAAAACATTTCTTGATCTATTTCATTGCCATTCATGCATGTTTGATATCGATTAAGGTTTCTTAAAAAATATTGAGTAAAAGATACAATGCAAGCAAATTCCAGGAACCCCTGGGCTATAAAACTGCGTCTTTGCGAAATGCACCCGCAGGGCACCATCGCTGTCCACTGCGCATGCGCGAGTTGCCTCGCTCTTAGACTGAGCACCCCTAATACATACAATCCTGCTTTCAAATAAATTATATATTGAGTTTTAACGAATAATTATAAATTATTAGTAACAATTCTAGCAATAAATGAATTAAAAAGACTAGTTTTTAGTAAAATTACATTTCTTAAAGTTCTAGAAAACTCTGAATGCGAGTAGCTAGTTTGTGTTTGCGAGCATAGGCGGCCGCCGGAGGGTACCGTTATTTAATTTCCACGCCTGTTACCCAGTCGCTTCAATTTACATGTCGTTTTTCTCTCAGTTTCTATATTAGCTGTGTAATAAGCTCAAAACAAAAGGAGTAGGGATTAGGGTAACGTCTGCTTGTGTAATACTGCATATTTTTTTCATACAATGAATTTTACATACACGGAGTAGAATAGTGACGATTTCTGACACATTTGGAGCCTCCGATGGTTGTGTATCCTAAAAAGCCTATATCTGCCGTTTTGAATTAAGTTGTAAGAATTGAATATTTTTAATTTTCTCAAAACATAGTTTCAAGACAATTTTTAAGGCAATATTTCGTTTTTTTTAATATCCAGAGAAGTTCAGTTTCTTCGATCCAATATTTTCATCTCTTTTACGATTCATAAGCGGTGCAGCTGAAACATTTTCGGCGCATGCTTGATGTTGTTCTGTAAAAAAAGAAGGCTGGGCAGCGGAAGGAAATTGATTATTTATTGGTTGCTGATATATGTGGCGGTGGGTGCTGCCTTTTTCATAATTGTGATCGAAATGCGTATGTTTTTCTTTTCGGGATATACGTGTTATCATTCTCTTTTGTACAGGACAGAGCCGTGGAAATTGTGTATCCGAATTTTGGCATTATGGTCGTATTTTTAAGAGCTTTAACAGAATTGCATAGTAATTGCAGGTAAAAATCTTCTTCCTTATATTATACCCTGCCAATATATTTAGGGAATAAAATGTTAAGATTTCCATACATTGACACAGAATGTGAAAGTCACACAGGCTTCAGTAGTTCTTATAAATATGGTTGAAACGTGCCATATGTTCCATACTAGTACCATGGAATACAGATACCTGGAACGGAAGGCTCGTTGATTTCTGGGATGCTTTTGTGGGGCTCATTAAAAAGAATTGGGTAAATAGCCAAGAACATTAAAATATAGACGGCAGTAAAATATTCAACAAAAAACAGGCCTTTGCGCGTGCCTTACTTCAACCCAGTGGAAACAGCTACTACTGAGGTATTATTTATCCAATATAAACCCAAATAATTGCATAATAACCATAAAATATGAATGCAAAATCAGCGTGAGCCCGGATTCGAACCCGGAACACAACGATTGCTAGACAAGCATGCTGCCAACTGCGCTATTGAGCGACGAAATTACCATTATGAAGATGAAAAATTCCACGCCTGGGATTCGAGCCCGGGATCTTTCACTTACTAGACGAGGCTTAACACACTGCGCTATTACGGCGTTGGGCGCGCGCTTAAAACATGTTATAATACAAGTTGAGCTGCAGTATCAGATTCTGATTTCTCCTGCGCTTTGCTCTAAGATTTTAGGTATTTCATGCCTAAAATGTATTTTAGCGGACACACCACAGATTGGGCTTTCCGAAATGCATGGTCGTTTTCCTGTGCAAGCCACGGTTTATAAGTTATGACGCATCAAAGTCATCGGCCACCACATCTCCCATAGACTTTACATTGGTCCTTACCGAGCTTTACTTACCGAAGGATTTTTTCATGCCCTAGATTGGCCCCCAAAAGCGGGGCGGGTTTGCATTGAGGTCTCCATTCCAGGTATCTCTATTCCATGCTAGTACTTCCACCTGCAAATGTAAATTGAAATAAGGAATTCCAAACCAATAATTTTTCTGGAATGCAGACATAACAAAATTAGAACCAAACCCTCAGCACTGTGTTGATTGACCTATGTATTAATCTCTCTTAATTCACACTTTGCAGGGATAGTTTGTGTATTATTTTAGGGCTGGTGCTCATTATTCTGGCTTTAGAACTATACAGAGCTTTCATGGTCTAGTCAGAATTTTGATTAACTTTGTAATTTGCTGCTCTGCCATGCAAAGGAAAAGGGTAGTACCAATGTATTAGCAATGAGAATTACCCTTTCACAACAGCACTGGAGCATATATTTATCTTCCTACTTTGAAATTTGTATACATTTAGTAGAATAGTGATGGCCTCTGACTCATTCAGAACCTTGAATAGTTGTCGGTCTTAAATAAGCATGTATTTGCTGTTGTAAATTAATCAACATAATTATTTTACCTTTGTTCATTTTGAAACATGGTCCGAAGACAAGCTTGTGCTAAATTTTGCATTCAGTCTACACACACATATATATATATATATATATATATATATATATATATATATATATATATATATATATATATATATATAATCTACCTTATCTACCTTATGTGGGCCCCTAACTTTGACCTTCTCATTAAAGTCTACTTCCTCTTAAAGTCTTTACTTAGTTAACTTAAACTAATAAACTACATACTTAATACTAGGCTAAAAAAGTGTCACTGCCTTTCTTTCATTTCTAGGTGTATTTCAATGCATGCTTATGTTCTCTCCATATTTTTGCCTGTATTTTCTGTTTTGACCACCATTTTATTCGTGTGTTCACTTAAAGGGAGAAACGCGAAATTTTTTTAATGGCTAGATCAAAAGGTCATTAAAATTTATTTCAGTAGTCCTTTTCTCATTTTCGTGAATTTGGCCTGCAAATGCCTTAAATCACTCTCAAAGTCAACATTTCTAGACGACTTTACCGGTACACCTCTTATCTGCTTAAATTATGTACCGCTGGGTAAGGCTATCAATTTCTCTAAAAACTGGTCCTATTTATCGTAAGCAGTAACTATCTCCCTTTAAGTTGGGTTCTGCCAATACCAACTGCGTTGATGTCTTATTTCATTGTTTATTTTGGATTTGATCTGTTCATTTGTCTTTTGTTTTATGTCTTCCTTGATTTTGTTGTTTGTTTTCCTTTACTGCTCACTGCTCTCTCTCTCTCTCTCTCTCTCTCTCTCTCTCTCTCTCTCTCTCTCTCTCTCTCTCTCTCTCTCTCTCTCTCTCTCTCTCTCTCTCTCTCTCTCTCTCTCTCTCTCTCTCTCTCTCTCTCTCTCTCTCTCTCTCTCTCTCTCTCTCTCTCTCTCTCTCTCTCTCTCTCTCTCTCTCTCTCTCTCTCTCTCTCTCTCTCTCTCTCTCTCTCTCTCTCTCTCTCTCTCTCTCTCTCTCTCTCTCTCTCTCTCTCTCTCTCTCTCTCTCTCTCTCTCTCTTTCTCTCTCTCTCTCTCTCTCTCTCACACACACACACACGCACGCACGCACGCACGCACGCACGCACGCACACACACACACACACACACACACACACACACACACACACACACACACACACACACACACACACACACACACACACACACACACACACACACACACACACACACACACACACACACACACACACACACACACACACACACACACACACACACACACACACACACACACACACACACACACACACACACACACACAGAAATCCTATAAGTAAACATGCTTGCGACCGATTTTCCTAATTCTTTCATCAACTGACACGGTGTTGAATTCTTCCAAATGAGACCGAATATCGTTTTCTTAGCTACGAATGGTTCTCCGGTCATCTCGGAAAATAGGTGGGGGAGGGCTCTGAGCCCCTCCCCCATCCAGTGCGCGTGTTATCTGTCACTTTATGAATATCTGTGCAGGTAAAAGAAAGTATATGCAAAATTATCCTAATCGAATACATTTCTGAACTGAATATATGAACCCAGCTTCAACAAGATCAGGCCTAGTCAATTTTATTATAAGTCAAAACATTTCCAAAATGCACTCCTTAGCTATTCAGAACTCGTATGAAAGGATTAAGAGGTAGATCAAATTCGACACCACTGCTCCAGTCTTCTCCTTTCTGACTTTTCTTTCTCCCACCAGGTGTGAGGCTGTGGAGTAAGATCGAGGTACCGGGGTACGTGCGAGTCTTGAGCCGGCACGAAGCTCGATAACTATGATTTCTTTTCTCAACTGTGGCCATCTAAGAATACGGAAGAACTCCGCCTTCGAATTACAAAACTGCCGACTGGCTGGGCCAAAGACCACATTCGGACGGCTGTGCTCCCGCCACCGCGCCGAGATGTTCTCCCTTTGGTCAGCTTTGGAAAACTCCGGACATGAAACGGACGGTATCACCGTCTGCGTAGACTCCCAAGTCTGTGACCGCAGCTTCGTGCCGCACCGTCTGATAGCGATAGTATTCCAGTACTGGTTCTTTTTACAGTGAGCTTTCTCCCGCTGCAATATTGTGAGTAACGCGTGATCCGACTTTCTGGATGGGGGACTCGCCTGCACTCCCGTAGTACCGTCCTGGCCAACGCTCACACTTTTGTCCGAATGGCAACACCGATAGCTGAGTTAATGAGTGCGTAGTACCGGGTTGGTGCCGTTATCATCGAGGCGATGCTGTTTGCCTTTATCCTCAGTGTATTGACTGAAACTAAATATTATGAAGTATGCTCTGTCGAGAGTAGGAAACATCTCGTTCGATCGGCAAGAAAAAGTGGGAGCTGTGACAAGGAAATTACTCCCACCTTCATCGCCGACTGATGACAACGCCTATGCCTGCTCAATACCCTGGGCATCCTAAAACTGTGGTAAAGCTTCTCCGAGCCCTCAGCACCCTATCTGGTAAAGAAATTGCCGTGCTCCAGCAACCTCCCTTCTCATCCGATCTGGCTTTGTGTTTTTTGTTCTCCTCAAAAGGAGTAAGATCCTTCAAAACCCGGACGAAACGAAAATGACCGTGGCAGCCGAGCGTCCGCGAAAAATAACTCAGGATGTACACAGCAGGACGAAAAATGTCGGGAAGATTGAGCTAAGCTCAAAAGGATGATGCAAAGCGATAGTAGTGTGTTTATTTAAAGTGTGTTTGTTTAAAGTGTCATTTTTTCCTGTGGTCTGTATGAAAAAAAAATAAGTAGGCGCGTCTAATACTAGTTTCTGCCATCTATGGTGCAGTGTTGTGGATTGGTACCTTTGGGGTATCTCTAGTTAAACCTCGAAGCGATCTTAAAATGTTCTTCAAGTTTGTGCTTTTTATTTTAAGATTTTTTAACTGGTCTAGGCGGTGCAATAGATCTGTGGGAATTCCAAAACAAGCTTCATTCTATACTATCAGTTTTAATATAGTGGTGAAAACATGGTTGGAAATTTGGGCACCCTCAATCTTTCTAAAACTACATGCCCCTGCTGTGACATACATTATATCTGATATACCATCAGAAGGAGCTGGTTATGTCGTTTCCATTGGTTATGAATATTTTCCAATATAGTTAAGTCAACGATATGACTGTTTAATGCGAGTTTCTCCACGCTGAAGCGGTATTGAACGAAGATAACAAAACGAAGTTGCGTATCACAATGCAGGCCGATAATGAGGCGAGATAGTGGATGCTGTGGACGTCGGTGCCGAATGGAGGGGATTGGGGCACCGGTGCACTTTGTCTCTTTGATATATCTCATAACGATAGCTCGCATGAAACGGCCAGATGAAACGATAACAATAAGAGTCAATATATATATTCCAACCAACAATTCTTGCTCGGCACAACAAACGGACAATATTCCACGGGGAATATTGCTCAATGTACTTATCGTAATCGAAGTCGCTGTCCGCAGGAAAGGTTATCGAGTTATCGAAGTCGGGGCGTAATAATCGAGTGCTCATCATTGACAGAAACAAACAATAAGCTTCGCATCAATCACATCATCAGGCTCTCAAGCAAATGCCGGGAACACAAACGGAAGGTCGTTCAGTGAAAATATAGCTGCGAGCGGTACAAGGTTACATCCACTTCTGAATAATTTGCCAAACAACTAAAATGTGGTCAAAGATGAAGCAAAGAATGCAAACCAAATCGTACTGGAAGAAAATGTCGCAAATGGCCAGATATGAGACCGGGATTCTGCGGGTGAAAACCGTATGGTAGGTGAAGCCAGCTAGACAGCTCAAAACGCAATGAGTAATGGAAATGTCAAGCGAGTCCATGTCAAAACTAAGCCGTGCTGGGCACTGTGCTGGCCAGGTTGTAAAGGAAGTCGGTAAACGCCGTACTCAATGTATCATTTGTCTTGGAACTCAAGATTTCCGTAGAAAAAAAGCTAAAACCTACCTGAAATGTACCCCTCATGTACCCTTAGCAGCAGGCTACAGTTGTCATAGCTTTTGGTGTGACATATGCTGACATCACTGTGAGTATCAGCCAATCGAAGCCCATGAAACGTATTTAATATGGTAGTGTTTGCCAGATCATGACATCCACAGGCAGATACTTTTCTTTCCCTAGAGGAGCATTTAAAAAATCAAAATATTGAACTTATTGTGCGTTTTCAGAGAAATCATGGTCGCTTCTATGATTTTCAGGTAAAAGTACCCCTAATTGCACTAAATTCCAGGATTCCATCAAGGTGTCACATTCCCTCTAACTCTGACGTCATGACAAAATATGCATCAGACTGGATGACACATCTGACCAGAACCACTTGAGTCAATGGCATTGAAAATACTGTTAGGTCCTTGACCTGTGACCTTTAGCACCATGTGAGGAGGCCCTGGCATATCATCCCAACCATATGGCGTTATCAGGTCACTAATCAGGTTGCAATGCGGGTGCAAGGGTGAGCGCACGATTGTGGCGATCTCAGAAGGTATGATTAAAAAATCAATTCACTTTGTCGAACCTTATCTTCGCCTTTATCACCGTTGCACCGCCGTAGCACTCCTTATCTTCGTCTTTATCACCACTGTACCGCCTTATCACGGCGGCAGAACTGTCGATGCACTGATGGTATCGATGGCCGCGGTTTGCTTCTCGAAGTCGCTCCGGCGGACTTCGATGGCTCAACCAGCTACTGTCAACGGACACGGCGTGAGACGGCCAACCCTGTCGGAGAACACAAGCCCCGAGTCAGGTAAGCAAACCTTAGGTCTTCAGCCCCTAACCCCCTTGTATCCACCACCTGGGACCGAGTCCCTTATGTCGGATTTTGGTTGCTATCACCATACTACCGACACATGCAGTGCCCTAAAATCCTAAAATTTTAGACGGAGAACGTACCTTTTAATATTTTTTCGGCCTCACCAGCACTTCATTTTGGCCTGAATTGAAAATTAAATTGAGGAATACGCCTTTTTTATTTTATGAAGAGAAATGACACGCCCCGGAGAAACTGAAGTACACATGAAGTGCTAAACATTTGCCTGAAAAAATGCATGACTACACATTTGGGCATTAAAAGATTGGAGCCAATTGCTACCTGATTTGGGAGTTAGGTCTCACCCTCCACTTTCTATGAAAACAATTTCACGACTGTGTACATATTTGAACTTCAAAAAGTTTTGCCTACATTTCTAGGGAAAAACTTAAATACCACACCATAATTGAACCAGTTCAATTATATTTCTAGGATAATCTGCAAATATTATCGATATTTTTGAGCGCAGCTCTACCTATATCGATATACCTTGGCCATATCGAAACATCAAAATCAGAGGAGTGCTGAAAAATAATTTAGACAGTGGCAGATCTAGCAGGTAGGTTTGGGGGCAAGCCCAAACAGAAGAGTCACACAGTGAAACACTTTGCCACAATCTAACTGGATGGTAGGTTCTCGAGGTAAACCCAAAATTTGATGAGAAAAATACTACTAATTTCTTTAAAAATGTCTCAGAGTGAAAGATGTAGGCACAAGAGGCTTCTTTTTGCTCTCCAAGACCAAATTTTATGCTTTCTCCAAGACCAAATTTTATGCTTAAGTATAGTGGTTCTGTTTGAAGTTAACACGCGCATTGACGGGGGGGCGGGTACCCGCCCCCCTCGGGTTTTTCGGAGATAGTAGAAAAACGGCGGCGCGTAGCGCCGCCGTACTTGGTATACCTTTTCCCTCATTATTTTTACAACTTCTGTGAAAATTTTAAGGTTAGGTCATCTCAGGTCAGGTCACCAGTACAGGTCAAGTGACCCGACCTCAAAAAAAGTTTAAGATAGCATAAGTCGGAGCAGGGTGAACTTATCCGATTGAAACTCATATCACATAATGGCCCCACCGAGTTCTCTAACATATGTTCCGGTATTTTTGATATCGATGACCTAAGGTGAGGTACGAGGCATGACCTCTCCATTGGAAATACATGGGAAAAATGGTTTTTACGGAATAACTCAGTAACGGATGGTGATAGAGCATTTATTTTAGCTGCATTAGACTCGCCTGGGCTTTGCGGTTCTAATGATATGCATTTTATATAATTTGACCTTGACCTGACCTCAGGTCAGGTCAAATCCTTGATTTGACCTAGCAAGGTCAAATTATATATCATTCTATTCGGCTTGCTAGGAGGATTCATATAGTTTAAGTCGTTTTGCTCTATCTTTACTTGTTCAGATGAAATGCCCGAAAAACTGAATTTTACATGTTATCCCTATGACGGGCATGTTTTGACCTCTCTTGACCTAAAATATGACCTGACAAAAAAATGGTTCAAATGTTTTCGATGGAGAAGTGGATGGGCAGCCCAACGCCGTTTACCGTTTTTCGCTACCTACCGTGGTTCTCGAGATCTTAGGGGGGCAGGTACCCGCCCCCGTCAATGCGAAGGTGGCTCAGACCCCCGTCAATGCGCGTGTTAAGTTTAGAAGCACCAAAACCTTGCTTTTAAACTAAAAATGGGTTGGGGCAAAAGAGGTCAACAGCTTTGGGGGCAGGGGAAAACAGTTTTTCCCCAAGCTTTTCTATTTAGGGGTTGCAAATGCCTTTGTTGCCCCCCCTGGATCAGCCACTGATTTGAGAAACTCTCATTGTGCCATTTATGAGTCATACAAGAGATAGACATCTCATCATGGTAATAGAGCTCCCCAAATCTTAAAAAATAATATTTTGGACAATTATGTTGTCATGCTACCTTACATACATAGAAATACAATTTTGTTTTATTTATTGGAGCCAAAATAGCAAATCAGAACTTTTCAGGGAAAAACAGCACCAAGCATTCCATATGCATCCAAAACTTTACCTTATAATGATAGCAAGTAGCAAAATTATTTTGTTTTCATTATTGGAATCTAAATGGTGAATTTGTGATTTTGAGGGAAAAAAGTGCCAAACGTCCTAAACGTATTGGAAACTATCGCTAATCTACACACTATTTACAAAAATTTTTGTAGAGAATAAGCATGCATATTGATCAAGCATGCATATTGATCAAGCATGCATACACAAATATAATATATTATCATTCAGCATTCAAGTAGTGATAATAAATAACAAAACAATCAATTGAAAAAAATTCAGACACTCCAGCTGCCCAATCAAAAAGTCAACTACAATTGTGACTAGAGCATGACAGCTATGTATAGTTCTAAAACCAGAATAATGAGCACCAGTCACAAAATAATAAACAAGCCCTTCCAGCCAAGTGTAAATGGAAGTAGATTATTACATGTGTCAATCAACACAATGCTCAGGGTTTGGTTCTAAGTTGTAGTTATTTGGGCTTAGGGGGTGCACTAGCCTGGGAAGCCCATAGAGTGCCCTGGGTTTGGTTCTAATTTTTTGTGTCTGCACTCCAGAAAACTTCTTGGTTTGGAATTCATTATTTCAATTTACATTTGCAGGTGGAACTAGTGTGGAAAATGTTGCAAGTTTCCACCCTACTCATAAGAACTGGTGAAGCCTGTTTGACTTTCTCATTCCATGTCAATGTATGGAAATCTTAACATTTTATTCCCTAAATATATTGGCAGGGTATAAAATAAGGAAGAAGATTTTTGCCTGCACTTACTATGCAATTCTGTGAAAGCTCTTAAAAATATGACCATAATGCCAAAATTCGGATACACAATTTCCACGGCTTTGTCCTGTACAAAAGAGAATGATAACACATATATCCCGAAAAGAAAAACATACGCATATCGATCACAATTATGAAAAATGGGCAGCACCCACGCCACATATATCAGCAACCAATAAAAAATCAATTTCCTTCCACTGCCCTTCCTTCTTTTTTACAGAACATCAATCATGCGCCGAAAATGCTTCAGCTGCACCGCTTATGAATCATAAAAGAGATGAAAATGCTGGATCGAAGAAACTGAATTTCTCTGGATATAAAAAAACGCAATATTTCCTTAAAAATTATCTTTAAACTATGTTTGTAGAGAACTAAAAATATTTGATTGGTACAATTTGATTCAAAACGGCAGATATAGGCTTTTTAGGATACACAACCATCGAAGGTTCCAAATGTGTCAGAAATCGTCACTATTCTACTCCGTGTATGAAGAATTCATTGTATGAAAAAAATATGCTGTAATACTCAGGCAAGTTTCCAATTACATTGAGAAAGTGTATTACCTAGGTAACCAACTCGCATACGAGCAGGGGTGTCCTAAACAAAGGGTGACAGGCAGAGGAATCCCTAAATGTAAATCAGGGTAGATATTATGCCAAATTTTCGGGGTTGAATGATGTTTTAATTGCATTCTCATTACAATTAATGTGTGGAACCACCCAAATTTTGAGACTTGCTAAATTTTCGGCGAATTTTTTGAGCAGTATCATTTGAAGACAAAGAATTTGTTCCAAAATTTTGTCCCACTGCATGTTTTCCCCGCTATTTGTAGTCTGAGCATCTCCTCAAATAAAAAGTGGTGATGTCCGGTATCCTTAATTCAGGGTATGGGTGTTTTGACTGTAAGCGGTTTTTACCTTGAAGTGGGCGTTACTGGAAAATTATAATTTATCTTGGTTTCTCAGGGTTTGCTTGGGTATATGTGCTATGCAACTAGTAATACACTAGTGTGCAAAGTATGGCGTTTTTAACGATATCTCGTCAGTGCCAGTGCCCTTGGCGACAGGAGCGAGTGGTGCGAATTTTATCAACCTGGTGCAAATTTCTGAGACTGGTGTGAGGAAGGTGACACTGAAAACCTAACAAATAATGGCTAAATGGTTATAATGACATAGGAGGGGCCTTATAAAAGTCTTCAACTAACTACCTAATAAGAGAGGTAGCATTGCATTGTGTGGGTGGGAATGAGTGCGCTTTTCTCCCTGGTATATGGCAGATCGGTTGCTAATTTTTGGTGGCTGACGGTGTGAGAATTTTAAGTGGCTGGTGCGACTCATTTGGCCTGCTGCCATACTTTGCTGACTGAGCAATACAAAACACTTTGTTTATTATTGAAATAGAGCTATATCCGCTTTTCCAGGCCAGGTCAGGCTTTTCTTGTCATTTTAAGAGGGTTTGCTTCAAGGTGGTTCCAAATGAAATACAGGATATGTACAGATTATCCCTGTTTTCAAAATATACCTACAGGCATTAATGCTAATTCACCATAATAAGATGGCGTAGCTTTGTTGGTTGCATTGCTCATTTACCAAAAAGATACTGGGTTTCCTGAGATAAGTAAGAAGTAACTAAAGGAGTTTCCTGATGTTGATCATTTTGTCATGCTCTTGGGATTCATACTTTGATACCTTAAAAGTATCAAGCTCTAAAGTGGTGCAGTATCAGGCTTAAGTTTGGTGCCATTTGTGAATTACATGTGTCAGCAAAGTCACATGATGCCTCACATCGGCGCCCCCCTTCCAGTTAGGGCACCATCACAGAGTTTTTACAGGGGGGGACAGACCCCAGCTGGTGCTGTCCTGGGAAGGCGAATTTTGAGGCATATTTGGGTACCTGACAGCATGAGTGGCAATGGACCAAAAATTTTGAGGGGCATCCTTTTGGTTGGCCAACAGGGGAGATGCCCCCGCTTTCGGCGCCCATGCTTCTAGTGATGTGAACCAAAGTTTGAGGTTGGACATGCTGGGTGAATCAACCCCACATGCTTCAGCAAGCTTGGCTTTGCACATTTTATTGCATATTTACTCCAGGAAAATACAGTGGATGGTACGATTCTATGCAAAGGGTGGGAAGTTGAGGTACACTGTTTTTACCATTCTTGTACCATTTTAACATGCCCAGCTGGGGTCTCTTGCATGACGCGCCCCCCTTCATATCTCGGTCCCCACGAAAACTAAAGGAAAATTATGGGTGGTGTTGGAAAGCCTCTTGACAAGACGAAGCGATTTTATACGAAGAATTTTCATGTCAAGTCAATATTGAGGTCAGCATAGGTCAAAGAAGATTCCACAGGCTTACAACAGAGCAGTGTACGTTTCTCTCTCTAGATCTGCCCTCAGGGAGCTAGAGCAAATCTTTATGCATCATTGGATTCCTCTCATCGCTGCAAATTGAATGATGTATAATATGACCTTCCTAGGTCAAATAGTGAAAATGTCTTGACCTCGAGCTAGGTCAGGGTCAGAGAGTGACCCGGTATCGTCATGTTGCATATCAATCGACTTCTCGTGACAATATAAGCACAATGCAAGCAAAATTGGAGCTTTGTCTCAATTCAATGAGCAGTTATTGGCCAAATAATCACTCTATGCTCCCGTGACCTGATATGACCTTTGAGAGGTCAGATGGTTAAAAACTCAACTTAATTTTCAAGATCGTGGTAAGAAGAGACGGCTTGAGGATTTTCAGCTTTATCTATGCAATATTTACTGAAAACGAGCCCATTCTATTTTTCACCATAGACTTATGATGGGGTGACCAAGAAATTGACCCCCACCTTAGGTAAAAAATATAGAAATTCCGAGATAGCAGATTTGTAGACCTTAATGATTTTATCATATTGTGGAAGTTTCAAAGTGATCGGTTCGCTGATGTTCCCTGGGCACCGCTTCAAACTCGTAATTTTAGGTTTTGATGTCGGGTCACTTGACCTTGAATAGCTCCTTGACCAGAGATGACCTTAACTCAAAGATTTGGTCAGATGTGTAAAATTGATTAGGAATAAGGTACTGTAAGTTTTGTTGCTCTGCGTCTCTTCGTTTTTGAGATATCTGGAAAAACCAGGAGGGGCGAATTTCACCCTGCAGGGCGCGTGTTAAATTCACAGACGCACACTGCCCATTTCACCATGTTGACCTACAACCCCTATGTATGTTTGGTAAGCTATGGCCGATGGAGTTGCCGCCTACTGGAGATTGCGCGGCAACTTGCCGGTCGCCGCATTGTGAGAAGTTATTCGGCGGCGGCGGCTTCCCCTACCTGGACCTGCGGCAACGGTAGTCACCTGGGTAACTGTGGCCCAACC